>VZQC01011358.1:2489115-2552340 GCA_009823505.1 Rhizomys pruinosus
ATTCTGTCAAAAAAGTCATGGGGATTTTGATTCGGATTGCATTGAATCTATATATTAATTTGGGTAGGATGGTCAGTTTTACTACATTAATCCTTCCAATCCATAAGCATGGGAGGTCCTTCCATCTTCTGGTGTCTTCCTCAATCTCCTTTTTCTTTTTTTTTTATTAATTTTATTTATTTCTGTATGTGTATGAATGTACTGTCTGCATGCAAGTTTGTGCACCCGTGTCGTGCAATGCCGCAGAGGTCAGAAGAGGGTGTCGGATTCCCCTGGAACTGGAGTTCTCCTGGAATTGGAGTTTCAGACGGTTTTCAGCCGCCATGTGGGTTCTGGGGATCGAACCCGGGTCCTCTGTAAGAGCGGTCGGCGCTCTTAACCGCTAGGCCATCTCTCCAGCCCCCTCAATCTCCTTTTTCAAAGATTTAAAATTTTCATTATAGAGATCTTTAATGTCTTTGGTCAGGTTTATTCTGAGATATTTTATTTTTTTATTATTTTGAAGATGCAAATGGAAGGGTTTCCATGTACTTCTCCAATTGCTTGTTATTGGCATATAGGAAGGCTACTGATTTTTGTAGATTAATTTTGAAACCTGTCACTTTACTGAAACTGTTAATCGTTTCTAGGAGTTTTGTGGTGGAATTTTTGGTGTCCCATCTGTTAAAAGGGATAATTTGGCCAGGTGTGGTGACACACACCTTTGATCCCAGCACTTGGGAGGCAGAAGCAGGAGGATCTGTGAGTTCAAGGCCAGCCTGGTCTACAGAGTGAATTTGAGGCCAGCTGGGGCTATAGGGAGACCCTCTCTCAAAAAAATAAAAGTAAAGGGATAGATTGACCTCTTCTTTTCCAATTAGTACTCCTTTAATTTCCTTCTCTTGTCTTATTACTCTTGAAAGAGTTTCAAGCACTATATTGAAAAGGAGTGGAGATAGTGGTCAGCCTTGTGGAGATACTGACTTTAAGGAGAATACTTCTAATTTTTCTCAGTTTAGGATGATGTTGGCTGTGGGTTTGTTGAGGAATGTTCCCTCCAGTCTAATTCCCTCTAGAACTTTAAACATAAAGTCACGTATTTTATCAATGGTCATTTCTGTATCAGTTTTTTTTTTTTAATCTTTTTTTGTCTTTTTGAGACAGGGTCTCCCTGTAGCCCCAGCTGTCCTGGAACTCGCTCTGTAGACCAGGCTGGCCTTGAACTCACAAAAATCCTCCTGCCTCTGCCTTCGAGTGCTAGGATTAAAGGCATGCACCACCACGCCCAGCCAGTTTTATTTATTTATTTATTTTTTGTCTTTTTTGAGACAGGGTCTCCGTATAGCCCCAGCTGGCCTGGAACTCACTCTGTAGACCAGGCCAGCCTTGAACTCACAGAGATCCGCCTGCCTCTGCCTCCCAAGTGCTAGGATTAAAGGTATGCACCACCACAGCCAGCTTAAAAACAGTTCTTGGCTGCCATGAGTGTGCTAGGAATAGAACCCGGGTCCTCTGCAAGAGCACTTGGTGCTCTTAACTTCTGAGCCATCTCTCCAGCTCTCTGTATCAATTGAGATGACCGTGTGGTTTCTATCTTTGAGTCCATTTATATAATTTATGATATTTATTGATTTACATATGTTGAATCAATTTTCAGGACTATGTTGAATCAATTACACCAACTTGCTATGTAATTCAGGAATATAGATAGATGATGATGATAGATAGATAGATAGATAGATAGATAGATAGATAGATAGATGATAGATAGATGGTAGATAGATGATAGATAGCTTGTATGCATCTCTGGAATAAAACCAACTTGATCATGGTGTATAACCTTTTTTTTCTTAATTTTTTATTGGACTTTTATGCATTTTGTATTTTTGTTTGTTTGTTTGTTTTGTTTTGTTTTGTTTTGTTTTGTTTGGTCTTTTTGAGGCAGGGTCTCCCTTTAGTACCAGCTGGCCTGGGGCTGCCTCTGCCTCCCAAGTGCTGGGATCAAAGGCGTGAGCCACCACGCCCAGTTACAACATTTCTTAATCAAATTTGGACCTGTACCCCCTTCCGTGCCCACAGCTCTGCCAGAGCTCATACATTCTGCCATACATGTTGTGGTAGTTTGAATGAGCATGTCTCCATAGGTTTTAAGTATTCAGATATTTTGTCCCCAGTTGGTGGCACTGTTTGGAAGATCTTAGAAGGTGTGGCCATGCTGGAGAAAGTATGTCACTGGGGGTCGGCTTAGTGAGTTTAACAAACCTTGCTAGTCTCCAGAGGCTCTCTCCCCACTTCCTGTGCTCATCGGAGGATGTGAACCTCAGCTTTCTGCTCCAGTCCCGGACGCCGTGCCTCCCCACCACATTGGGCTCTTAATTCCCTGGAACTGTCAATCGTAAGCTCAAATAAACTCTTCCTTTTATAAGTTCCCTTGGTCGTGGTGGTTTTATCGAAGCAACAGAAAATTGACTAATACATGTCTTGCATCTTTTTCTCAGTCCTTTCTAAGATTTTGATGCAAAAGTTTACTGTTTGGGGCAGAATTTTACTGTTTCAGTCAGTTCTTTGAACAAGTCTTTTATTGTTATTGTTGTTCCCTTTAATTTTTTTTGTTCCAAAATATCCATATATACACTCCACACATATACCAAAATTACAATGTCTGAAAATAAACTATAGGTTAATTCCAAAACATGTTTAGGGATTCACATTTTAACAGAGAGTTGCAAAAACCAACATGATCATGGTGGATAACCTTTTTGATATGTACCTGTATGTGGTTTGCAAGAATTTTGTTCATAATTTTTGCATATATATTCATTAATGATAAGGATCTACAGTTTTCTTTTTTGGTTGTATCTTTGCCTGGTTTGGGTATTAAAGTGATTCTGGCTTCATAGAAAGAATTAGGAGATTTTCTTTTGTTTCTGTCCTTTAATATTGGTTGTAGGTCCTATTTAAATGTCTGATAGAATTCTGTTGTAAATCCATCTGGGCCTGGGCTTTTTTTAGTTGGGAGGCTTTGTATTACTGTTTCAATTTCTCATATTCTATGGGTCTGTTTAAACTATTGATCTCTTCTTGGTTCAGCAACTGGCTTTGCTTGTATTCTTCAGGTGTCTTCATTGTTTTTTTATTAGGTATGCAAGGGTGGTTGGTCTAGGCTTCAAGCTCTCACTTCTAACTTTGTAATGGAGAGACCAGCCACCCCTTCCCAGACAATCAGGAGCCCCTCCAGAGGCCTGAAACAGGCAACAATCAGGCAGCCTTGAACCCCCACACCAAGTGGGGTCCACCCACCAGATTCCCTGGGCTGGCTTCAAACATCTGGATCTGAGTCCAGGGGCAGGGAAGCCTAGCCTGGAGCCAAAGGAAGGGCCCCAGTGTTCCCCGTGTGGTGAGCAGGCAGTGTCCTCACTGCTGTTGCCTCCCACCTCCTGCGGGCAGCCTCTGCTGCCTTCTGCCGCCTGTGGGTGGACACTGCTGCTTTTTAAGTTTCTTGGAAAACAGGCTACCAGTTCCAATTCCTTAGCAACTGGGTCCCACTCTACAAGAAGTCTTGTGTGATGGCTAATCTTAGTTGTCAACTTGATCTCGACTTTCCTTTTCTAAGACCTGTGTATTTCTTTTCTGCCCATGCAGAGAAGACAAGCTCTGGGAAATATAGTTAGAAGCCTTTGCTAAGTATGCTTCCCTAAACAATCTGAACCATAATTTGTATGGTTTTAATTTTCAGTTGCTCCTTTGACTTTGAAATGTTCCCCAGTATGTCCAAGATCATATTTCTATACCTACTAAATATATTTTTCTAATGTTAAGATTGGAAATATTTAATAAGATCAGGAATACAAGGTTATCTTTGATTACATAGTGCATTTGAGGCAAGCTTTGGCTACAGGAGACCCTGTCTCAGAACAAACAAGTAAAGGCCAGCGAATCAGAAAGAATAAAATAAACTCATTATTTTTGGATGACACAGATGCGTAGTACATATAAATAATACAAAGAAATCTACAAATCATTCAAATCAACAATTAAATATAGGAAGATTACTAAATACTAAGCACTACAAAACACTCAACAGTATTTCTATTTACCAACACTAAAGAAATAGAAAATGGAGTTTAAAAATATCACTGGGATGATATTTAACAATGTAAAATGTTAGAGCACTGATTCATGCAAATGACAACAACCCTCTATAACCCCAGTAAAGGAATTTGATGCCATCTTCTCACCTCCAGGAGCATTGCACACGTGGGTGCACTCCCATGCATGCACATGTGGGTGCACTCACATGCATGCACACAAAACATACGCATAAAACAAAAGATAATTTTCAAAAGTAAAATAATAAAAATCTACATACCCCTGCCAGGTGTGATGGTGCATACACCTTTAGTCCCAGAACATGGGAGGCAGAGGCAAGCCTAGCTCTGTGAGATTGATACTAGCCTGATCTGCATAGTTCTAGGCCAGCTAGAGGTATAGGGAGCCCCTGTGTGTGTATATAAATGGGTCATACAGCAAAAGTTAGGGGGTGTTGTTGATGGAGCTAAGAGAGGGCCAGGGGAGAGAGTAACCTGGGTGCCTTATGTACATGTGTGAAACTATCAAAGAACTATTTTAATACACAAATCACTCACAATCACATACAATATAACACTTAGAAACAGATGTACTGAAATGTACGTCTTAGTTTATTTTCCATTTTGTTAAAATGCTCTGGCAGAAACAGCTTGAGGGAGAAAGGGTTCATTTCTCCTCCCAGTTCCAGGTCACTGGTCCCTCATCCTGGGGAAGTCACGGTGACAGGAACTTGAACAAGATGGTCATGTCGCACCCACAGTCAAGAAACAGAGAAGTGAATTCATGTATGCTAGTGCTCAGTGGGGCCTCTCCACATTTCTACAACCCAGGATCCTCTTCCCAGACATACCCACAGGGCAACCTCATCCAGACGGTCTCTCCTGGAACTCTCTTCCCAGGGTTCCTAGATGATTTTCTTCTCTTTTTTTTTTTTTATTTATTTCTGTATGTGTATGAATGTACTGTCTGCATGCAAGTTTGTGCACAAAAATATGGAACGCTTCACGAATTTGCATGTCATCCTTGCGTAGGGGCCATGCTAATCTTCTCTGTATCGTTCCAATTCTAGTATATGTGCTGCCGAAGCTAGCACCCTAGATGATTTTCTTTTGCTGTGATAGAACACTGACCAAACCAAGTTAGGGAGGAAAGGGCTTATTAGGCTCACATACCCTGATCACAGTCACTATTGAGGGGAGCCAGGGAGGGAACTCAGGTCAAGAACCTTGAGCCAGGGCTGGAGAGATGGCTCAGCGGTTAAGAGCACCAACTGCTCTTGCAGAGGACCCCAGTTTGATTCCCAGTACCCACATGGCGTCCAAGAACAGTCTTTAAGTCGGGTGTGGTGGTGCATGCCTTTAATCCTAACACTCAAGAGGCAGAGGCAGAGGCAGGCAGATCTCTGTGAGTTCAAGGCCAACCTGGCCTAGGGGAGTGAATCCCAAGCCAGCTGGGGCTATAGGGTGACCCTGTCTCAAAAAAACAAAGAACCTTGAGCCAGAAACTGAGCCATAGACCATGGAGGAACACTGCTTACTAGCTTGCTCCTTGTGGCCTGTGCTTGGCCTGCTTGTTTGTTTGTTTGTTTGTTTGTTTGTTTTTGACATAGGGTTTCCCAGAAGCCCAAGTTTTAGCCTGTTTTCTTTTTTCTTTCTTTTTTTTTTTTTTTTTTTTTTTTTTTTTTTATATCTTTTCCTTTAGTCCCCGCTGGGCTGGAGCTTGCTTGTTAGACCAGGCTGCCTTTGAACTCCAGAGGTCCGCCTGCCTCTGACTCCCAATTGCTTGGGATTAAAATCATGCGCCCCATGGCCAGCACTAAAGAAGTTCTTGGGGCTGAGAGATAGGCTCGGTTAAAAGAGCGCCGAACCTCTTGCAGAGGACCCTTGTTCGATCCCCAGCACCCAAATGGTCGCTATGAAACCTTCTGAACTCCAATTCCAGGGACTCCAGTATTCCAGGGGAATCCGGACCCAATTCTAACCTCCGCGCAGTTGCAACGAAGGGTGCACACAACTTCATGCAGACAGTACCTTCATCATCAGATAATTCTACCGATAGTTCTTGGCCCCCATTGTGGTGCTGGTTTGACCCCAGGTCCTGCACAACGAGCAAGTCAACTGCCTTAACCGCTGACGCCCCTCTCCGCCTTTGGCTCTGGTTTCTATAACCTCCTGCCCGCCTTCCCGCATGGACACCCTCGCATAGTGGCTTGGGCCCTCCCACATCCCATGAATCAAGAATAACTCCCAGCTATGGCCAGAACCAGTCCAGTCCGTCACACCAAGATTCCCGTATGGTTCCTCTTCCCCAGTGTGTTCAGTTTCCCACTGGAAGCTAAAATTGCAGAATGTCAATGTAGTTCTGATGCACACGTAGATGTTCAACTCAACCATCTGTCAATATTAGCATCGGCTGAACAGGACTTGGGGCATATCCCTTTGTAATTGCGCAGTTGGGGCTGGAATGATGGCTCGGGCGTTTAGAGTGCTGCCTGCTCTTGCCGAGGACCCCAGTTTTGTTCCCAGCACCCTGTGGAAGCCGAAGGAATTGTCTTTGACAACATCCAGTTCCGGGATCTGCCGCCCTTCGGCCTCTGACTGCTTGAATACATGGGCGTGCCCAGCCTCATGCACCCATTACACTACTCGTTTATTTTTTTTTTTCGAGCGTGTCAGCTGGGTGTTGTGGAACACACCTTTATTTCCCACTCAGGGACCAGGGACGGGGCCCTCTGTTGAAGTTCAGCCCTTGTTCACTAAGTGGTTCCCAAGCTAGCTGGGGTTACCGGGCGACCCTGTCTCACCCAGACACACCGGGAGCGACAGGGAGCCGGGCGGGCGGAGCGGAGAGGCAAGAGAGACGGAGCCCGAGCGCGGCCCGGACGACACGAGTAAGTTTATGTCTTCACCTGATTTGGGTTACTGAGCCTAGCACCTTCCTCGCTAATATTTGTTGCCCACTGCTCTACCTCCTGAACTGCTGTCCGCCAATAGAGAATTCTACTTAATGAATTTCTTCTCACCTCTTTGTGTGTGTATTCTTTGGCTTTTTTCTTCTGTTCTTTTTTTCCTTACTTTTCTTTTTTACTTTTTTTTTATTTTTATTATTTTTTTTTTGGTCTTTTTGAGACAGGGTCTCCCTGTAGCCCCAGCTGTCCTGGAACTCGCTCTGTAGACCAGGCTGGCCTTGAAAAATTACTTTTATTTTTTAATGTGTATGAGTGTTTGCCTGAATTTAAGAGCACCTGTGTTGTGCAGTAGCCAAGGAGGCCAGAAGAGGGTATCAGGTCTCCTGGAACTGGAGTTACAATTGTTAGGCATCACAGGGGTGCTGAGAAACTCACCCAGGTCCTCCATACAGCCAGCACTCCTAACTGCAGAGCACCTCTCCAGCCCCTTCTGATGTTCTTTATTCTCCTTTCCTATATTTATTTTCTTTTGGCTGGCACAGTGGAGGCATTTTACTTTCTGTGCCCCACCCCAGGTTAACAGCCATTTATTCCAAAAATTGTTCCTCCATCACCAAGGCTTAGAATTACACAAACAAAGTTGCTCCTTTTGCTGTGATCTTCTTTAGAATGATCATGTATCAATTCCAATATTTCTTCCTGGGAAAGTTCATTTTGATTCCTGATTTCATATTCCAACCTCATGAATGTTTCTCTGAGGTTGCTTGCATCTGTACCATATCAAGGTAACATCCCAGTGCTATTATGAAACTTATTATTATACATAAGACCTCTTCAGTATAATCCATTTTGTAACTATTGTCCAAGGATATCCTGGAGTTCATTGATTTGCTTCCACATATGATGTTCGTTTCAAAAATTTTAATGGGGGGCTGGAGAGATGGCCTAGCGGTTAAGGGTGCTGACTGCTCTTGCAGAGGACCTGGGTTCGATCCCCAGCACCCACATGGTGGCTGAGAACCGTCTTTAACTCCAGTTCCAGGGGAATCCGATACCCTTTTCTGACCACAGCATTGCATGACACGGGTGCACAGACCTGCATGCAGACAGTACATTCATACACATACAAAATAAAATATTTAAAAAAAATTTAATGGATTTTGAATCCACTGAGGTTTCATTATCCTCCATGACTTTTTTATTTATTTTTATTTTATTTATTTTGTATATGTATGAATGTACAGTCTGCATGTAGGTTTGTGCACCCGTGTCATGCAACGCCACGGAGGTCAGAAGGGCGTCGGATTCCCCTGGAACTGGAGTTAAAGACGGTTCTCAGCTGCCATGTGGGTGCTGGGGATCGAACCCCAGGTCCTCTGCAAGAGCAGTCAGCACTCTTAACCACTAGGCCATCTCTCCAGCCCCCATGACCACTTTTTTTAAACACACACCTCTCTCTCGGCTCTGCGCCTTAGGTCACACTCCCTTGATTCCAATCAGCACTGCCACCAACCGTCTGTTTCAATTTTGATGCTACTAAATTTCTAGGAAATCATCCAAAGGACTGAATTATATGTATAGATCAAATAGCATATCTTTATATTCAAATATTTCCTTTCAAATAATCTTACTGTTTGAGTGAAAAAGTGTTTTCTATTTCAAATACTTCTCAATTTTTCATTACAAATTCAATCTGATTCAAAGCATTTTTATGGTTCTATATTATTTCTTAATTTTCTTCATTTGAAGTTGAACAGCACTGATTGTCTCTCCATTATTTTGAAGGGTTCAGAATCTCTGTATTCACCACTGCCAATGGAATAAGAAACTTCTCTGACCAAGGGGGGGAACACAGATTATTGATGATTCCAGGGAATTAGAGTCCATCATGGAGCAGAGGCATGGTAGCAGAGGCTGGAACAGAAAGCCGAGGGTCACAGCTTGAAGCAGGCACAATAAGCAGAGAGCACACCCCTGAATGTAGACTGGCAAGGCTTTTTGAACTGAATGCATATTGGCTTTTAATTCTAGAAATGATTATATTGGTGTGTGTGGGGGGGGTTGGTCTTTTTGAGTATACTAGTATTTTTAATATAAGCTGAGCTAGTCTTGTGTAGATTTCAGAGTTATGAATTAAGAGTTATTGGGGCTGGAGAAATGGCTCGGTGGTTAAGAGCTCTGACTTCTCTTGCAGAAGACCCGGGTTCAATTCCCAGCATCCACATGGTGGCTAACAACAATCCCAAACTCCAGGGAATCCAGATGTGCTCTTCTGACCTCCGTGACATCACACAACACAGGTGCACTCACATATATGCAGGCAATACACATATACACATAAAATAAAAATATAATATTTAAAAAAGAATCAAGTGTTGTCCTCCTCTGTGTCCTCCAGCCCTGTACACACCTGCACACAGCCCATTAATTTCTGACCTATCATCTTATGTTCACTCTTTCATGTCTAGGGTAACCTGGTATCCCATACACACTAACTTAATTTTACTGGATTAGCCATAAGGCTAAGAAGTGATTATTTTGTAAATCCCAGGTCTTTTTTTAGGATAAATTAGTTCTTTGTATTTTTATGAATGTGTGTATTTCATGTCCATTCTCATGCACAGGGGCTAGAGGAGATCAGCTTTATCACGCTTCACCTGATTCCCTTGAGACAGGATCTCTCACTGAACTGGTTGTTCCAGATATCAAAACATTCTAAAAGTATATCAAGAATTTTGTACCATGAAAATTAATAATAAAACAGTGAATACTGAAGCAGACTCAGGATGTACAGTTGGTGATATCCCATTTTTCAATACATATAAGTATCAAATGTATTAGAGATTAAAATATTTTAAAATTAAATATATAATGTATGTCCTAGTCTGCTTTAACTGTTGATTTGACACAGCCTAGAGTCATCTGAGGAGAGACTACCCAGATCACTACAGTGGAGATAAAAGGAGTAAGGTGAGATATGTGGAGAAATGGTGAACATGTTTGCCCATGCTAAGTGGCACCATAGAGTCTCTTTTTAAAAGGTGATGCTGTCATCCAGGTGTGGTGGTGCATGCCTTTAATCCTAGCACTTGGGAGGCAGAGGCAGGCAGATCTTTGTGAGTTCAAGGCTAGCCTGGTCTACAGAGCGAGTTCCAGGACAGCTGGGACTACAGGGAGACCCTGTCTCAAAAAGACCAAATAAATAAATAAATAAATAAATAAATAAATAAATAAATAAATAAATAAATGGTGATGCTGTCAAGATCAAGCCGGTTAAAATTCCAGCATGGATCAGCAGCTGTTGTTGGCAGATGATGGCTGCTGGGGAAGGAGGGTTGACTTTCTTTAGGGGTATGGCCACTGAGCCATTGCTCATGCCTCAGAGGCTGACCTATGCATATGCAGGCAGCAGATTCAATGGATTAAAACAAAAAAGGACATGAGGACATGAAGTTGGGGAAACTGTTGGGGAAGTTGGGAAAAATTGGAGGGAGGAAGGGAGGAAGGAAGGAATGGATAAGATAAAAAATATACACCTTTAATCCTAGTACTTGGGAGGTAGATGTCTGTGCAATTGAGACAAGCCTAGTCACACAGCAAGTTCTGGGCCAGATGGAGTTACAAACAACAAACAAACATAATCTATACATGAATAAAATTTTCAAAAATACATGTTCTTATTTTTAATTTTTATTTATTTTTGTCTTTCAAGACAGGGTCTCCCTGTAGCCCCAGCTGTCCTGGAACTCACTCTGTAGACCAGGCTGGGCTTGAACTCACAAAGATCCACCTGCCTCTGTCTCCCGAGTGCTAGGATTAAAGGCATGTGCCACTACTCCCGGCAGAATACAAGTTTTTAAAAAATGTGGTGCTTCGATAGGGATTGATGTCAATGATATCCAAACAATGTAAAATGGCTTACTGCTTCTCTTCAGTCCGAAAAATAAATACACACATGAACATGTACATATGCTATGAAAACAACTGACATTTTAATTTCCTGTTCCAGGTGGGAAAAGCTGCCACAAATTTGTGATTCAAAATAATGAAAATGTATTAACTGGTAGTGCTGGAGTTCAGAAGGCCAGCAGCATCTGTTCCACTGGCCAAAGTCTAGAGGTCCATAGGGCCATGCTCTTCTAGAGGCTCTGAGGAAAGAATCCATTCCTCATCCCTCAGATCCTACTGAGTGAATGCTAACATGTGTCCTTGGCTCGTAGCCCCTTCTTCCTCCAGAAGCATTCCTCCATCCTGTACTCATCTTCTGTTCAGATGCTGATCCTTCTGCCTCCCTCTGGAAGGGACCTTCATGATGACATTGGGCACCTGCATAAGGCAAATGGGGTTGCGTGTGCAGTAATTCAGGATATTCTCCCTGAAATGTATCCTTATTCCTATCTGCAAAGTCCCTTTTGCATGAAAGAAACACAGATTCCACATATTAGGACAAGAGCGTCATTCAGTTGACCACCACTAGGAAAATGCAGGAGAAAAAAAGGGGTGTGGCTAGAGGCAGAGAGTGGTCTCATCTTCCCAGCTCTTGTTCACATTCACTGAGTCCCCGTGAATGAACGTGTGTGCCTGTGTGTGCATGTGAACTTGTTGGGGGAGGCTGTGCAGGCAGCTGATAGTGTGAGTGCACGCATCTTTCAGCATGTGTGTGTGTGTTGGGTATTGGGGTTGTGTGTGCAGAGAAGGAAATAGCTCTGTTTAAGAAGCATTTCAGTTTTTGACAAACTAAAGCAAAAATGATGAGGGAAATGTGTTCACATGGGTGGTCCTAGGACCAGGAGCAGGCTTCTGCCAGGTTCCTCACACTCAACTCCTCTCAGCCTTGAAAGCATACTCATTTCATGGTCAAGTAAGGCTCACAGGAGAGTGAGGCTCAGCGGTTGAGGACTCTAATAATCCAGCCTTGGGTGGTCTGAGTCCAAAGCCAGCCTCTTGCCTCTCCTCTGCCCCAGCCCCATATGGCTGTCCACCATTGTCAGCTTTGGGCCCTGGCCGTGCTGCCGCCCCAGAAGCCATCTTCAGAGACAGCCTGCAGGTAATGCCTGTCAGAAGTGATGGGTGTTTCCACGTGAACACACACATGCTCATGGCTTCTCTTGTTGTAGTCTATTTTAAAACAAGTTGACACACGGTAATTACACCTCTCTTGAACTTGGATTTTGCTGAATTGATTTGCTGAAATGCTCCTTAGTATTTGTTCTTTGCCCTGGTGGCATTGTCCATGGTGTTAAAATGCCTCCCTGAATACCAGAGAAAACACCACTTTTTATTTTTTTTTATTTTTTTTTAATTTTTTTTTTAATTATTTATTTATTTCTGTATGTGTATGAATGTATTGTCTGCATGCAGGTCTGTGCACCCGTGTCGTGCAATGCCGCGGAGGTCAGAAGAGGGTCTCGGATTCCCCTGGAACTGGAGTTCTCCTGGAATTGGAGTTATAGACGGTTCTTAGCCGCCATGTGGGTGCTGGGGATCGAACCCGGGTCCTCTGCAAGAGCGTCAGTGCTCTTAACCGCTAGGCTATCTCTCCAGCCCCAAAACACCACTTTTTAAATGACTGGGCAATGGTATGGAGAAAATAAATTTTTTTAAAAAGGCCTCTTTTTCTAGAATAAACCTGGCTATAGTGCTATGCTGTGCTGGCACAAAGTTGGGTTAATTTTGACCCTTTTTATTTTTTTATACCCAACATCCTGCACAGAACAGGCAGGGCTCAGACAACCCAGGAATATTTGAGTAGGGCTCTGGCCCTGTGCAGAAACATTTTAGTGTCTACACAGGGTGGTTCTGCTGCCTGTTTGATTTTATTATTTTTATTTTATGTGTATGAGTGTATGGCTTGTGTGTATGTAAGTGCATCCATGTTGTCCAATGTCCATAGAGGTCAGAGGGGTGTTGAGTTCCCTTGGAACTGGAGTTACAGACAGTTGTTAGCCACTGTGAGGGTGCTGGGAATTGAACCCAGGTCCTCTGCAAGAGCAGCCAGTGCTGTTAACCACTGAGCCCTCTCTCCAGCTCCACTTAATTATTTTAAAGATGACCCCAATTGGAGCTCTTTTCACAATAGCAAAGAGTTGGAAGCAACCCCAGGGGTCCCTCAACTGATGAGTGGATAATGAAAATGTGGTACATTTACACAGTGGAATTCTATGCAGCAGTAAAGAAGGATGAAATCATGAAATTTGCAGGCAAATGGATGGAACTAGAAGCTATTATGCTAAGTGAAGTAACACAGTCTCAGATAAACAAATGACATATGCTGTCCCTCACTTGTGGATGTTAACACCAAATCCCTATATGTAAGTCAAGATGGGTACTTTGTAAAAAATATTACATTGACTGATATTACTATAGATATAGCTTGAAGCTTATGTCTTTATTTTCCTCAGTCCTAACATGAGAAAGAATAAAGCTCTTTTTAAAATGTGCATCAAGACATACATCAACAATGCTATGTAATTTAGGAATATAAAATTAAATGTCTTTTTGCCTGCATGCAAGCTTACTGTTAAACTATGAATCCCTAAATGTGTTTTGGAATTAACCTATAGTTTCTTTTCAGACCTTGTAAACCTGAAAGAATAATAATAAATAAAATATTTAAAAATGAAATAAAGATGAGCCCAAATTGGAAGTATAGAAAAGGGGAGAGCGGCAGACAGGCAGGTGAGCCTACTGATCTGGCCCCGCACTCTTCCTGGGACCCCTCTCCCCATGGCTAGCTCCTTGTGCATCAAGAACCATGGTAGAGCATGCCCGAGCCTCCTCCTCCTCAGGGACTTGGAAGACAGAAAGCCCCAGATAGACAATCAGAGACACAAGGCACCACCCATGTGCTGCCACAGCTCACTCTGTCCCTGTTCCTGCCAGAGGCAGTTGACCACTTGCAACAACTGCCTGGTGATGAAGTGCTCATCGAAACCATGATTTAATAGGGTGGACACCATGAACTCCATTATGGGAAGTCCAAGTATCCTGACACTGAGTAGCTCGCTCGGATTTGAGAGGGGCTGCCTCCAAAGTCCTGGTGGCCCACTAAGAGTGGAACATCCTTTCGGCTGTAGATATAATGATGCTCAGTGGTTTATTTATTTATTTTCTTTTTGTCTTTTTACTAAGATCTCAGGTTTTATATCTGAAGTACAATTTCTCAGGCCTTACTGATTATTTATTTCTGGTTATACTTTACTTTTGGATGCTTAAAGCCACACAGTTAGCCCAGATCAACCAAGGTTTTTATTTTCTCAAGGTCAGTTGAGGATCTGGTCCTTAAGGGTCACTCAGGTTTGGGGGTGGGGAGGGAGCCCCTGGCTCCTTTTGGCTTTTCATTTATCAGTTCCATCCACTTGAGGACAAAGTCAGGTCTTGCTAGACCAGGCTTCCCTTTTTTGAAGCATGAGCAGACTTTCCTCTTTATAACTGGACACTGGCTCAAGTCCCATTAGTGGATCTCTAAGACCTCTCTGCACAGGAAGACTGGTGACTCACATTTGCAGGACATTTCAAGAGATGCCCCCATGCATAGTCCCCTGGGACTTAGTTGACCTTTGAGGGCAAGGAACAAAGTTATCCTTTAAGACCCTCGGCCAAACTGGTATGGGCATTAAGTATGGTCATTAAGCATCCAGAAAGGCTAAGTTACACCAGCCTGATACTTTTAACTACTGCATAATATTTTAGAAAATGCTTGGACAAAAGCTCGAGCAGCCTTGTATAAGAAATACTAAGAAGCACTCCCATAAAATAAATACTGTGGTTAGACACAGTGTCATGACAAACTGTTGTTTTGTTTTGTTTTTTTCCCATTCATTTTAGTGCTGGGGTTTCATTCAGTAGTCACTGAGCTACATCCCAGCTCAACATTTACTTTTTTGTTTCATTTTGTTAATATTTTTCCATTTTGATTTTATATTATTCTAAAATATGCATACATACCCTCCACCCATATATCAAATTTCAAAACTTTGAAAATAAATGGTAGGTTAATTCTAGAACTTGTCAAGAGATCACAATATAAGAGCACAGTTATTTTCAGATAACAAGGAATATAACATTAACATTGCTCAGTTTACCTTACAATGAGATAGTGCTAGCATCCACAGATGAGGAATACCATTCATCGTTTGTTTTTCTGGGACTGCGTTACTTCACTTAACATAGTATCTTCTAGTTCCATCAATTTACCTGCAAAGTTCATGATGTCATCTTTTTTTTTTTTGTACAGGTCTCAATGACCCAAGAAAGAATAAAAGTTTAATCATGTTCTCAAGTCTACAACCTAGTGGTATTTGGATTAGTATTGGCCAGGTGAAAACCATGGACAGAACTCAAACTTGTTTTTCTGCTCTAAGCAAGAGGAGCAACACCCACAGAGTCCTAATAGCCAGTAGAACCATGATTAAAATGAGAGGCAGGACTAAATAGTTGGGAGAGCAATATATGTTAAGATTACACAGATTACCAGTGCCTTCCCACCCAAGACAATCTCTGTCCTCAGTGGCTTATATCCTTTTGATTTATATACTTACTCCATTCACTTAATTCCCTTCCACCTAAGAAGGCTAAGGCAAGCAGAGGTTAATGAATGCCTCACCAAAGGTGAGGGAAGTAGTGGGGCACAAATCTGAATTCAGGAATCTGAATCCAGTCTGAACTTAAATTTTCAAACCAGTTTCCCACATCTGACAGAGATCAGTTTAGTTCATCTCCTTCCTAAACCCATTTCTTTTTTTCTTTTTTTTTTTTTTTGGTCTTTTTTCAAGACAGGGTCTCCCTGTAGCCCCAGCTGTCCTGGAACTCACTCTGTAGACCAGGCTGGCCTTGAACTCACAAAGATCCGCCTGCCTCTGCCTCCCAAGTGCTAGGATTAAAGGCGTGCGCCACCATGCCCGGCTGCTAAACCCATTTCAAAATAGTGTTTAGGGTTCATGCTCTCAGAACAATCTTGCAAAGGGATCCCCTCATGCTTAGAGAATTCTGGGAGAGTTAAACTAAAGAAAGACACTGACTAGTTGAAAGGACCAAGAAATCACTTAAAAAAACCCAATTCCCGGGGCTGGAGAGAAGGGTCAGCAGTTAAAATCACTGGATGCCCTTTCAGAAGGTCAGAGTTTGATACCCAGCACACGTGGTGGCTAACAACTGTTTGAATCTCCACTTCCGGGGATCTGACACCCTATTTTGACCTCCCCAGGTACTTTTCTTAATATATAATATATACAATACACACATGAAATATTCGAAGAAGAAAACCCAATTCCAGCTACAAGGTAATTTGATTTAACCTGCACTTTACTGGACCCAACTTGTAAGTATGGACCTTTTAGCCACTTCCTGCCAGTCCCACTTATTTCTTCCAAGATTCTTTTCTCACTTGTATCTATTTTAAATTTGTAAAGTGAGTTGAAGAAAAAACAGTATATCAATTTGTATTAAGGTTTCATCTTTTTAATTAGCTCCATGAAGAACATCCTAAACACTACATGAGACACAACAGAATATTTTTTCTTCCAGTATTAAAAAAAAATCACATTCAAAAACATTTTAAAGCTCTTCTATATAATCAGGATGGTGATCTCAAATAAAAAACAGCTCTAAGTAATCATTTTCTTGATGCAGATTGGTTATAGGTATATTCAGAAACTACTTTCTGGCCATAATAAACATTGTGTACAAGTTTTAAAATGTCTCTAGATACATTACTAATTTAAAAAACACCAGTCTGGGCTGGAGAGATGGCCTAGCGGTTAGGAGCACTGACTGCTCTTGCAGAGGACCCGGGTTTGATCTCCAGCACCCACATGGCGGCTGAGAACCGTCTGTAACTCCAATTCCAGGAGAACTCCAGTTCCAGGGGAATCCAAGACCCTCTTCTGACCTCCGTGGGCATTGCACGACACAGGTGCACAAACCTACATGCAGACAGTACGCTCATACACATACAAAAATAAATAAAATTAAAAAAAAAAAAAAAAGGCCAGTCTGGCCACACTTTTTCTTCCAGACTCAATAATCCTGAGAACCCAAACAAAAATTCTGATAAAAGGATAAATATCGGGTCTCTGCAAAAGTCTCAGAACTTGTCTTTCAATAGGAAAAATGTTTAAAGAACACATGGAGCTTTCTAAAATGGCTTTAACAAGCTACCTTGGGAACTCAATTCAAAAATAGAGGTTGATGTACTAAAACAGATGTTTCAGTGCAGCTCCAAAAATCTTTATAAATACAGCAATTTAGAAGGTCGATCCTGGATCAGAAGTGTTATTCCTTGTGTATCTACATCGTGTGCATGCTTCACCTCAGTTGTCATAATTGTCTCTGTAATTTCTTCCTGAGTAGCGGTCATAACCACCCTGGCTTCTGCCACTGTAGTCTCTGGTCCGTCCATACCCATATCCATATCCTCCACCACCTTTAGAGTAGCTGCGACCACATCCATGGGTCCCAAAAGCACCACCTCTGGTGCCCTGGGCAGACTTGCCTGCAAGGTCCACACGGATCTGGCACCCATCCAGGGACTCTCCATTCATGGCTCTCATGCCATCTGAGGCATGCTCTGGGTTGGTGAAAGTGATGAAGCCAAAACCCAGAGATCACTGAGTCTCCCGGTCCTTGACAACAACCACCTCAGAAATGGGCCCAAAGCTGCTGAAGTGGTCTTCAAGGGTCTGCTCATCAGTGTTAAGTTGAGTCCTCCCACAAAGAGCTTTCCTTCTTCTGAAGACATGGCAGTAAAAGTCCTGGAAATCAAAAAACCAAACACCTGGAGAGACGGCTGGAGAGACAGCAGGCTTTAAGGAGCAGTGAGAACAATGTCATCTTTCTTTACCGCTGCATAGAACTCCATCGTGTAGATGTACCACATGTTCTCTATCCACTCGTCAGTTGAGGGGCACTTGGGTTGGTTCCAGCTCTTCGCTATTGTGAAGAGAGCTGTTCTCCAAGTGGTCCGGCAAAATCCCCCAATCTGATATCTGTGCACTCTACAGTGTTAATATTTATTCTGTTGTGTTTCAGACTCTTTAGTTCCCCAGGCAGTTACCCAGGGAGCAAAGGAGCCTATGAGGGTTCAGGCATTTCCCTCCCACTGTCTGACCGTTTTGAATATGAGACACCTAGTATGGATGGAACTGTTTCTCTCCAAAATGCACATGTTGAAGGCTTAACTCTCAGTGTGACTTTACTTGGAATAGGAACTTTAAGGAGGCAATAAGGTTAAGTGAGGTCACAATGTTAGTGGAGAACTCACATGTCAGACAGGTGCACCTTGTCAGAAAAGGAAGGGACACTAGAGGCCACTGTTTCACTGTGAGCACACAGAGGCCCTTTGAAGGCGCAGTGAGAAGTATGTCAGGCAGAGGAGCTGGGCCTGCTTCTGGAATCCAGCCCTGCTGGCACCTAACCTGCAGCTTCCAGAACTGTGAGGTATAAGCTGCCATTGTGTAAGCTGCCCAGGGCGCAGCTTGAGCAGAATAACACAGCACCTGAGTCCCTTGCCCACTCCCTTTTCAGCAAATCCAGCTTGCACAATTCCATCAATGAGAGGGACTAGTATGATGTTTCACAGAGTATCAAAATAACCATGTTCTCACAGGTCAGATTATGGCACAAAGAATAAACCGAGCATAATTATGAAGCAAGACTGTGAAGGCGTTCTGCTGGTCAGAAGAAAGCTCTGGTGTTCGCAGATTAGAAGAGAAAAGAAATCTATTTCTCAGCTCATTTGTATGTAGTACACCAAACACCAGAAGTGGGGGTGATACTTTCTGTTAAAGACAGCAGGTATGGAAAAGTGGCTGCTGCTGGAGTTACCATCTGATTAAGTTTATGGAAATCCACAGCCCAGATAACTCTGAAAAGGCCCATCAGGTAAGTGGAGATGGAAGACTCATTGAGATGACAGAAGAGTGCCCATCACAAACTAGAAATACTACCAGCAGTTCATCCAGTTTTCAGACTTTGAAGATCACACCGATCTCTTCCATCCACACAGAGCTGCACCTCTGCCCTTGCTTTCTTGGCCTACAAGGAAAGAAAACCACAGACACCCCTGTGTCACTTGTCATGATAGCACCAGCACCAACACACAGCTTTCCTGTTGCTGACTGACTGTGCCCATTCCAATGAATGTTGTAAGGCACTGGGTGAGCAATACCACAGTCAGTCCTGCGGATGCTCCTGGCTGGAGGTTTGCTCTGAGCAGCACCACTCCATGTGGTGATTCAGGGACCCAGGTTCTTTCTCTTTTCACACACTGTGGTCCTGCACTGGTGTGATCCTCTGGTCACTACAGAAGGGAAGACTGTAAAAGAGTGCGTGTAGGAATATTTCGTGGCACAAACCACTACAGGCTCGCTTCGTGTCCATGCAAAGTATGCAGGTCACATCTCATCCCATTGTGTCACTCACACAACAGGACTGGGCACCTCTGCAGTCCTGCACTCCGGCATCTCGCCTCTATAGTTCAACTCAGCTCTGTGGCCTGGCTCAACTCTGCCACTCTGCAACCCCTGTAGCTCCACTCCACATCTCCAACAACTTTCCAATTGGGTTCTCTAATATCTTCACTAACATTTGTGGCAAATCTGCATCTGCATCAGTTCTCTGCCTCTACTTCCAGCAAGGCCTCTGTGAACAACTTGAACCCTCGTGCACTCTCTTTAACCCTTTTTTTTTTAATTTTTTTTTAATTTTATTTATTTCTGTATGTGTATGTATTATCTGCATGCAAGTCTGTGCACCCGTGATGTGCAACGCCGCGGAGGTCAGAAGAGGGTGTCGGACTCCCCTGGAACTGGAGTTCTCCTGGAATTGGAGTTTCGCGGAGGTCAGAAGAGGGTGTCGGACTCCCCTGGAACTGGAGTTCTCCTGGAATTGGAGTTTCAGATGGCTCTCGGCCGCCATGTGGGTGCTGGGGATCGAACCCGGGTCCTCTGCAAGAGCAGTCGGCGCTCTTAACCGCTAAGCCATCTCTCCAGCCCCTCTTTAACCCTTTTATAGCCATCCTGTAACCTATGTATACACACACACACACACACACAGATACTGTGGGCGTGTCTCATACAATTACTGTGAGATATGTAATGTGTGCTCTGAGAATTAATATGAGTAATATAGATTAGAATAAAAGGAGGCTGGAGAGATAGCTCAGCGGTTAAGAGCACTAGCTGCTCTTGCAGAAGACCAGGGTTCAATTCTCAGCAGCTACATGGCAGCTAAGAACCATCTTTAGTGCCTGGCATGGTGGTGCACACCTTTAATCCTAACACTCAGGAGGCAGAGGCAGAGGCAGGCAGATCTCTGTGAGTTCAAGGCCAGCCTGGTCAACAGAGCGAGCTCCAGGCCAGCTAGGACTAAAGGGAGATCCTGTCTCAAAAATACCAAAAATAAATAAAAAGATTAGAATAGAGCTGTGGGGATAGCCCTTAAAGGCTGAGGCTAAGAACCCCAAGTTCCTTCCTGGTTGGGACAGTGCCATTCCCAGCATGCAGCTCCAAGTATGCCACGGGAGGAAAGGAGTCAGGTGTGGCTTGGAAGTGGCATGCATCATATGTGCCCACAGGCCATGTAACTCGGTCTCATGGCTCTTTACGGGTCCAAAGAGATAGTAAGTGCCATCCTCCCATGTGCCCAGGATGAGAGCATTGCAAATGGCATGAGCTGGGGATATTTCTATGGCAGCGATCAATCTGAAGAGGCATCTGATTTCTTGGAAGCTCTACACACAGGCATCCCCCTCCACTTACATGTGCTTTGTTAATGATTTATATCATCATGCCTACCATGCTGTATTAAAATCACTCTGTTGTGATTTAACTCAGTGGACAATGAGCCCCTCAAGATTACAAGCCGTCCTTATCTTTACAGCTACAGTGCCAGAACCTCACTGAATGAGTGCTTGTCCAGTGATTGAGATTTGGGTAGGCCGAGCTAAGAGTGGGCTGTGCAAGTCAGTCCCCTCTGCACGGTAGGATGGAGTTTCTTCATCCTGGGGGAAAAACTGAGGGCTATACAGCATGTTTCCTAACAAAAATGAAAGTGTCTTCATGCCGTTTTCCATCTACTCCAGGGGCGAATTCTCCTTCCCCAGCTCCCACATTTGACAACCACTTGGTAGTTCCCTCCAGAATTATTCTCAGCACAGTGAGAGTTTCGGTAGAGACTATATTTATGTTTCCCTTGAATAAAACCTATTGTCTTGAATGCAATGTTACTTTTAATAGAAATCAAAAGGCCCTTCACTATGGGCACTGGAAATTGTCAGAGCCAACATTGCCATTCAGCGTTGGGAGGCTAATATATGTCTGAGGTGTGTGTGTGTGTGTGTGTGTGTGTGTGTGTGTGTGTGTCCTGAAGGTTTAGAATTATGCTCCAAGGCTTCTCTGTTCAAGGGGCCAAGACAAAAACCCTTCCTGTTCAGGCTGAACCATTTCCAATTAGCTAACGGAAATATACAGAAACAGGAACAATAGCCCAACTGTTTGCTATTATTCTAAGAAACAAAGGCCTGAGGGACAGCACCTGAGAAGACCCTGAACTTCATCTCCTCTTTCCCCAAGGTTGCTTGTGTTGAGGTGGAGAAGGAGGCTTCCTGGGACCTGGCTTGCCCTGGAAGGAAGGAGCAAACCTCCCACCTGGAACTCATCTGTGCCACCTGCTGACAAATCTGAGGGAGTGTGTCCCAGCCACCAGATACAGACCTTACATTCTTGGGACTGTCTTGCCCCCAAAGGTAAGACCGTCACCCCCCACTCACTGCAGAGGGATACTTCTCCCACCAGACCCAACACACTCTTCTCTAGGCCCCAGCATCAGAAGAGACAAATCCCTCTGCAGGAGTACACACACCTGCCTATGAGAAATCTGTTCAGCACACAACCATTTCCCAGAACTGCCCTGGGAAAACTTGAGCACAGATGTAGAAACCCCAGAACTTGCCAGCAGAGTCAAACCTTCAGGCAGACTCACACAGGATGGCTGAAGCATCTGCAGTCGAGAAGAAAGAACTCTCTTCCCACTCACTTATGTCTTTAATTTATATAATTTCTTGATTTTTTTTTTCACGCCAGGAACATGATTTACTTCCATGTGGGATTACCAGCAAGGGCCACCTGCAGACACATGGTGGAACACAGCAGCATGGAAAAGGGGCCGATTTACTTTTTTATTTTATTTTATTTTATCTTATTTTATTTTATTTTATTTTATGTCTTTTTGAGACAGGGTTTCCCTGTAGCCCCAGGTGTCTTGGAAATCACTATGTAGACCATGCTAGCTGTGAACTCACAGAGATCCACCTGCCTCTGCTTCCTAAGGGCTGGGATCAAAGGCATCCACCACCATGCCCAGCTTATTTTAAAGTATTTTATTTATTACTTTATTTTATGTGTATGACTATATTGCCTACATGTGTAAGTGCACTTATTTCATGCACTGCCTGTGGAGGTCAGAAGAGGGCATCAGATCCCCTGGAACTGGAGTTATGGATGGTCATTAAACATCATGTGGCTGCTGGGACTTGAACCCAAGTCGTCTAGAAGAACAGCCAGTGCTCTTAACTGCTGAGCCATCTCTCTAGGTCCTATTTTATTTCTTAGGGCACTTCTAGGTTTACAGAAAAATTGAGGAGAATTCTCATGACCACCTCACCTGCAATTTTCCTGGCTTTTTAGTATCTTGTATTACTATGACATATTTACTACAACTGATAATCATATAACAACTAACATACAGTAGAACTAAGTTACATAAATGTAATCATTAAATACTAGACTGGACTGAAGAGATGGCACAACAACTAAGAGCATTAGGTTTTAGGCATATGGTTATAATTATGCAGACTTGAACCCCAAATAAAGGGACAGACACCAGAGTTAAGTCACTCTAGATTTACTTTGGGAGTAGCCAGGGCTGGGCGGCATGTTGTAGCATGGCATCATGGTCAGGCCCTTTCAAATGTCCTGGGTGGGATATCAAATGAAGAAGAAATGGAGCCATTGACCAACAACTTCTGGAGGAAATGAACATCTGTGTGCCCTGTGAATGCTGAGAATTCCAGCTCTTGTAGGACTCAAACCTAACAAAGAGCACGGATTGCTCTTAAAGAGGACCCAAGTTCAATTTCCAGCACCCACATGACAACTAACAACCATCCATAACTCCAGTTCAAAGGGCTCTGACACCCTCTTCTTGGGCATTGCACAACATATGTGCACCTACATACATGCAAGCCTGATACTCATACACATAAATACAAAATAAATGCTAAACAGCCATGTTAAGTTGTAACTGAAATATAGTAAAAGGAATATAAACACTATAGTACTAGATAAGTCCACTATGAGAAGAGGGTTTGCTTATGTGTTTCCACAGACAGAGACACCACCACCTTGAGTGCCTGTGAAGTGTTTGTTCTTGGACTGTGAAAATAGACCAGAGGCCACCAGGAAAGGGAGTGACCCATCTAGACATCAATAAAGAATGGGAAAAGTCCACTGAAAAAATTCCATTTTGCAGGGAGCCAACACACAGGGTGATACATAGCTGTTCCTACTGGCATCTCTATTGGTTAAGAGACAATTATTATGGCAGAGACTCCTTATGGGACATGGTTGACTACTTCCTTTAACTAACAGGCATAAAATCTGTTGAAGGGATATCCTTTATCCCCCCAAATTAAAGAGAGTACCAAGGTCAGGTTCTCTGATAATGAGCCTCTAAAGGAGAATGACTGTAGGTGCTAAAGAATTAGCTAAACTAATGCCCCTCATTCGTGCTTTGGTGCAAAACTGATACAAATAGATAGAAATTTCCCATGCAACATTTCACCTGGTTTATGTTTAATACCTAATACGAACATATGAGTATTTTACAGAGTTGAAACCTGTTGGAGACATACCCCACACATCTGAAGGAACAAAGATAAAAAGTAAATTCAGTAAGGAGGGGTATGAGGGTCAGGTATAATTGTAAAATCTTTAAAACTTAATGGTTAAATAAACATTTTAGTAAAGGAGAACTTTGATACCAGTAGGGGAGTTTATTTTTCTATACATCTAAAAGATATGGCAATATGGACATTTGTGCCTGTCTCTTTGGATAATTTCCCTACCTCTAGATTTTGCTTTATAGTTAGGTGAGACATATGGACAGAAAAAAGCTTGTGGTACCAGTTATGGACTACTATTATATTTTTTATTTTTTATTTTTGGTCTTTTCTCCCTGTAGCCCCAGCTGTCCTGGAACTTACTTTGTAGACCAGGCTGGCCTTGAACTCACAAAGATCCACCTGCCTCTACCTCCCAAGTGCTAGGATTAAAGGCGTGCACCACCACGCCCAGCATGGACTATTTTTAACAGGGAGCTGTTGGCCAGAGGGCCCCTAAAGGCCCCCAAAACAAAGGCTATTTGCCTATAATGTCAGGGCACACACAAAAAAGCAGGTGGTAAGATCCTACTGTTGAAGACATGGTGTTAGCATGAAAAGGATGTTTAGAGACTTTGCCTTGCCAATGGACAGTTGGCTTTCATGATGACAGAGAGCATTATATAGACCACTGAAAGCAAGCAAGCAAGACTTGTCAGCTACACCTCACTTGCCTGGAAATTTGTGCAGTCAGTGGTGGCCTGATATTTGTGCACCCAAAAAGTTGTTGGCTATGGCTCACTCCCTGCAGGGGTAGCATGCAGCTGATACCATAAGTTTGCACCCTCTAGTGATATAATTTCTATACTTGAAACCACTGTACTTATTTTACTTTTCAGATTTGATATCAAAGGGCTGAAATATTTTATTCTTGAAAAAGACTTTAATTACCCTTCATCTGTTTATCTACTAAAATCTGTCTATGATAAACTGTGATGTTTCACAAAAGGCATGCCTAGAAAAGATACTCTAATGTTATAGGATTGTAGTATTACTAAACATTTATGCTTGTGCCCACAACGTGACTTGTCATGATAACTAATGTCTGTTTAAGTGCCTATACTTCTTGCTATTTGTGTTTTATTAGTAGAATTAAGAAAGAGACCTCTGGATGATCTGCCAACCTGTTCAAAGAAAAGCCTGAACAGACATGAGAATCTGATGTGTCACTTCAAGGGAAAAATTCTCACCCTCTCCTGGCCCTTTCC
Source organism: Rhizomys pruinosus (assembly GCA_009823505.1). Taxonomy (NCBI): domain Eukaryota; kingdom Metazoa; phylum Chordata; class Mammalia; order Rodentia; family Spalacidae; genus Rhizomys; species Rhizomys pruinosus. The sequence continues at coordinate 2,514,236 of VZQC01011358.1, forward strand.
CCAAAGCCTAGGGACCACTCATGGAAAAGGGGAGCACATCAGAGTGTAAGGGCTGAGGAGATGGGGGTAAATCATGAACTCACAGCAAATATGGACTAGATGTCATTTGGTCAGCATAATTACATGTGCAGGCTTTTCCAGCCAGATATGAGACTTCGGGGTACAACAAAATTCCCTATCTGTGTAAAACTGGACACAGATGCTTGCTAATCAGGTTTGTGTAAATGTTGCTCATATTTACTGGTTGGTTCTCTCTATATTAAGTTTTTATTTGGGCACAAATTGGTCTTAGTATTTTTACAGAGCGGTCATGGCCATTTGGGCCAGATGAAGATAGTTGACCACCATTTTTTTTATTATTACATCCATTTTTTTATTTCTTCTTTTTTTTAATTTAATTTTTATTGATGCTTTGTGCATTTCATACATCATTTTCCAATTCAGATCAGGCATATTTCCCTTCCCCCCACCCCCACCCCCATTTCTATAATACTAACTGAGTTTGTGGAAGCTAATAGAAAAAGGGGTAGATGTTGGGGCTAGAGAGATGGCCTAGCAGTTAAGAGCACCGACTGCTCTTGCAGAGGACCCAGGTTTGATCCCCAGCACCCACATGGCGGCTGAGAACCATTTTGACTCCAGTTCCAGGGGAATCTGACACCCTCATCTGACCTCTGTGGCATTGCATGACATGGGTGCACAAACCTACATGCAGATAGTACATTAATATATATAAAAAATAAATTAGCTGGGCATGGTGGCACACTCCTTTAATCCTAGCATTTGGGAGGCAGAGGCAGGTGGATCTTTGTGAGTTCAAGGCCAGCCTGGTCTACAGAGTGAGTTCCAGGACAGCTGGGGCTACAGGGAGACCCTGTCTCGAAAAGACAAAAATAAAAACTAAATAAAAATAAATTTTTAAAAAGGGGGAGATGTAAGCAAATACAATCTGAGTTTAGGTATGCATGGGCTAGCATTCCTACCAGCACCTCCAAGGGGCACAAGTGAGAGCCATGGGACCTCCCTGGCTGTGCCCAGAGATTGGGTGTGATGTTGCAAAGGTCTGGGATTGGACCCTGGGAGGTGAGGTCACACTGCCTATTTAATCCATTCATTTGAACAAAGGGCTTTTCAGTATTTGGATTCACACCTTACCATGTGTCTGTGCTGTGCTTTTCTGTGCATGCTTTCTATATGGCCCACCATGGGAATGGATGGGCCAAAATAGCAGTGGTGTGGTCTATGGGTTTGACAAATGCATATTGGTCTGCACCCACACAACAGCCTCATGCAAATGGTTCCATTGCTCTAAAATTCCTCTGTGCTCTACCTACTCAGCCTTCCACCTACACATCTGGCAATCACTGATCTTCAAATCCACATTTGTGCCTTTTCCAGAACTTCATACTGTTGGGATCATATCATAGGAGCATTTGCAGATTGTTGACTTCAACCTAGCCATGTGCATGTTCTTTCTTATTCTCAGAAAAGCATCTCTCAGTATTAGTACACCTCAGGTTCTCAACTGCATTCATTGGCTGTGTTAGGTTTGGCTGTCCCAGGATTCCAAAGGACACACAGATGTCCACTCCCTCCAGAAGCTCTCAGTAACATCATTTCCTTTTTACCTGAGGTCCTGCCCAAGCCAGTAAAAGGCCCTGCCCTGGCTGCCATCTTGGCTGTTAGCTGCCATGTGTCAACAGCCCTGACTATTCCTGAAGTAAATATGTCCCAGAGTGACCTTAAGCCTGGTGTGTCTGTCTTTTATCTGGGTTTCATGACCGCATATATCCAACCATATATGCACCCCCTTTTATCAGACTGAAGGACATATTATTTGTTGGAATTTTGGATTTTACATTTGTCTGTGTGTGTGTGTGTGTGTGTGTGTGTATGTGTGTGCACATGAGGAGGTCAGAGGACATCTTGTGGAATTTGGTTCTGTCCACCATGTGGGTCCTGAGGATTGAACTCAAGTTTTCAGATTTAGTAGGGAATATTCTTACTTCTGAGTCATCTCACTGGACACTGACTATTTTGACTAAAGTTGCTCTAAATATAAGTTCTTAAGTCCTACGGGTAACCACCTAGAAGCTCAATCTTGGATCAAATGGTAGGTGGATATTTAATTTGATTGGAAATTTCCCACCTGTTTTCCCAAGTTGATAGGATTTATGAATATGCTTCTCAGGCCTTAAAACCCCTAACCAGAGATCTCCTGAGGCCATCAGAAGGAAGAGCAGGAGACAGGTAGGAACTGGGAGCCTCAGCAAAGCTGATTGTTGATCCCTTAATCCAGCTGTCTTTGGCTTGAGTGGCTTTTTTGGCTGTGGGGTCAGAGTTATCCTCCCAGCTGGTATTAAAGGTGGGCTTGTGTAACTCTTGATATCTGAGATCTCCTGAGGCCAGCGGAAGGAAGAGCAGGAGACAGGTAGGAACTGGGTGACTCAGTAAAGCTGATTGTTGATCCCTTAATCCACCTATCTTTAACTTGATTGGATTTTGTGGCTGTGGGGTCGGAGTTATCCTCCCAGCTGGGATTAAAGGTGTTGTCTTTGGCTTGACTGGATTGTGTGGCTGTGGGGGTGGAGTTATCCTCCCAGACGGTATTAAAGGCGGGCTTGTGTGACTCTTGAGATCTGAGATCTCCTGAGGCCAGCAGAAGGTACCGGGGCATGGGATGAAGAGCCCCCCTGCCAACTGGGATTACAAAGAGGCATCTGAAGGAGGCAAGCAAAGCAAGCCTTCAACACAGTGAAAAGACATTTAGGACTCACATTGGAATACAGGCAAGGAGAAGCCCATATGCCAGGATCACGAAGAAGAAACACTGGAAATGGGCAGGATAATCCTGCGCCAAGATTTACCAACCCTATGGAAGACTCCTGCATTAGGATCCCTCTGGGGATGCCCCAGTACACAGACATCAGAAACACAATTAAGAACATGTTTAAAGAACTACAAGACTATAAGGAACAAATCAAAGAACTAAGAAAAGACAATGAAGAACTCAAGAAGGACCTAGAGAGAGAGAATGACAAACACCGGAAGGAAGTAGAAACACTGAAAAGATCCCATGCTGAAAAAGATAAGGAGACTAACCAGCAAAGCAAAGAGCTACAGGAAGAGATTGAGAAGCTCCAAAAAGAAGTAGAAATATTAAAGAAATCAGAAGAGGAAATGAAAAAGGAAATCAAACACTCATCCAATCAAGAGGAAAGGAATGGAAAAAGCCTCAGGAGCAGAATGGAGGAAGCAGAACAAAGAATATCAGACCTGGAAGATAACACAGAACAACTAAAAACCTCAAGGAAAGATTATGAAAAATTTAAAAATACACAAAAATGGAACAACCAGGAGCTGCGGGACACTATGAAAAGATCAAACCTCCACATCATAGGAATAGAGGAAAGAGAAGAATCCCAAGAGAATGGTATTGATCAGATCTTCAACAGAATAATAGATGAAAACTTCCCCAAACTAAAAAAGGACAAACCAATACCAATACAAGAAGCACATAGAACTCCAAACAGACAAGATCAGAAAAGAAATTCTCCACGCCACATCATAGTTAAAATGCTGGACACCCAAAACAAAGAGAAAATTCTTAAAGCGACAAGAGAAAAACAACAAGTGACCTATAAGGGGAAACCTATCAGAATAACAACGGACTTCTCACAGCAAACGATGAAGGCAAGAAGAACCTGGAGCAAAGCATTCCCAGTGTTGAGGGACAATGGATGCCAGCCCAGGTTACTATACCCAGCAAAAATGTCAATCATAGTGGAAGGAGAGAGGAAAATCTTCCATGACATAAACAACTTGAAAGAATACATGTCCGGAAAACCAACCCTTCAGAGAATACTTGAAGCAATCCAAAGAACAGAAGAAAGGAGCAACCAACCCCAGGCAACTAGAAGGAGAAATCAATAAAAGCATAACTGCAGAAGTAGAAACCTAAATCAAAACCGCAGATGGATAATAAGGCAAAAGGAAGCAACACAAACCTATCAGTCATAACCTTAAATATTAATGGACTAAATTCCCCAATCAAAAGACATAGACTGGGAGACTGGATTAGGAAACAGAATCCATCGATATGCTGTCTGCAAGAAACACATCTTACCTTCAAGGACAGGCACCACCTTAAAGTGAAGGGATGGAAAAAAATATTCCAAGCAAATGGTACCAAAAAGAAAGCAGGTGTTGCTATTTTAATATCGGATAAAATAGACTTCAAAGTAAAAGAAATCAGAAGAGACAAAGAAGGCCATTACATTTTCATCAAAGGAACAATCCACCAAGAAGATTTCACAATTATGAATATATATGCCCCAAATTCTGGTGCACCAAACTTTATAAAGACAATTCTCCAGGACCACAAGTCACAGACTAACCCCAGCACACTCATAGTGGGAGATTTCAATACCCCACTGAGTCCTTTGGATAGGTCAACAGGACAAAAAATAAACAGAGAGACATCTGAACTGAACGATATGATACACCAAATGGACCTCATAGACCTCTACCGAACATTCCATCCTAATACCAGAGAATACACTTTCTACTCAGCACCCCACGGAACATTCTCCAAAATCGACCACATCCTGGGACACAGAAGAAACCTCTACAAATACAAAAAGATTGAAATAATTTCATGCATCCTGTCAGACCACAGTGCAATGAAGCTCAACATCAACACCAGGACAAGCCCTCCTGCCTACAAGAACACATGGAGACTAAACAACACACTCTTGAATAATGAATGGGTCAAGGAAGAGATAAAGAAAGAAATAAAAACATTCCTGGAACTGAATGACAATGACAATACAACACAACAAAACTTATGGGATACCTTAAAAGCAGTCCTAAGAGGGAAATTTATAGCCCTGGGTGCCTACATTAGAAAAACAGAAAGAGCACAAGTGAATGATCTAACACTACAGCTAAAAGCACTTGAGAGGCAACAACAGATGAACCCTAAACGCAACAGACAGGAAGAAATAACAAAAATCAGAGCAGAAATCAATGAAATAGAAACAAAGAAAACAATACAAAAAATCAATGAAGCCAAAAGTTGGTTCTTTGAAAGAATAAACAAGATAGACAGACCTCTAGCCCAGTTAACAAAAAGAAAGAAGGAACAACTCCAAATCAATACAATCTGTGATGAAAAGGGAAATATCACAACGGACAAGGAAAAGATCAAGAAAATTATATGGGAATATTACAAGAACCTATATTCTACCAAGTTTGAAAATCTAGAAGAAATGGATGAATATCTGAAATCTTGGGAATCACCAAAGCTTGGCCAAGAGGAGACCAGCAGCTTAAACAGACCCATAACATATGAAGAAATAGAGGATGTAGTAAGAAGCCTCCCAACTAAAAAAAGCCCAGGCCCAGACGGTTTCACAGCAGAATTCTATAAAACATTTCAAAAAGACCTACAACCATTATTTCTGAAACTGTTTAGAAGTATACAATCAGAGGGAATTCTCCCAAATTCCTTCTATGAAGCCAACATCACTCTATTACCAAAACCAGGCAAAGATACAACTAAAAAGGAGAATTATAGACCCATCTCCCTCATGAACACAGATGCCAAAATTCTAAACAGAATACTGGCAAATCGCATACAGACCCACATCAAGAAGATCATCCATCATGACCAAGTTGGATTCATACCAGAGATGCAGGGATGGTTCAACATACGAAAATCAATAAACATCATCAAACACATAAACGGAATCAAAGACAAAAACCACACCATCATCTCAATTGATGCTGAAAAAGCCTTTGACAAAATCCAGCATCCCTTCATGCTTAAAGTCCTAGAAGGAATTGGATTGGAGGGATCATTCCTCAATGTAATCAAAGCCATATACAGGAAACCCACAGCCAATATCATCCTAAATGGGGAAATGACGGAAACATTCCCTTTAAAGGTAGGAACTCGGCAAGGCTGCCCCCTATCACCACTCCTCTTCAATATAGTGCTTGAAACACTTGCTAGAGCAATAAGGCAAGAAAAGGATATTAAAGGAGTACTAATTGGAAAAGAGGAAGTCAAACTATCCCTATTTGCTGATGATATGATTGTTTACTTAAGAGATGCAAAAAACTCCACCAGAAAACTCCTAGAAACGATTAACAGCTTCAGCAAAGTGGCAGGATACAAAATTAACCTTAGAAAATCAATGGCCTTTCTTTACACCAAGAACAAGCAACTGGAGAAAGAATTCAAAGAGACCTTCCCACTCACAATAGCCTCAAAAACAATAAGATACCTAGGAACAAACCTAACCAAAGACACCAAAGACCTCTACAACAAAAATTTTAAACCCTTAAAGAAAGAAATTGAAGAAGACCTCAGAAGATGGAAAAACCTCCCATGCTCATGGATTGGGAAAATTAACATTGTAAAAATGTCCATTTTACCAAAACTCTTGTATAGATTTAATGCAATCCCAATCAAAATCCCCAAGAGTTTCTTCACAGGCTTGGAAACAAAAGTTCTTAAATTCATTTGGAGAAACAAAAGACCCCGAATAGCCAAATCAATCCTGAGTGAAAAGAGCTACACAGGAGGGATCTCTATACCAGATTTTAAACTATACTACAGGGCTATAGTCATAAAAACAGCCTGGTACTGGCACAAAAACAGACCTGTTGACCAATGGAACAAAACCGAAGATCCAAATCTGAGCACATACAATTTCAGCCATCTCATATTTGACAAGGGGGCCAAGAAACCACAATGGAGAAAAGACAGCATCTTCAGCAAGTGGTGTTGGCAAAACTGGATCACCACTTGTAGAAGAATGAAATTAAACCCCTACCTCTCGCCCTGTACAAAAGTCAACTCCAGATGGATTAAAGACCTCAACGTGAAACCCCAAACTCTGAAGGTGATAGAAGAAAAAGTTGGCAGCAGACTACAAGACATAGGCGTAGGAAAAGACTTCCTAAATCAGACAGCAGCTGCACAAGAATTAAGGTCGACAATTGACAAATGGGACCTCATTAAACTCAAAAGCTTCTGTACATCAAAAGAAACAATCAAGGAAGTGAAGAGAAATCCCACAGAGTGGGAGGAAACCTTCACTGCAGAAACATCTGACAAAGCATTGATTTCCAGAATATATAAACTACTCAAAAAACAAAGAAGAAAGAAAACAAATGACCCACTCAATAGATGGAGCAAAGAGCTGAACAGAGACTTCACAAGTGAGGAATTAGAGATGGCTGAGAAACACCTTAAGAAGTGTTCAACATCACTAATCATTAAGGAAATGCAAATCAAAACCACTTTAAGATATCATCTTACTCCAATAAGACTGGCTAGGATCAAGAAAACAAATGATACCAAGTGCTGGAGAGGTTGTGGGGAAAGGGGAACACTCATCCACTGCTGGTGGGAATGTAAACTCGTACAGCCACTATGGAAAGCAGTGTGGAGAACCCTTGGAAGACTTGGAATGAACTTGCCACCCGACCCAGCCATACCACTCCTGGGCATGTACCCTCAAGACTTACGCCACCACAGAGATACATGCACGGCCATGTTTATTGCAGCTCTCTTCACAATAGCAAGGAGCTGGAACCAACCTAAATGCCCCTCAACTGACGAGTGGATAGAGAAAATGTGGTACATCTACACAATGGAGTTCTATGCAGCAGTAAAGAAAGACGACATCACGAGCTTTGCAGGAAAATGGCTGGAGCTAGAGGACATCATGCTGAGTGAAGTAACACAGTCCCAGAAAAACAAACGACGAATGGTATCCCTCATCTGTGGATGCTAGTGCCAATTACCTAGTTGTAAGTATTTCTTGTGTAGGGCTCCTTGAGCTTTTGTCCCAAGCAGTTGGGAGTAATGCATATTGGAAACAACAACAACAACAACAACAGAAAGGACTGCATCAAAGAACTGACTGAAACAGTGAACTTCTGCTCAAAACAGTCAACTTCCTCATGGAGAATATTGAGAAAGACTGAGAAAGAGATGAAAAGCATGTTTGGCAGAATGCATGAGCTCTGGCGGGGTGGGGGAATGGGCGGGAACACAGGTCTAGATTTGTTAAAAAAATAAAAATAAATTTATGTGAAAAAAAAAAACACCCTAACCAAAAGGGGTGAGATTGACTTATCAGCTAATCACTCACAGATAGATGGTTATCAGTGTGACATTCCTAACCCATCTGTCTGCAGGAAGACACTAACCTGCTGGGCCAAGAAAAATCATCTTAACAAAAGACTTTACCTATGCAAAAATACCAGGGCTCAGCATCAAACATGTGCCAACTGGGCCCAAAGTACACTATAAAGATCCTAACCACCCCTATCAGGTGGTCAGAGGTCTGAGTTCCTCAGGAAAAGACTGGATCTTTGTCCCTCTCACTGCCTGCCTGTCCCAAGGTCTGGTTCTGGTTTTCCTTAGCTCTAAACTTCATTTTCCCTCTCAAAATAAATCTAACATATGGTGCTAACTCCTTCCTTTCCCCTCTCCGAACACCTAACACAAGAATGAAACCATTTTACCCTCCCCACAGCTGTGAGGGACATTCCTTTGAATCTATATCCACTGGGATTTGGGTCCAGCAGTCGTATAGATTTTTGCCATTGAAAAAGGTGTGCCATGGTGTCCTGCTGTTTCAGCCTGAAGTTCCATAGCAGCTGCCTGATGCAGGTCCTCTTTTCACATGCTTCTTGCTTGGTCTGAGAAATATCTTAAGAAGTGTTCAACATCACTAATAATTAAGGAAATGCAAATCAAAACCACTCTAAGTTATCATCTTACTCCAATCAGACTGGCTAGGATCAAGAAAACAAATGATACCAAGTGCTGGAGAGTTTGTGGGGAAAGGGGAACACTCATCCACTGTTGGTGGGAATGTAAAGTGGTACAGCCTCTATGGAAAGCAGTGTGGAGAACCCTTGGAAGACTTGGACTGAACTTGCCACCTGACCCAGTCATACCACTCCTGGGTATGTACCCACAAGACTCATCTTACTGCAGAGATACATGCACAGCCATGTTTTTTGCAGCTCTCTTCACAATAGCAAGGAGCTGGAACCAACCCTGGTGCCCCTCAACTGATGAGTGGATGGAGAAAATGTGGTACATCTTCACAATGAAGTTCTATGCAGTAGTAAAAAAGATGAAATCATGAACTTTGCAGGTAAATGGTTGGAGCTAGAAGATAGTATGCTAAGTGAAGTAACAGTTCCCAGAAAAACAAATGACAAATGGTATCTCTCATCTGTGGATGCTAGCACCAATTACCTAATTGTATGGCAAACTGAGCAACAACAATGTGATCTGAAAACAACTGTGCTTTTATATTGTGAATCCCTTAAAAAAATAAACAAATAAAGGAAAAGATAGAAAAATCTTCCATGACATAAATAGGGTGAAAGAATTCAGAGAATACTTGAAGCAATACAAAGAACTGAAGAAAGGAACAACTATACTAAAATGGCAACAGAAAGAAATTAAATGAAGCTGTAACTGTGGAAACACAAACAGAAATTAAAATGATGGGAACCAGTATACATCTCTCAACAATAACCTTAAATGTCAATGGACTGAACTCCCCAGTCAAAAGCCACAGGCTAGTGGAATAGATTAAAAAAACAAAATCCAGCTTTTTGTTGTCTGCAAGAAACTCATCTCACCTGAATATGAAAGGATGGAAAAAAATATTCCAAGCATGAAGAAGCAAGCAGGAGTTGCAATTCTTATATCTGACAAAACAGATTTCACATTAAAACTAATCAGAAAAAGATAAAGAGGGTCACTTCATTCTTATCAAAGGAAAAATTAACCAAGAAGATATTGCAATCATGAATATACATGCACTAAACCCTTGTAACCAACTTCATAGACACAATACTACAGGACTTTAAGACACAGATTAATCCACAACACATTTGTAGCAGGGATCATCAATATCCCACTGTCTCCATTTAAGACAATGGAAAGAATAAACAGAGAGACATCTGAATTAAACAATACCATACATCAAATGGACCTAACAGACATCTATCTACCAAACAGTCCACCCAAGGACCAAAGAATACAGTTTCTATTCAACACCTCATGGAACTTGCCCCTAAACTGACCATATACTGGGGCACAAAGCAAACCTCAACAAATAGAAAAATTGAAATAATTCCATGCATTCTATCAGACCACAATGCAATAAAGCATAATATTAACACCAGAAGAAACCCTAATAACTATACAAACTCATGGAGATTAAATAACACACACCTGTATAATGAATGGGTCAAAGGAGAAATTAAGAAAGAAATGAAAATATTCCTGGAATTAAATGAAAAGGACAATACAGCAAAATAAAACCTCTGGGACACTTTAAAAGCAGTCCTAAGAGGGAAAATTGTAGCTCTAAATGCCTACATTAAAAAGTCAGGAAGGCATGGTGGCACATGCCTTTAATCCCAGCACTCTGGAGGTAGAGGCAAGCAGATCTGTGTGAGTTCAAGGCCAGCCTGGTCTACATAGCCAGTTTCAGGCCAGCTGGGGCTACAGGAAGACTTTGCTTCAAATAGCAAAACAAATCAGAAAGAATACAAATAAATGACTTAACATTGCAATTCAAGATACTTGAAAGGCAACAACAAATGAAACCCAAACCCAGAAGACAAGAAAAAAATAACAAAATAAAAGCAGAGATTAATGAATTAGAAACAAAGGAAACAATAAAAAGAATCAATGAGTTTAAGGGCTGGTTCTTTGAAAAGATAAACAAGAGAAAGCCCAGTTAACCAAAAGAAAGAAAGAGCAAACCCCAAATCAGTAAAATCAGAGATGAAAGGGGAAACATCAAAACAGACATCAAAAAGATCCAGAACATTATACAGGAATACTTTAAAAACCTAAATTTTAAAACATAAAAGAAATAGATGAATATCTAAAATCATGGAGTTCATCAAAGCTAAACCAAGAAGACATCAACAGCTTAAACAGAACTGTAACATACAAGGAAATTGAAACAGTAATATAAAACCTCCCAAATAAAAAAGCCCAGGCTTAAATGGATTTACAGCAGAATTCTAACAAACATTTAAAGAAGATATATAACCAATACTACTTAAATTATTCAAAAATATAGAAACAGAGGGAGAACTCCCAAATTCCTTCTGTGAAGCATTGCTCTATCACTCTAATACCAAAACCATGCAAAGATAGAACAATAGATAGATAGATAGATAGATAGATAGATAGATAGATAGATAGATAGATACTCATCTCCTTCATCAATATAGATGCAAAAATTCTTGAGCAAATACTTGCAAACCACATACAGACACACATCCAAAAGTTCATCCACCATGATCTGTGGGGCTGTGGGCTCTGTGTCCCTAGTTGCTGGCCTCTCAATGCACATAAAGCCGTTTTGTGCTGCAGAGCCAGAGGTTAGGGGTGGGGATGGAGAGGGGGAGAGCAGCAGGTAAGCTAGGCAGGTAAAAGAAAGACCTGGGAGTTAGATTTCAAGGGACCAAATAACTCATTTATTGCAGGAGGTTAGGGTCTTATATAGTAGCTCCTAGCAAGGATGGGGGTAGGACAGCAAAAGAAGTTTATGTGCAATTTTTACAATACTATTTGTGTGGTGGTTTAAATGAGAAAGTCCCCCATAGGCTTCAAATATTCAGACATTTTGTCCCCAGTTGGGGGCACTGTTTTGGAATGTCTTAGAAGGTGTGGCCATGCTAGAGAAAGTATGTCATTGGGGGCAGGCTTAGAGTCTCCAGTTGCTCTCTCTGCTTCCTGTGCTCATTGGAACATGTGAACCTCGGCTTTCTGCTGCAGCTCCTGCCACCATGCCTCTCCCACAATGGACTCTAATTCCCTGGAACCATCAAATAAGTTCAAATAAACTGTTTCTTTTATAAGTTCTCTTGGTCATGGTGGATTTAGCACAGCAACAGAAAAGTGACTAATACAATTTATTTCTCTAGCAGAGGCACCATTTGGTTCCTGAAACCAAGGTGTGCTTTTAGAAGTGACAGGTTCAGGATTGTTACACCCTATGTTAGCAGGGGCCTGATCATCCACCAGGTGAGTGGGGGAAGGCTCCAGGTCCCCAGCATTTGCAGGTTGATGGGGCAAAACCATCTCATTTACTGCCCAGCCAGTATGGAATATCAGGCCCCACAATGATCAAGTTGGCTTTATTTCAGACATGCAGGCATGGTTCAACATACATAAATCAATAAATGTCATAAGACATATAAATGGACTTGAAGACATCTCAATAGATGCAGAAAAGGCCTTTGATAAAATTCAATATGTATTTATGTTAAAAGTCTTAGAAGGAATTGGACTGGAGGGAACATACCTCAACATAATTAAAGCTATACACAACAAACCCATAGCCAACATCATTCTAAATGGAGAAAAACTGGAAGCATTCCCATTAAAATCAGGAACAAGACAAAGTTTGTCCACTATATCCACTTATTTTTAATACAATAAGACAAATAACAAGACCAAATAAGATAAGAGAAGGAAATTGAAGGACTATTATTGAAAAAGAAGAAATAAAATTATCACATTTTGGAGATGATATATTATACCTAAGAGATGCCAAAAATTCCACCAGAAAACTCCCAGAAATTATGAACACTTTCAATAAACTGACAGGTTACATAGACATAGGAACTGTGAAAACTCAGACTTCACATCCAGGAGCTTGCAGTCTCCTTGGCAAGGATGGATTAATGTGCAGCCCACAATGGGGATAGACAGCAGCTGCAAGTAAAATCCAATAGCCAGGAGCTGTGGAGTCCAGCCTTTCTGTGGCAGGAGCTCTCTCAGTATGCAGACCGACATGGATGACTGGCATGGTCTGCTTGCATGTGCACACTGGAAGGAGGTGATCCTGGGAGACTGCTTGGACAGAGACTGGTGGGGTGGTGGCCACTGCAACATCTGGACCAGGAGCTTGCACTGCTCAGTGATGGGCATGAGTAGCTTTCTTTCTCTTCTTGCTCTTTCTGGCCAAGCTATGATTTGTATCGTCTAAGAAATGAGATGGGTGGAAGCTAAGCAAAGCGGGCAAGAAGGTAGGTAGGAACTGTGCACTTCATCAAGGCTGATTTTTGATTGACTTAATCTAGTTAATCCATAATGCAGTTGTCTTTGGCTTAATTGGCTCTTGTGGCTATGGGGCGGAGTTGTACTCCCAGCTGGTATAAAAGGTAGGGTTGTGTGAGTTCTTGATATCGAGAATCTTGATGACCAGCTGAAAATGCAGGTTGGGGTACCAGGGCACTGGCCCTAAAGACAGCAACCACCCCCGCCCCCACCGCCCAACGGGATTATGAAGGCATCTGAAGGAGGCAAGCCAAAGCAAGGCCTTCAACACAGTGAAGAGGCATTTTAGGACTCACATTAGAATAAAGGCAAGGAGAAGCACACCATATGCCAGAGGAAAACAGGAAGAAGAGACAACACAGGAAAGGGCAGGATAATCCCCACACCGAGCTCTACAAACCCTATGGAAGATTCTACAGTGGGATCCCTGGGGATGGCCCGGACACAGATATCAGAAAACACAATTAGGACCATATTTAAAGAACTGCAAGATTATAAAGAAGCAAAATCAAAGAACTAAGAAAAGAGATGAAGACAAAAAAAGAACTCACGAAGGACCTAGAGAGCGAGAATGAAAAACTGGAAGGAAGTACAACAATGAAAAGATTCTGCTGGAAACGCTAAGGAGGAACAACCAGTGTAAAGCAAAAGAGCTACAGGAAAAGAGATTGAGACGCTCCAAAAAGAAGTATAACTCCTAAAGAAATCCGAAAAGGAAATGAAAAAGGGGAAATCAATCACTCATCCAATCACGAGGAAAGGAATGGAAAAAAAAAAAAAAAAAAAAAAAAAAAAAAAAAAAAAAAAATTATCAGACCTGGAAGATAACACAGAACAACTCAAAAACCCTCAGGAAAAGATTATGAAAAAATTTAAAAATACCACAAAATGGAACAAACAGGAACTGTGGGGGGCACTATGAAAAGATCAAATCCACATCATAGGAATAGAGGAAAGAGGAAGACAATCCCAAGAGAATGGTATTGATCAGATCTTCCAACAGAATAATAGATGACAACTTCCCCAAACAAAAAAGGACAAACCACATACCAATACAAGAAGCACCTAGAAACTCCACAAAATACAAGATCAGAAAAGAAATTATCCAAGCCACATCATAGTTAACTTGCTCGACACCCAAACAAAGACAAAATTCTTTAAGCGACAAGAGAAAAACAAACAAGTGACCTATACGGGAAAACCTATCAGAATTACAAACTGAATTTCTCAATGCAAATATGAAAGCCAAAAGACCCTGGAGCAAAGCATTCCCAGTGTTAACGGACAATAGATGCCAACCCAAATTACAATACCCAGAAAAAAATGTTGATTATAATTGAAGGAGAGAGAAAAAACCTTCCATGACACATAAACAAGCTGAAAGGAATGCATGTCCGGAAAACCAACCCTTCGAGAATACTTGAAGCAATCAAAGGACAGAAGAAAGGAGCAACCATCCCCAGGTCACCTAGAAAGAGAAATCAATGAAAGGCATAACTACAGACGTAGAAACCTAAAACCCAAACTGCAAATGGCTAATAACGGCAAAAGAAAGCAACACAAACCAATCCGTCATAACCTTAAAATATTAATGTACTAAATTCCCCATCAAAAGACATACTCTGGGAGGTTGGATTAGAAAACAGAATCCATCAATATGCTGCTACAAGACACACATCTTACCTTCAAGGACCGGCACCACCTTAAAGGTGAAAAATGGAAAAAATATTCCAGCAAATAGTAACAACAAAGAAAGCAGTTGTTGCTATTTTATATCAGACAAAATAGGCTTCAAAGTTAAAGAAGGCATCCGAAAGAGACAAATAAGGCATTACATTTTTATCAAAGAAAATTCACAAAATATTCACAATTATGAATATCTATGCACCAAACTTGGTACACCAAAACTTTATAAAGACAATTCTCCAGGACCCCAAGTCACAGGACTAACCCCAGTACACTCATAGTAGGGGAATTTCAATACCCCACTGAGTCCTTTCGATAGGTCAACAGGACCAAAGAATCAACAGAGAGACACCCTGAACTGAACAATATGATACACCAAATGGACCTCATCATGACCTCTACCGAACATTTCACCCTAATATCATCGATACACTTTCTACCAGCACCCCACCGAAACATTCTCCAAAAATTCGACCACAAACTGGGACACAGACGAAACCTCCACAAAGCAAAAAGATTGAAATAATTTCATGCCATTCTATCAGACCACAGTGCATTATTAAAGCTCAACTTCAACAACAGGATAAGCCCTACTGCCTACAAGAACACAGGACACCCTAAACAACACATCTTGAATAATGAATGGGTCAAGGAAGAGATAAAGAAAGAAATAAAAGCATTCCTGAAACTGAATGCACAATTGGACCAATACAACACAACAAAACCTATGGGATACCTTAAAAGCAGTCCTAAGAGGGAAGTTTATAGCTCTGGGTGCCTACATTAGAAAAGAACAAGAAAAAGCACAATGAATGATCTAACACCTCAGCTAAAGCATTTGAGAGGCAACAACAGATAAATCCTAAATGCAAACAGACAGGAAGAAGAAACAACCAAAATCCGAGCAGAAATCAATGAAATAGAACAAAGAAAACAATACAAAACAAAAATCAATGAATCCCAAAGTTGGTTCTTTGAAAGAAAAGAAAAAGACGATCGACAGACCTCTAGCCCAGTTAAACCAAAAGAAGAAGGAACACTCCAAATCAATACAATTCAAGATGAAAGGGAAATATCAACAAACAGACAAGGAAAAGATCCAGAAAATCATACCGGAATACTTTGAAAGCCTATTAACTTCCAAGCTTGAAAACTAGAAGAAATGGATGAATATCTGAATTCCTGGAATTCACCAAAATCTCAACTAAGAAGAGATTGACAGCTTAAAACAGACCCATAATACATGAAAGAAATTGAGATGTACTAAGAAACTTCCCAACTAAAAAAAGCCCAGGCCCAGTGGTTTTACAGCAGAATTCTATAAAAATTTCAAAAAAGATTGTTGTAATGGTAACCATTATTACTGAAAAACTGTTTAGAAGTATCCCATCCGGTAGAGAAGAGAAATTCTCCAAATTCCTTCTATGAAGAAGATCACTCTATTACAAAAACCAGCAAAGATACAACTAAAAAGGAGAATTATGACCCATCCCCTAATGGAACACAGATGCCAAAATTCTAAAACAGGATACTGGGCAAATCTGACACAGACCCACATCAAGAAGATCATCCATCATGACCAAGTTGGCGTCATAACCAGAGATGCATGGATGGTTAACATAAAAAATCAATAAACATCATCAAAACACATAATGGAATGCAAGACAAAAAACACACCATCAAATCAATTGATGCAGAAAACGCCCTTCTTTGACAAAATCCAATATCCCTTGATGCTTAAAGTCTAGAAGGAATTGGATTAGAGGGATCATTCCTCAATGAATCAAAGCCATATACAGGAAAACCCACCATCCAATATCTTCTAAATGGGGAAATGACAAAAACATTACCTTTAAAGTTAGGAACTCTACAGGCTGGCCCCTGTCACCACGCCTCTTCAATACAGTGCTTGAAACACTTGCTAGAGGCAATAAGACAAGAAACGAAAGGGAAATTAAAGGAGTATTAATTGGAAAAGAGGAATTCAGTTTATCCCTATTTGCTGATGATTATGATTGTTTATTTTAAGGGATGATAAAAAATCCACCAGAAAAACTCCTACTAGAAAATGATTAACAGCTTCAGCCAAGTGGCAGGATACAAAAAAAAAAAAAAAAAAAAAAAAAAAAAAAAAAAAAAAAAAAAAAAGCAACTGGAGAAAGAATTCAAACAAACCTTCCCACTCACAATAGGCCATCAAAAAACAATTTAAAATACCTAGGAAACAAACCTAACCAAGGGACACCAAAGATCTCTACAAAACAAAAATTTTAAAACCTTTAAAGAAAGACATGAAGAAGACCATCAGAAGATGGAACCAACTCCCCATGCTCATGGATTAGGCAAATTAACATTGACAAAATGTCCATTCTACAAAAATCTTGTATAGATTTAACACACTCCCAATCAAAATCCCCAAGAGTTTCTTCATAGGTTGGAAAAAAAAAGTCCTCTTAAATTCATTTGTAAAAAACAAAAGACCCCGAATAGCCCAAACAACCATGAGGGAAAAGAGCTACACAGGGGATCTCTATACCAGGACTTCAAACTATTACTACAGGGCTATAGTCAAAAAAAGCCTGGGGTAGTGGCACAAAACAGACCTGTGACCAATGGAAACAAAACCGAAGTTCCAAAATTGAGCCCATACAATTTCAACCATCTCATTTTTGGAAGGGGTGGCCAAGAAGACATATGGAGAAAAGACAGGGATCCTCAGCAAGTGTGTTGGCAAAACTGGAATCACCACTTGCAGATGATGAAATTAAACCCCTCCCTCTAGCCCCTGTACAAATGTGAACTCCGATGGATCAAATACCTCAGCGTGAAACCCCCAAACTCTGAAGGTGCTAGAAGAAAAAAGTGGGGCCAGCAGGACTAAAAGACATAGTCTGGTATAAGACTTTCTAAATCAGAGACCAGCTGCTCAAGAATTAGGTTGACAATTGACACTAGTGACCCTCATAAAAACTCAAAAGCTTCGTGCATTCAACAAGAAACTATCAAGGAGGGAAGAGGAGTTGGGACGAAAACCTCAATGCAGATACACATTTGACAAGGAAATTTGATTCCAGAATACTATAAACTACCTCTCAAAAACAAAGGAGAAAGAAAAACAAATGACCCACTAAATAGATGGAGTAGTAAGAGCTGAAAACAGAGACTCCCAATAAGTGAGGAATTAGAGAAGTCTGAGAAATATCTTAAGATTGTTCAAACATCACTAATAATTAAGGAAATGCAAAATCAAACCCAACTATACGTTATCATATTACTCCAATCAGACTGGGTAGGATCAGAAAAACAAATGATACCAAGTGCTGAGGAAGGTTGTGGGGAAAGGTGAAAACCCATCCATACACGTTGGCTGGCTAATGTAAAGCTGTTACAGGGCCTCTATGGAAAAGCAGTGTGGAGAACCCTTGGAGGACTCTTTTGACATGAACTTGCCACCTGACCAGTCATACCACTCCTGGGTATGTCCCACAAGACTCATTTACTGCAGAGATTACATGCACAGCCATGTTTTTTTGCAGCCCTCTTCACAATAGCAAGGACGCTGGAACCACCCCTTGTGCCCCTCAATGCTGCGTGGCTGGAAGAAAATTTGTGGTACATCTTCACAATGACGTTCTATGCAGTAGTAAAAAAGATGACATAATGACCTTTGCAGGTAAATGGTTGGAGCTAGAAGATAGTATGCTAAGTGAAGTAAAGTAACAGTTCCCAGAACAACAAATGACACACTGGTATCTCTCATCTGTGGATGCTAGCACAAATTACTTACCTGTATGGCAAACTGAGCAACAACAATGTGAACTGAAAACCAACTGCGCTTTTATATTGTGAATCCCTTAAACAAATAAACAAATAAAGGAAAAGATAGAAAAATCTTCCATGACATAATAGGGTGAAAGAATTCAGAGAATACTTGAAGCAATACAAGACCTGAAGAACGGAACAACTATACTAAAATGGCAACAGAAAGAAATTAAATGAAGGTATAACTCTGGAAATACAAACCTATATCAAGAATGCAAATGAAAAGTAAGTTGAAAGGAAGCAGCATACATCTGTCAACAATAACCTTAAATGTCAATGGACTGAACTCCCCAGTCAAAAAGACACAGGCTAGTGAATAGATTAAAAAAAACAAAATTTTTTTTTTTTTTTTGTTGTCTGCAAGCAACTCATCTCACCTGAATATGAAAGATAAAAAAAATATTCCAAGCAAATAGTAATAAAGAAGCAAGCAGGAGTTGCACATTCTAATATCTGAGCAAAACCGATTTCACATTAAAAACTAATCCGGAAAAAGATTA
The DNA here is from genome assembly GCA_009823505.1 of Rhizomys pruinosus. Lineage (NCBI taxonomy): Eukaryota > Metazoa > Chordata > Mammalia > Rodentia > Spalacidae > Rhizomys > Rhizomys pruinosus. The sequence goes on from VZQC01011358.1 coordinate 2,533,373, forward strand.
CACGAGTGTACTTCATTCTTATCAAAGGAAAAATCAACCAAGAAAGATATTGCAATCATGAATATACAGCCACTAAACCCTTGAACCAACTTCATTAGCCCAATACTACTCCAGGCTTTAAGACACAGATTAATCCACAACACATTTGTAGCAGGGATCATCAATATCCCGCTGTCTCCATTTAAGACAATGGAAAGAATAAACAGAGCGACATCCTGAATTAAACAATACCATACATCAAATTGACCTAACACCTAACAGACATCTATCTACCAAACAGTCCACCCAAGGACCAAAGAATACAGTTTCTATTCAACACCTCATGGAACATACTCCAAAAATCGACCACATAAAGAAATCTCAACAAATACAAAAAAAAAAAAAAAAAAAAAAAATTGAAATAATTCCATGCATCTATCAGACCACAAGCCAAACCCCTACCTCTCGCCCTTTACAAATTTAATTCCAGATGATCAAACCCTCAAGGTGAAACCACAAACTCTTAAGGTATAAAGAAAGAAGCTTTCATCAGACAAAAGACTAGGTCTAGGAAAAGACTTCCTAATCAGACAGCAGCTGTGTCAAGAATGAAGGTCGACAATTGACAATGGGACTCCTTAAACTCAAAAGCTTCTGTGCATCAAAAGAAACAGATCAAGGAAGTGAAGAGAGACCAGAGTGGGAGAAACCTCACTGCAAGATACATCTTTGACAAGCCCCGGATTGCTTTCCAGAATATTAAACATACTCAAAAAACAAAAAAAAAAAAAAATGAAACCTCACGTCGAATAGATGGAACAAAGAAACTGAACAGAGCTTCAAACTGAGGTAATTAGAGATCTGAGCAAAAACTTAAGAATTGTTCAACATCCTAATCAATTAAGGAAATGCAAAATTAAAACCACTCTTTAAGTATTCATCTTACTGCTCAATAGACTGCTATGGATCAAGAGAATACGAATGATACTCAGTGCTGGAGAGGTTTGTGGGGAAGGGAACCCACTCTCCATCTGTGGTGGGAGGAAACAACTGTGTACCCGCTATTGCCGAACAGTGTGGAACCCTTGGAAGACTTTGGACTGAACTTGCCACCCACCCAGCCATACCAAGCAGCTCCTGGGATGGTACCCTACAAACTCACTTCCTACTGCACAGAGATCATGCACAGGCCATGTTTTTTGGCAGCTCTCTTCACAACTAAGCAAGGACCTGGAACCAACCGGTGGCCCCTCAACTGATGAGTGGATAAGGAAAATGTGGTAACATCGTCAGCAATGGAGTGCTATGCACAGTATAAAAAGCGACATCATGAACTTTGTTGCAGGATAAATGGTGGAGCGAGAGACATAGTTGCTGAGTAAGTACAGGTCCCAAGAAAACAAACGACAATTGGTATCTCCATCTGTGGATGCTAGTGCCATTATTGTTTGTAAGTATTCTTGTTAAGAGGCCCCTGAGGTTTTGTCCAAAGCAGTTTGGGCAGAAGGCATGGGAAACACAGAACAACAAACAGAAAGTACTGCATCAAAGACTAACTGAAACAGTGAACTTCTCTGCTCAAAAACGTCAACTTCCTCCGGGAGAATATTGAGAAAGACTGGAGAAAGAGATGAAAAGCTGTTTGGCAGAATGCAGAGCTCTTGCGTGGTGGGGGAATGGGCTGGAACACAGTCTAGATTTTGTTAAAAAATAAAACAAATTGAAATTTATGGGGAAAAAAAAAAACACCCTAACCAAAAGGGGTGAGATTGACTTATCAGCTAATCACTCACAGATAGATGGTTATCAGTGTGACATTCCTAACCCATCTGTCTGCAGGAAGACACTAACCTGCTGGGCCAAGAAAAATCATCTTAACAAAAGACTTTACCTATGCAAAAATACCAGGGCTCAGCATCAAACATGTGCCAACTGGGCCCAAAGTACACTATAAAGATCCTAACCACCCCTATCAGGTGGTCAGAGGTCTGAGTTCCTCAGGAAAAGACTGGATCTTTGTCCCTCTCACTGCCTGCCTGTCCCAAGGTCTGGTTCTGGTTTTCCTTAGCTCTAAACTTCATTTTCCCTCTCAAAATAAATCTAACATATGGTGCTAACTCCTTCCTTTCCCCTCTCCGAACACCTAACACAAGAATGAAACCATTTTACCCTCCCCACAGCTGTGAGGGACATTCCTTTGAATCTATATCCACTGGGATTTGGGTCCAGCAGTCGTATAGATTTTTGCCATTGAAAAAGGTGTGCCATGGTGTCCTGCTGTTTCAGCCTGAAGTTCCATAGCAGCTGCCTGATGCAGGTCCTCTTTTCACATGCTTCTTGCTTGGTTTTGTTTCTTTCCCCCATGGGCCTATTGGAGATATTTCTGATTTAGAGCAAAAAGAACTGGCCTGCTATTATGGAGGAATACGTTTCTAGACTATTTGGGAAAGACATTCCTTTAAATAATCTTTCAAAGCTTGTGTGTGTGTGTGTGTGTGTTTGTGTGTGTGTGTGTGTGTGTGTGTAAGAGAGAAAGAGAGAAAGAAAGCCAAGTATTTCATCTTTAGAGGCCTTCAAATTAGGCAGCACAATCAGATCTAAAAACAACTGATTGATCTCCTCCCAAAGGATCTGAGTATGAAAGCCATATGGAGCCTTTGAGAGCAGTGTGGTTTGCAATGGGAAAGCCTAGCCACACTTTGCACTGAATGAGACAATAATTAATTTGATATTTTTTCAGTCCTTCTTCCCACATGTATATCTCAAACTGGATTGGCTAGATTTTAAGAAAGGAAAGAAATCATTTTCTCCTTGAGATAACCCACCCACTAGTCTTTTATCCTATCAAACCAAGGAAGTTAAACTTAGAGACCACTGTGTTTAATAAGACATAAGAATTAACTTACATCTTAAGATACACACCTTCAGTGAATGCTAAAAAGAGTGAAGCTCAGACTTCACATCCAGGAGCTTGCAGTCTCCTTGGCAAGGATGGATTAATGTGCAGCCCACAATGGGGATAGACAGCAGCTGCAAGTAAAATCCAATAGCCAGGAGCTGTGGAGTCCAGCCTTTCTGTGGCAGGAGCTCTCTCAGTATGCAGACCGACATGGATGACTGGCATGGTCTGCTTGCATGTGCACACTGGAAGGAGGTGATCCTGGGAGACTGCTTGGACAGAGACTGGTGGGGTGGTGGCCACTGCAACATCTGGACCAGGAGCTTGCACTGCTCAGTGATGGGCATGAGTAGCTTTCTTTCTCTTCTTGCTCTTTCTGGCCAAGCTATGATTTGTATCGTCTAAGAAATGAGATGGGGAGATAAGCAAGCGCAGATAGGTAGGTAGGAACTGGGTGCTTCATCAAGGCTGATTGTTGATTGACTTACTCTAGTTAATCCATTAATCCAGTTGTCTTTGGCTTAATTGGCTTTTGTGGCTATGGGGGCGGAGTTACCTCCCAGCTGGTATAAAAGGTAGGGTTGTGTGAGTCTTGATATCTGAGATCTTCTGAGACCAGCTGAAATGCAGGTACCAGGGCACTGGCTAAAGAGCAACCACCCCGCCCCACCGCCAACTGGGATTATGAAGGCATCTGAAGGAGGCAAGCAAAGCAAGCCTTCAACACAGTGAAGAGGCATTTAGGACTCACATTGGAATACATGCAAGGAGAAGCCCATATGTCAGGATCACGAAGAAGACAACACCGGAAAAGGGCAGGATAATCCCGGGCCAAGCTCTACCAACCCCATGGAAGACTCCTGCAGTGGGATCCCTCTGGGGATGGCCCGGACACAGATATCAGAAAACACAATTAGGACCATATTTAAAGAACTGCAAGATTATAAAGAAGCAAAATCAAAGAACTAAGAAAAGAGATGAAGACAAAAAAAGAACTCACGAAGGACCTAGAGAGCGAGAATGAAAAACTGGAAGGAAGTACAACAATGAAAAGATTCTGCTGGAAACGCTAAGGAGGAACAACCAGTGTAAAGCAAAAGAGCTACAGGAAAAGAGATTGAGACGCTCCAAAAAGAAGTATAACTCCTAAAGAAATCCGAAAAGGAAATGAAAAAGGGGAAATCAATCACTCATCCAATCACGAGGAAAGGAATGGAAAAAAAAAAAAAAAAAAAAAAAAAAAAAAAAAAAAAAAAATTATCAGACCTGGAAGATAACACAGAACAACTCAAAAACCCTCAGGAAAAGATTATGAAAAAATTTAAAAATACCACAAAATGGAACAAACAGGAACTGTGGGGGGCACTATGAAAAGATCAAATCCACATCATAGGAATAGAGGAAAGAGGAAGACAATCCCAAGAGAATGGTATTGATCAGATCTTCCAACAGAATAATAGATGACAACTTCCCCAAACAAAAAAGGACAAACCACATACCAATACAAGAAGCACCTAGAAACTCCACAAAATACAAGATCAGAAAAGAAATTATCCAAGCCACATCATAGTTAACTTGCTCGACACCCAAACAAAGACAAAATTCTTTAAGCGACAAGAGAAAAACAAACAAGTGACCTATACGGGAAAACCTATCAGAATTACAAACTGAATTTCTCAATGCAAATATGAAAGCCAAAAGACCCTGGAGCAAAGCATTCCCAGTGTTAACGGACAATAGATGCCAACCCAAATTACAATACCCAGAAAAAAATGTTGATTATAATTGAAGGAGAGAGAAAAAACCTTCCATGACACATAAACAAGCTGAAAGGAATGCATGTCCGGAAAACCAACCCTTCGAGAATACTTGAAGCAATCAAAGGACAGAAGAAAGGAGCAACCATCCCCAGGTCACCTAGAAAGAGAAATCAATGAAAGGCATAACTACAGACGTAGAAACCTAAAACCCAAACTGCAAATGGCTAATAACGGCAAAAGAAAGCAACACAAACCAATCCGTCATAACCTTAAAATATTAATGTACTAAATTCCCCATCAAAAGACATACTCTGGGAGGTTGGATTAGAAAACAGAATCCATCAATATGCTGCTACAAGACACACATCTTACCTTCAAGGACCGGCACCACCTTAAAGGTGAAAAATGGAAAAAATATTCCAGCAAATAGTAACAACAAAGAAAGCAGTTGTTGCTATTTTATATCAGACAAAATAGGCTTCAAAGTTAAAGAAGGCATCCGAAAGAGACAAATAAGGCATTACATTTTTATCAAAGAAAATTCACAAAATATTCACAATTATGAATATCTATGCACCAAACTTGGTACACCAAAACTTTATAAAGACAATTCTCCAGGACCCCAAGTCACAGGACTAACCCCAGTACACTCATAGTAGGGGAATTTCAATACCCCACTGAGTCCTTTCGATAGGTCAACAGGACCAAAGAATCAACAGAGAGACACCCTGAACTGAACAATATGATACACCAAATGGACCTCATCATGACCTCTACCGAACATTTCACCCTAATATCATCGATACACTTTCTACCAGCACCCCACCGAAACATTCTCCAAAAATTCGACCACAAACTGGGACACAGACGAAACCTCCACAAAGCAAAAAGATTGAAATAATTTCATGCCATTCTATCAGACCACAGTGCATTATTAAAGCTCAACTTCAACAACAGGATAAGCCCTACTGCCTACAAGAACACAGGACACCCTAAACAACACATCTTGAATAATGAATGGGTCAAGGAAGAGATAAAGAAAGAAATAAAAGCATTCCTGAAACTGAATGCACAATTGGACCAATACAACACAACAAAACCTATGGGATACCTTAAAAGCAGTCCTAAGAGGGAAGTTTATAGCTCTGGGTGCCTACATTAGAAAAGAACAAGAAAAAGCACAATGAATGATCTAACACCTCAGCTAAAGCATTTGAGAGGCAACAACAGATAAATCCTAAATGCAAACAGACAGGAAGAAGAAACAACCAAAATCCGAGCAGAAATCAATGAAATAGAACAAAGAAAACAATACAAAACAAAAATCAATGAATCCCAAAGTTGGTTCTTTGAAAGAAAAGAAAAAGACGATCGACAGACCTCTAGCCCAGTTAAACCAAAAGAAGAAGGAACACTCCAAATCAATACAATTCAAGATGAAAGGGAAATATCAACAAACAGACAAGGAAAAGATCCAGAAAATCATACCGGAATACTTTGAAAGCCTATTAACTTCCAAGCTTGAAAACTAGAAGAAATGGATGAATATCTGAATTCCTGGAATTCACCAAAATCTCAACTAAGAAGAGATTGACAGCTTAAAACAGACCCATAATACATGAAAGAAATTGAGATGTACTAAGAAACTTCCCAACTAAAAAAAGCCCAGGCCCAGTGGTTTTACAGCAGAATTCTATAAAAATTTCAAAAAAGATTGTTGTAATGGTAACCATTATTACTGAAAAACTGTTTAGAAGTATCCCATCCGGTAGAGAAGAGAAATTCTCCAAATTCCTTCTATGAAGAAGATCACTCTATTACAAAAACCAGCAAAGATACAACTAAAAAGGAGAATTATGACCCATCCCCTAATGGAACACAGATGCCAAAATTCTAAAACAGGATACTGGGCAAATCTGACACAGACCCACATCAAGAAGATCATCCATCATGACCAAGTTGGCGTCATAACCAGAGATGCATGGATGGTTAACATAAAAAATCAATAAACATCATCAAAACACATAATGGAATGCAAGACAAAAAACACACCATCAAATCAATTGATGCAGAAAACGCCCTTCTTTGACAAAATCCAATATCCCTTGATGCTTAAAGTCTAGAAGGAATTGGATTAGAGGGATCATTCCTCAATGAATCAAAGCCATATACAGGAAAACCCACCATCCAATATCTTCTAAATGGGGAAATGACAAAAACATTACCTTTAAAGTTAGGAACTCTACAGGCTGGCCCCTGTCACCACGCCTCTTCAATACAGTGCTTGAAACACTTGCTAGAGGCAATAAGACAAGAAACGAAAGGGAAATTAAAGGAGTATTAATTGGAAAAGAGGAATTCAGTTTATCCCTATTTGCTGATGATTATGATTGTTTATTTTAAGGGATGATAAAAAATCCACCAGAAAAACTCCTACTAGAAAATGATTAACAGCTTCAGCCAAGTGGCAGGATACAAAAAAAAAAAAAAAAAAAAAAAAAAAAAAAAAAAAAAAAAAAAAAAGCAACTGGAGAAAGAATTCAAAAAACCTTCCCACTCACAATAGGCCATCAAAACAATTAAATACCTAGAAACAAACCATAAGCCAAGAGACACCAAAGATCTCTACAAAACAAAAATTTTAAAACCTTTAAAGAAAGAATGAGAAGACATCAGAAGATGGAACCAACTCCCATGCTCATGGATTAGGCAAATTAACATTATAAAAATGTCCATTCTACAAAAATCTCTGTTATATGTAACACACTCCCAATAAAATCCCCAAGAGTTTCTTCATAGGTTGGAAAAAAAAGTCCTCTTAAATTCGTTTTAAACAAACAAAAGACCCAATAGCCCAAACAACCACTGAGGTGAAAAGAGCTACACAGGGGGATCTCTATACCGGACTTCAAACTATTACTACAGGCTATAAGTCATAAAAAAGCCTGGTACTGGCACAAAACAGACCGGTTGACCAATGGAACAAACCGAAGTTCCAAAATCTGAGCCCATAATTTCACCATCTCATTTTTGAGAAGGGGGCCAAGAAGACATCATGGAGAAAAGACAGGGCATCCTTCAGCAAGTGTTGTTGGCAAAACTGGAATCACCACTGCAGAAGATGAAATTAAATCCCCTCACTCTCGCCCTGTACAAAAGTGAACTCCGATGGATCAAAACCTCAGCGTGAACCCCAAACTCTAGAGGTGACTAGAAGAAAAAAGTATGGCCAGCAGACTAAAAGACATATGGTAATGTAAGCTTATCCTAAATCGAGACGCAGCTGTTCATGAATGTAGGTTGACAATTGACACTAATGGGCTCCTCTAAAACTCAAAAGCTGCGTGCATCAACAAGAAAAGCTATCAAGGAAGGAAGAGGAGTGGGAAGAAAACCTCATGCAGATACCATTTGCACCCGGAATTGTTCCAGAATACTATAAAATACAAATCTAAAAACAAAGAAAAGAAAAACAAAGAAAAACCCACTACAATAGATGGAGAGTAAACTGAACAGAGACTTCGCCAAAAGTGAGAATTAGAGAATGGCTGAGCAAATAATCTTAAGATTGTTCAAACATCAACTAATAATTAAGGAAATGCAAATCAAACCCACTATAGTTATCATTTACTCCAATCAGACTGGGTAGGATCAGAAACAAATGATACTCAAGTGCTGGGAAGGTTGTGGGGAAAGGTGAAAACCCACTCCATACACGTTGGTGGAATGTAAAGTGTTACGGGTCCTCTATGGAAAAGGCAGGTGTGGAGAACCCTTGGAGACTTTGACTGAACTTGCCACCCTGACCCAGTCATACCACTCCTGGGTATGTCCCCACAAGACTCATTTACTGCAGAGATACATGCACAGCCATGTTTTTTTGCAGCCCTCTTCACAATAGCAAGGAGCTGGAACCAACCCCTTGGTGCCCCTCAACTGTGGTGGTGGAGAAAATTGTGGTACATCTTCACAATGACGTTCTATGCAGTAGTAAAAAAAGATGACATAATGACTTTGCAGGTAAATGGTTGGAGCTAGAAGATAGTATGCTAGTGAAGTAAAGTACAGTTCCCAGAAAACAAATGACACATGGTATGCTCTCATCTGTGGATGCTAGCACCAAATGTACTTACTGTATGGCAAACTGAGCAACAACAATGTGAACTGAAAACCAACTGCGGCTTTTATATTGTGAATCCCTTAAAAAATAAACAAATAAAGGAAAAGATAGAAAAATCTTCCATGACATAATAGGGTGAAAAGAATTCAGAGAATACTTGAAGCAATACAAGACCTGAAGAAGGACAACTATCTAAAATGGCAACAGAAAGAAATATAAATGAAGTATAACTCATGGAAAACAAACCTATATAAGAATGAAATAAAAGTAAGTTGAAAGGAACAGATACATCTTCAACAATAACCTTAAATGTCAATGGACTGAACTCCCCAGTCAAAAAGCACAGGCTAGTGGAATAGATTAAAAAAAACAAAATTTTTTTTTTTTTGTTGTCTGCAAGAACTCATCTCACCTGAATATGAAAGGATGGAAAAAAAAATTCCAAGCAATGAATAAGAAGCAAGCAGGAGTTGCACATTCTATATCTGACAAAACCAGATTTCACATTAAAACTAATCCGAAAAAGATTAAGAGTGTACTTCATTCTTATCAAAGGAAAAACAACCAAGAAAGATATTGCAATCATGAATATACATGCACTAAACCCTTGAACCAACTTCATTAGCCACAATACTACTCCGGCTTTAAGACACAGATTAATCCACAACACATTTGTAGCAGGGATCATCAATATCCCGCTGTCTCCATTTAAGACAATGGAAAGAATAAACAGAGGACATCTGAATTAAACAATACCAACATCAAATTGACCTAACACCAACAGACATCTATCTACCAAACAGTCCACCCAAGGACCAAAGAATACATTTCTATTCAACCACCTCATGGAACTCTCCAAAAATCGACCACATAAAGAAACTCACAAATACAAAAAAAAAAAAAAAAAAAAAAATTGAAATAATTCCATGCATTTCTCATCAGACCACAATGCCTATAAAGCACATATTAACACCAGAAGAAACCCCTAATAACTACAAGACTCATGGAGATTAAAACACAACCTGTAATAATGAATGGGTCAAAGGAGAAATTAGAAAGAAATGAAAATATTCCTGGAATTAAATGAAAAGGACATACAGCAAAATAAAACCTCTGGGACACTTTAAAGCCGTCCTAAGAGGGAAAATTGTAGCTCTAAATGCCTACATAAAAACAAGAAGGCATGGTGGCAACATGCCTTTAATCCCAGCACTCTGGAGGTAGAGGCAAGCAGATCTGTGTGAGTTCAAGGCCAGCCTGGTCTACATAGCCGTTTCAGGCCAGCTGGGGCTACGGGAAGGACTTTGCTTCAAATAGCAAAAAAAAATAACAAATAGAAAAATTACAAATAAATGACTTAACATTGCCAATTCAAGATACTGAAAGGCAAAAACAAATGAAAACCCAAACACCAGAAGAAGACAAGAAAAAAATAACAAAATAAAGCAGAGATTAATGAAATAGAAAACAAAGGAAACAATAAAAAGAACAATGAGTTTAAGGGCTGGGTTCTGAAAAAGTAACAAGAGAAGCCCAGTTTCAGTTAACCCAAAAAAAGAAAGAGCAAACCCCAAATCAGTAAAATCAAGTGAAAAGGGAAACATCAAAAAACAGGACACAAAAGATCCAGAACATATTAACAGGATTTACTTTAAAAACCTAAATTTTAAAACATAAAAGAAATAGATGAATACTCTAAAATCAGGAGTTCATCAAAGCTAAACCAAGAAGACATCAACAGCTTTAAACCAGAAACTGTAAATACAAGGAAATTGAAAAAGGAAAAAAAATAAAAACCTCCCAAATAAAAAAAGCCCAGGCTTAAATGGATTTACAGCAGAATTCTCAGACATTTAAAGAGATATATAACCAATACTACTTAAATCTTAAATTATTTAAAATGATTTCAAATAGGCCGGGGGCGTGTGTGGTTTGGCACCTTTAATCCTAGCAGTTGGGAAGCAGACAGCACGCAGATCTTGTGAGTTCAAGGCAGCTTGGTCTACAGAGTGAGCTCCAGGACAGCCAGTTCTCCAGAAGACTCTGTCCAAAAAAAGACCCCAAAAAAAAAAAAAAAAAGCGAAAAAGATAGAATGGAGGGAGAACCCCACAAATTCCTCTGTGAAGGCACTATGCTCTATCACTCTCATCCCAAAAAACCATGCCAAGAAGACACAATAGATAGATTAGTGATAGATAGATAGATAGAAGATAGATAGATAGCTACTTCATTCCTCACATTAGATGCAAAAATCTCTTGAGCAAATACTTGCAAACCACATACAGGACCCACATCAAAAAAGTTATCCACCTGATCTGTGGGGCTGTGGGCTCTGTGTCCCTAGTTGCTGGCCTCTCAATGCACATAAAGCCGTTTTGTGCTGCAGAGCCAGAGGTTAGGGGGGGGATGGAGAGGGGGAGAGCAGCAGGTAAGCTAGGCAGGAAAAGAAAGACCTGGGAGTTAGTCAAGGAGCAAAGAACTCATTATTGCAGGAGGTAGGGTTCTTTATAGTAGCTCCTAGCAAGGATGGGGGTAGGACAGCAAAAGAAGTTTATGTGCAATTTTTACACTATATTTGTGTGGTGGTTTTAAATGAGAAAGTCCCCCATAGGCTTCAATATTCAGACATTTTGTCCCCAGTTGGGGGGGACTGTTTTGGAATGTCTTAGAAGGTTTGGCCATGCTAGAGAAAGTATGTCATTGGGGCCGGCCTTAGAGTCTCCCAGTTGCTCTCTCTGCTTCCTGTGCTCATTTTGGAACATGTGAACCTCGGCTCGGTTTCTGCTGCAGCTCTGCACCATGCCCTTCTCCACAAATGACTCTAATTCCCTGGAACCCATCAAATAAGTTTCAAATAAACTGTTTCTTTTTAAGTCTCTCTTGGTCATGGTGTATTTAGCACAGCAACAAAAAGTGAACTAATACCATTTATTTCTCTAGCAGAGGCACCATTTGGTTCCTGAAACCAAGGTGTGCTTTTAGAAGGGACAGGTTCAGGATTGTTACACCCTATGTTAGCAGGGGCCTGATCATCCACCAGGTGAGTGGGGGAAGGCTCCAGGTCCCCAGCATTTGCAGGTTGATGGGGCAAAACCATCTCATTTACTTGCCTCAGCCAGTAATGGAATATCAGGCCCACAATGTTATCCAGTTGGCTTTATCTCAGACTATGCAGGCATGGTTCCAATACATAAATCAATAAGTCATAAGAAACTAAATGGATTGAAACATATCAATAGATGCAGAAAAGGCTTTGAAAAATTCAATATGTTATTTATTTAAAAGTGTTAGAAGGAATTGGACTGGAGGGAAAATACCTCAACATAATTAAGCTATCCACACAACAAACCCATAGCCCGACATCATTCTAAATGGAGCAACAACTGGAAGTTCCCATCTAAAATCAGGAAAAGACAAGTTTGTCAGACTATATCACTATTTATACCAATAAGACAATAACAAGGAACAAATCAGTTAGATAAGAGAAGGAAATTAAGACTACTTATTGAAAAGAAAAATAAAATTATCACATTTTGGAGATGTAATATTATACCTAAGAGATGCCAAAAATTCCACCAGGAAACTCCCAGAAATTATGAACACTTTCAATAAACTGGACAGTTGTACTAAGACATAGGAAATGTGAAAAAGGATTATTCTTTATTGACGAACGCAAATTATAATCTAAAGTCTCCTTAGCTTGCACTTAAGCAAAAATATTTTAATGCAGGAGGCTCTGACATCAGCAATAGATTTTCTACCAAGGGTGTTGGCCAGGGGATTCCAAGCCCCCACAAAAGTAAAGGCTCCTTGCCTCTGTAAACTGGGACACTTGCAAGAAGAGAGGTGTATAAGGCCCTGCTGTCGAAGACATTGACATTAACATGGGAAAGATGTATTAGAGACCACACATGCAAGTGTACAGATGCCCTGGAATACCAGAGAGGTACAAAGGCCACTATACCACTAAAGAAATGTTGGTCTCTTTAGTCAAGCAAGACTCCCCCATCGCACCAGCTACATCTCACCTGCCTGGAAATACTGTGCAGCAGAGGCAGCCATATGCCTGTATATCCCAAATATAATTGGCTATGTGGCTTCCTTGGAGGAATAACCCACGCTGATGCCAAAAGCTTACACCCTCTAATGGTCAGGAAAGTTATAAGCCACACGTAAGACCTGTTCATATTTAACAGAAAAAAATGTAATCATGGATTAACTAACATCCAAACATCTGTGTCTATATCAAAGTAACCTATGATAACAATCAGTACTGTTTAAATACATATCTATATACATTATATATTATATTATTATATATATATATATATATATATAATTGCATTGTTTCATTAGTAAGGATTAAAGGTTATTCCTTTGACAAACTGTCAGCCCATGAAAGAAAAACAGCCAGAATTGACCAGAGTCCAAGACAACAGCTCCAGAGAAAGTAGACTGTTTTGCTTCTCATTCCCACCTCTGCCTTTTCTAAGCCTAGGGAAAAAATCTGCAGAAGAGGGGCTGTGGTAGAATCTAAGGGCTGTGATTGGGTGAGTGAATGGTTGATGAAAACTACAGCATATAGCCTGGCACACACATTTGATCAACTTGATTGAACATACAAGCCCCCCCTGCTGGATGGTGGGACCAGGGCTGTGTGGGTTTGGACACAACTGCTTGCAAATGTGGTTTTGCATGAAAGGATGTTGTACTCATAAGTTATCACTATTGCTAAAAAAATAGGAAAAAAAAAAAAGCTGAGGAAAGATGCAGGACAGTTATGGACAGAATGCATAATCTGGGATGGGGTGGATGGGGTGGGGTGGGGTGGGGGGGGGAAGGGGAAATATGCCTGAAATCTGAATTGAAAATGAGTATGAATACACGTGTATGTCACTTTTCTGTTGCTGTGATAAAGCACCATGGCAAGAGAAACTTTTAACAGGAAGCGTTTATTTGGCTTACAATTGACCGTTCCAGGGAATGTAGAGTCCATTGTGGTGGGAGGCATGGCGGCTGGAGACTGGAGCAGCAAACCGAGGGTCACATCTCGAAAAGAGCACAGGAAGCAGAGAGAGCAACTGTAGACCACGAAGCTTGTTAAAACTCACCAAGCCTGCCCCCAACAATGCACTTCCTTCACCACAGCCACACCTTCTAAGACCTCCAAAAACAGTGCCACCAACTGGAGACAAATGTCTGAATACTTAGAGCCTATGGGGGACACTCATTCAAACCACCACACAAAGCATCAATAAAAAAAAATAAAGAATTAGAAAAAAGCATCCTAAAATTCATATGGAAACATGAAAGAGCCCGAATAGGCAAAGCAACCCCAAGCACAAAGAGCAATACAGGGAGGGATTAATATACCAGATTTCAACCTATATTACAGAGCTACTATAGTCATAAAAACAGCATGGTATTGGCACAAAATAGACATGTAGATCAATGGAACATAATTGAAGACCCAAACTTGAGTACATGCAATTTCAGCCACCTGATATTTGATGAAGGGTCCAAGAACACTCACTGAAGGAATGAAGCATCTTCTACAAATGGTGCTGGCGAAACTGGATCTCCACCTGTAGAAGAATGAAACTAGACCCATATCTTTCACCTTGCACAAAAGTAAACTCCAAAGGGATCAAAAACCTCAAAGTGAAATCTGAAACACTGAAACTGTTAGAAGAAAACTGTTAGAAAATAACCTGTAAGATATAGGTGTAGAAAGGACTTTCTAAATTGGACATCAGTTACTCAGGAATTAAGGTCAACAGTCAACAAATGGGACTTCATTAAACTAAAATTCTTCTGAACAGAAAAAGAAACAAACAAGGAAGTGAAGAGGAAACCCACTGACTGGGAAAAAACCTTCAGCAACTACACATCTGACAGAGGTTTAACATCCAGAATAAAGAACTCAAAGAAACAAATAATTAAGAAAACAATTGACCCAGTTAAAATATGGGCTAAAGAGCTTAACAGAGAATTTTCACAAGAAAAAGTAAAGATGGCTAAAAAACATCTTAAAAAAACGTGTTCAGCCAGGTGTGGTGGCACACACCTTTAATCCCAGCACTTAGGAGGCAGAGGCAGGTGGAGCTCTGTGAGTTCAAGTCTAGCCTGGTGTACATAGTGAGTTCCAGCACAGCTGGGGCCACAGGGAAACTCTGTCTCAAAAAGACAAAAAAAGGTGTTCAAAATCATTGGTAATTAGGGAAATGCAAATTAAAACCACTTTAAGATTTCATCTTACCCCAGTGAGACTGGCTAAAATCAAGAGAAAAAAATGATACCAAATGCTAGAGAGATGTTGGGAAAGAAGAATACTCATTCACTCCTGGTGGGATTACAAGCTCATTCAACCTCCATGGAAAGCAGTATGGAGAACTCTTAAAAAACTAAAAATGAACCTACCATTTGACCTAGTTATACCACTACTTGGCATATACCCAAAGGACTCATTCTATTACAGAAATACTTGTACATTCAGGTTTGCTAATCCTTTCACAATAGTGAAGAGATGGAAGCAACCTAAGTGTCCCTCAACTGACAAGTGGATGATGAAAAGGTAGTACAATTACACAATGGAAAGAAAACATCATGAAATTTATAGTAGATGGATGGCACTAGAAAATGTTATGCTAAGTGAACACAGACTCAGAAAAACAAATGATGTATGTTGTCCTGTAAGAAAGGCCCACACTGACTCCATTTTGAGCATAGCCACCATTTTAAGCAATTACTGGAACCTGCCCATTTCAGGGAAAAGGTCAATTGCTCAAGGTCAGTTGCTGGAGGCCTCAAGAACAGCTAATAAAATTTAAACTTGTCTAAAGATAACTGTTGGTACTGTTGATTTGTGAGGACAGGCGGACTGACTTAACATTTCCTCATCCCAGTTGCACGATTGTGTCTAAAGATAACCTTTGGTGTGTGGGGGCAGGTGGGCTGACATAACCATGAGCTGTAACTCTGCTATTATCCAATAAGGCTAGAAGTTACCCAAACCCAGCTAAGATTCTCCTAGACCCTGTATAAAAGGGCTGCAAGTCAATTTATCAGGGCTGGAGCCTTTTCCCTCCCACCCCAGCATGCTGGTTTACTTTTTCCTGAAATAAAGTCTTGGTTTTCCATCCTTCAGTGTGTCTGGTGTGGATTCCTGGACCCTAACAGTCCTTCATTTGTGGATTCTAGCACCAAATATTTATATGGTAGTGTATATCCTGATGTAACTGCAGGAACCAGGTAAATGAAAAAGAACCAGAAAGATAAAAGGAAAGGATGAACCAGAGAAGACTGGTAGCAGGCAGGTGTAACTAAGGGGAAAAAAGGATAAAGTGAGGGTATTTAAATGGAGGGGAAGCTGGGCGTGGTGGTGCACACCTTTAATTCTAGCACTCAGGAGGCAGAGGCAGGTGGATCTTTGTGAGTTCAAGGCCAGCTTGGTCTACAGAGTGAGTTCCAGGACACCTGGGGCTACAGGGAGACCCTGTCTCGAAAAGACAAAAAAAAAACAAAACTGCTTTTGCACCAGACTGAGACTATTGCAGAGTACCACAACTGGTCACACACATTGTCTGTGAATTGCCCAAGCCTAAGTGGCACATCTAACACATCTACAGTGATGCAACCTCCACACCTGAGGCTCACACAGCGTAGAATAAGGTGCCAAGAGGACACTTGTAGGAACCTCCTCCAGGCCAGCCGGCAGGGTTCCAAGGTCCTGACCAAGGAAGAGGTGAGTAGGCGTGGAGTCAAACACCACAGACCCCGGGAGTTGGGTGAAAGGCAGGGAAAATGTGAGCTCCTGCAGACTCGTTTAATATGGGAAAGATAAGGATTTATATATGATCATCCTCTGCCTCTTCTGGAAACGCCTCAGGTGCTGATCAAACCACCGACTCAGCTGTTGCCTCCAAGCACAGGTTAAGTCTGTTCAGTAGACGAGGAGGTAAGCACGCTGCTGCAGGTGTGTAACACTCCACAGACACCAATGAATCTCTTAACTTTCATTAAGGAAGCTCCCTCATGCAACAGAGGGCCAGGAACTCAAAAGGTCATAAATGGCCAAATCATTGATTAGGTCTCTGCAGAGTGTGGGTCCTTGGACAGGTCTCCTATGTTAAGCTTCACTCACCCATGGCTCATGGACCATTGGGGAGGAAGGGGCAGAATGATTATAAGAGCCAGGTAGGTAGTGCATGACCACATGGAAGTAGAATCCTACAAGCTCTTGGGACTCTGTTCATATGCACTTACAGCAATTGTGTCAGCAGCACAAAACCCCATGCAAACTCAACCAGACAAAAACCCAGCATGGAATAGGGGAAATGGACAGCAGATCTCAATTTTAATTGAAGAAGTATAGGCAGCTGATAACCCTTGCGTGGGGAAGAGCTGATCTTCTTAAAAGAGCAACTCTGCATAGGCTAACTAGAGCTAACTTGCTCTGAGGAATGGCTGGGGACAAGTAATTTGGCACAATAGGCCTTAACACAAATGAAAGAATGTATGAATTCCAGTGGGGGAGGGCACTGTGGGAGGGTGCCAGTGGTGAAGGGGGTGTAAAGGTGATTAAGATTGAGATGTTATGTATGGAATACACAAAAATTCAACAAAAAATTTTAAAGGGATATGAGAAGGCATAAAAACTAAAGCAGGCTGAGCACGGGCCAGGGGAGCAAGCCAGTAAACAGTGTACCCTCGTGGTCCATGCTCCAGATTCCTGCTCTGGGTTGCTGCCTTGGCTTCCCTTGATGATGGACTGTGCCATAAACCAAATAAACCCTTTCCTCCCCAAGTTAGGTTTGGTCAGTGTTTTAATCACAGTAATAGAGGGCAACTAGAACAAGGGGAAAAGTCATCACCAGTCTTAACCAGCAGTGGATTCTGTGAGCTACACTATGGCCCATGGGAGTAGTAGTGGTATACATGTCATGGGGCTAACAAACCACCTTCTGACTGGATCTAAGGCCCCATCCCCAGGAGAAACCTGTGCTTGGTATGGTAAATCTGGCCAACAGTGTATAGCTGGGGTGAACCTACTACTATTCTTGTGCAAAATGGAAATATTATCCAACTGCCCTTTAAATTTGTAGCTCTGTACCAATAGCTTAGTAATTATAGTCTCAGACTTCATCAGAGAAGTGCAATGGATGGCAGATAGTGCAGAAACTCATAACAGAACAAAGTTTAGAGAGTATCTATGGAATGCCCAGCTGCAAGCAGGACGTTTAGATTAGATCCTCTCCTCCCTCCCCCCAGCTCAGGGCCTGTGAGAAGCTGTACGCCTGCTCATAAAGTGTTAACTCTGAAATAGCTTCAGAGCTGTACCCTAAAAGTGCAGGCGTGCAGAGAAGCTTCCTGCCTGCACACCTGATGTTCCGGAGGAAGCTTATCGCAAACAAACAGTTTCTGCTGGTGCAGCAGCCCGCGGAGGAAGCTTATCACAAGCAAACAGTTTCTGCTGGTGCAGCAGCCCACTTGATAAACTTTTAACTTTTACAAGAGTTACCCCCTACCTCCTCCCTTCTTCCCACCTCAACTGCCCTATAAATTGTACGTTTACCCTACAATAAAAGAGACCTCGACAAAGAGCTTGCCTGGTCTCGTTTCTCTCTCTCGCTTATCTTACAGGTTTTGGGGTCTCCCTTGGGTACCTGTCGTTACATGTCCCTGCAGGCAGGGTCAAGGGCCCACCAGAGAAAAGGGAGCAGAAAGATTGTAAGAGCCAAAGGCCAGGGGGAACTGGATTGAAATCACGTCTTCTGGACATTGCAGGAGCACTGCTGCACTCATGAACTCCCAGAGGCTGTGGAGGCCTACACGAGACCTGCACCACACCGGGATTCCAGCAAGAAGAGGAAGGGGATCACGAGTCCTCCCCCTTAGCCAAGGAGCTGCTGACAGTTGGTGGCTTCAGGGGTAGGGAGGTGGTAGGTCAACTGTGCTCCAGGATATGATACCAGGACCCTGGCCCCACAACTCAGAACCAGTGGGCTATTAAAAAGAAAAGAAAGAGGATACAAAGTTGGGGGTGGAGATGAGACGGAACCTTGGAAGAGTTACAGGGAGGACTGAGAATGAATATGATCAAAATACACTGTATGCATGTATGAAATTCTCAAAAATTTAACAAAAATACTGTATTTTTAAAAACTACATTGAACCCTCACAGTGCAGCTTCAGGTTAAAAAAAAAAAA
>VZQC01011358.1:2559566-2574406 GCA_009823505.1 Rhizomys pruinosus
ACAAAAAAAAAAAAAAAAATGGGGTGGGCATGGCAGGCCACCCATAATCCCAACGCAGAAGAGATAGACAGGGAATGCCCAGAGCAGGCTGACTAGCCAGACCAGCTGAAATGGGAGACCTGGTTTATCAACAGACCCTGCCTCGACATTTAAAGTGGAGCACCATCCAGGAAAATCCAGAGGGTCTCCTGAGAGATGCCCCACAGGTCACACACGAATTCCTTTCAAAGGAGATGGGGGTTAGATGACCATTACAGATCTGCCCTGCATTGAGAAGACAATGGAACAACCTCACCCAGAGAAACAGCAGCCACAGGCTTGCCTGTCCCTCCCTGTGGGACACTCGTTGCAGACATCTTCCGGAGGCCCGGTCCTGGACTGCCTACGTCAGGTTTTCACCAGAGCATGGAGGATTTGCTCCTCTTTCACTTTGTTTCTTGTGGAGAAGCACCATAGCTTTTCTTAGTGTTTTGAGGTGAACCCTAAATAGGTCCTGGCTCCCTGCCAGGCCTCAGGGAAGACGACAGAGGCCAGCAACCCCTCAGCATGCTGCTGCCATGGCCAAGGGAGTGAACCCAGAGGCCCCGTGAGCCTTGCCTTGCTTGTGTGCGCGCCTGCACTCACATCTGCCCCCAGCCAAGGCTGCTAGGGCACCCCTCAGGCCAGATGAACTGCAGTCCACATGTTCCATGAGTGGCTCTGAGCCTGCTGATGACTGTAATACCTGCCCCAGTCCAACTTCACCTTCCTCTTACACATAGAAGCATGTACCTGTAGCACATAAGGGTAGCTAGCTCTTCACCCAGTGGAAAAGTCTCCAGGCTGCTGTGGTTTATTGTCAGTGAATCCATGTTCCCTGTTGATATTGAGCATGTAATCACTGAACACATGAGCATCCAAATACACTGCTTGCATTTGATTCACTTAATATGGGTTATGAGAATGATTTTAATGGGAAATTCTTTGAATAAGCCTTTACAAACTGAAATTTTATGTAACCCTGTAAACCAAGTTAATCATATGCTTTCAGACTGTTTAGAACTGCACATTCCTTCTGAGAAAACAGGAATGATTGGTCCTATTAGGATTTGGAATCCTAATGTGATTCTTCCAAGCTAAGCTGAACACACAGCTTTAATCTTACACTGTTCCTTGTTTGTGACTCATCTACACCCCTGACTCAGAACAATGTGTTAGTGAGATGTGACAGCAATGACACTGAGAACAATGACATTTCGAACAATGCCTCCTGCAGAAAAGTTGTAAGAAATACGGGGGCATAGCTTATGACATCTATCTGTGCCCGTGCTGCTGTTCTGAGGGCGTAGGGTGAAAACCAACTTACTCCTTTGTAAAAACAGTTATCAAGGATGTTCCACACCTTCCCCATATGTGCTTGATATGCTGTTCAGTAAATATGAGAGGGGCCCTTCTGTTAGACAGTTGCCTATACAAGGACGGGATGTGACAGACATGGTTTTGGAAGAACAGTTCTGAAAGGAATCAGAACAGAATCTGAGCTACTGCTCCAAGGTAAAGTGTCTCACAAAGGGGCATGTGTCACCAAGGGATAGTTGAACACAAGCCCTTCAATCCAGATCACCTGGGCTGACTTGGTAAGAGAGAAGGTTGCTACAAGACCAATGGGCAGATAGACACAGCCAGAAAAGTCTGGAAGAAGGCATGACTTGTGTTTGGGGTAGAAGAGAGGGAGATTCTTCTGTGTGTAGTTTCAGACAATTTTTCTGAATTTTTTCATAATTTTGATAGCTTGAGTCTGTAGGTGACAACGGCCAGCTGAAACTATGAAGAAAGTCTGCGGATAAAGGGGGAATTCATAACATAAAATTTTCATCAGTAAGCACATAATAGTGTTTGGTCCCCTCCCACCTGCCAGGGATAAGCTTCCTCTTGGTGTATGTAGTATTCATTTTTGGTTGCCGTGATAAAATACCATGACCAAAAGGAATATAAGGAAGAAAGTTTATTTTGGCCTATGGTTCCAGAAGAAGAGTCCGTAAGTGCAGGAGATATGGCAGCAGGCAGCCAAGCGGGAGCAGGACCCTGGACCGCCACACCTCCATCCACATGCAGGAAGCAGGGACAGCAAACGGGTGGGGAGGGGCTGTCAACTCTCAAAGCCCACTGCCCAGCAAGCCTGCGCCTCCTAACGGCTCTACAACCTGCAGTTAATGGAGAGAAGTTTCTTTTAAAAGTTGGCAGGCAGATCTGTAGACCAAGGCCAGCCTGGTCTACAGAGTGAGTTCCAGGCCAGCTGGGGCTACAGGGAGACCCTGTCTTGAAAAGACCAAAAAAAAAAAAAATTGTTTTTTAGGGCCGGAGGGATGGCCTAGCGGTTAAGAGTGCCGACTGCTCTTGCAGAGGACCCGGGTTCGATCCCCAGCACCCACATGGCAGCTGAGAACCGTCTGTAACTCCAATTCCAGGAGAACTCCAGTTCCAGGGGAATTCGACACCCTCTTCTGACCTCCGAGGTATTGCACAACATGGGTGCACAGACCTACAAGACCTACAAGCAGACATTAAATTAAATCATACACATTAAAAAAATTAAATAAATAAATAAAAATTTTAAAAAAATTTTTTAGCGGGGCGTGGTACAGCACGCCTTTAATCCCAGCACTCAGGAGGCAGAGGCAGGCGGATCTCTGTGAGTTCAAGGCCAGCCTGGTCTACAGAATCAGCTCCAGGCCAGCTGTGGCTACAGGGAGATCCTGTCTCAAAAAGACAAAAACAAAACAAAACAAAACAGTTTTTATTTTAAATTATGCATATGTCTATCTTTGTGTGTGTGCCTGTGAGTACAGGGGCCCAGGGAAGGCAGAGCAGATCTCCATGAAGCTATGTGGATGCTGGGAATTGAACTCAGGTTCTCTGCGAGAGCAGTATGTGCTTTAAACTCTGCTAGAGAAGTTTTGCTCTTGAGTGTTATTAGGAAAATTATCGTATTTTGGAGACCATTGCATTGAGAACTGAAATGTGGGACCAGGCCCCAAGAACCTCTGAGCACACAGGCCCTCTGGGTCCTGAATGATCTGTCCCGCTGGATTTGTAAACTGAGCTAATGTAAATAAATACCTATGCTTAACAAAGACAGAGTGCATTTTCAACCAATCCAAGTGGGAATAAGCTCCCAGAGTAGGACTCTCCGATGGAATAGAGCAAGTAAGGGCGTGAGGACAAGCTGAGACCGGTCAGGCTCTGTGCCTTGCTGCGTCCACCATACACGATCGCCATGCCTGTTATTGCACAGAGCGCCTGAACCATTTCGTCTTTGCTATGCCCAGTTCATGAATGTTTGTTTGCTCAAACTATTTAAATTTCTATTGGGCCCGATTTACTTTTTCCACAAAATGAATCTTTTATACATTTGCGTACTTTGCCTCAGGAACTTCGTGGAGGCTGCCAGGTGCACCGCCATTGCGGCTCGGCTGACATTTTCCCTGTTGACCTCACACATCCTGGCATGTGCTCCTTTTCACTGTGTATTCTTGGAAGAAGTGGCTGCTTAGGTCTTTTGCTCAGTGTATGAGAGTTCTTGAAGCAAGAACCTCAGTTCCAATTCCCATGTGAAAGCCAGACACATGGGAGAGTCTGAGTCCCAGAGCCCTGGTGGGGAGATGGAAGTGTAGATAGAATTCTCCGAAGCTGGAGGCCAGCAAGCCTGCTGTATGCAACAGAGAAACAACAGAGACCTTGTCTCTAACAAGATGAAAAGTAAAGACTGGCGCCCACGGCTGTCCTCTGACCTCCATCCTGCACGCAGTCTGTGCTCACCTACCCAGGATGGACACAGCATAAACATGAATACAATTCAAAATTTTCAAGTTTTTTTTTTTTTTTTTCTTTTTGAGACAGGGTCTCCCTGTAGCCCCAGCTGTCCTGGAACTCGCTCTGTAGACCAGGCTGGCCTTGAACTCACAAAGATCTGCCTGCCTCTGCCTCCCAAGTGCTAGGATTAAAGGCGTGTGTCACCACGCCCAGCAATTTTCAAGTTTTTATTGAAGTCTGAGAATTCTTTGTAAATTATAAATAAAGAGCTTTCCAGGTAGCTGATATGTAAGTATAAACCCATAGTTCGTTCTGTTGCCATGCTCAGTAGCATACAGCATGACATCAACGAATGACATCCCACGTGCACTGGGTGGCACTGCATCATGTTCCGTGGGTGTCCCCTCATTGGCTGAAGCTCAGGCTCCTGAAGCAGGGACTCTAACAGAAACTCTTCTTCCTGATTCCCTTGTTTGCCAGAAGCATCTTCATTCCTGACACTTTCCGAACAACATGGTGGCTTGTAGCACAACCGACTTTTTTTAAAAATCAACAAAGCAGAGAAGTAATCCTGGGGGAGCATGAACAACCAGGCTGCCCTGCAACACGGGGCAGAAGGTGCCAAGCTGTTTGGACCATGACCCTAAAGCACCAATACGTAGAGACATTTGTTTTGTTTTTGACAAGGTCTCACTCTGTAGCCCAGGATGGTCTGGAAGCCACTGTGGAGCTAAGGCTGGCCTCCAACTCCTCTCTAACCCTTGAGCCACCATATCCAGAGACTTTTTACCTCTAGGAGGCAAATCTAGCTGCTCTCCTGGTCCTCCCCTGGGAATGAGTATGCAGATGATGTCTGGACTTCAAGTGTTCTTTGTCAGAGGCAGGAATTCTGGGCACACTGTCAGCTGCTGTGAGCCAGCAATCAAGAAGGGATTCCCTCCAGAGGCCAGGAGCTTCCTTGCTGCAAGGCACATGTCTAGAAAGCTCCCCGCCCTGCTCCCCCATCCCACGCGTGCTATGCCTGTCAGAGGCTCATCTGTAGGGTGACTGTCCCTCTCCCCCTCAAATGCTTTCATAGGATTTTCATGGGAGCAAGAGGCAGTAAGCACACAGGAGCTGACTGACCATAGTGCCTGGAGGCGGAAGGCACATGTAGAAGCAAAAGAAGCAGTCTCAATACACTTTAAAAAAAAATATGGTGGCACATGCCTTTAATCCCAGCACTCAGGAGGCAGAGGCAGGCAGATCTCGGTGAGTTCAAGGCCAACCTGGTCTACATATTGAGCTCCAGTCCAGCTGGGACTAAAAGGAGACCCTGTCTCAAAAAGAACAACAACAACAAAAAAGATAAGAAGGTGCTCAGCACAGGTTTCTCTAAGTTCAGAATCTGGGGTATATTTTCACTTGATATGCTGCTTTTGTGCTTTTGTTTTTTGCTTTTTTTTTTAAATACTTTTTAAAAATATTTTATTTTTCTCTATGTGTATGAATGTACTGTCTGCATGCAGGTCTGTGCACCCGTGTCATGCAATGTCTCGGAGGTGAGAAGAGTGTGTCGTATTCCCCTGGAACTAGAGTTTTCCTGGAATTGGAGTTTCAGACAGTTCTCAGCTGCCATTTGGGTGCTAGGGATTGAACCCAGGTCCTCTGCAAGAGCAGTCGGGCTCTTAACTGCTAGGCCATCTCTCCAGCCCTGCTTTTGTGCTTTTGAAGCCATAGTGATTCCACCCTTGTTTTGTCCTATTAAATCACTTCTTCATACTACAATAACCTAATTCTATCCCAAAATGAAAGCCTGCTTACTTGCATTATATTACCTACAGAATAGGAGTCCTTCCCTGTTTGGATAACCCAACAATCTCTCATAAAAAGTGAAATCCTCAAAGTTCACTTCATAGTTGAATGTTCAAAAATTGGTGCCATTACTGGCAAAGAGGGGAGCTACTAGAAGTGTGACTCCGACTGGATGAACCCAAGCCGTTTAGTAGCAAGACAAGGGCCAGCACACTTCTGTCTACTGTACTGTTCCTGATCCCAGAGAAGACACAGAGGATTCACTAACCTATGTCCACAACACCAGCTGAGGCACCAAAGACAGACATCATGACTATCAGTAAGACTGCCTTCTTGCAGAAAGGAATGATATAAAATCCAGCTGTGGTAGCCAACATTGACACACCTGAGAAGAAGGATAATAAAATAAGCTATAAAAACAAATATTCATGGAGCTGGAGAGTTCACTTAGCAGTTAAGAGCACTGGTTGCTCTTGCAGAGGACTCGGGTTTGGTTCCCAGCATCTACATGACAGCTAACAACCATCCATAACTCCAGTTCCAGGGGACCTGATGCCCTCCTCTGACCTCCATAGGCATTGCATGACATGGATACACTACTGTTTGGCTATCTTGTAAAAAATCAGATATACCATGCTGAGTGAAGTAACACAGTCCCAGAAAAACAAACACAAATGGTATCCCTCATCTGTGGATGCTAGCACCAATTACCTAATTGTATGGCAAACCGAGCAAGGTCAATGTGATTTGAAAACAACTGTGCTCTTATATTGTGAATCCCTTAAAATATAATAAACAAAATTAAAAAATCAGATATACCCAAATGAAGCTTAAAGTAGAAAATATTTGTATTTTATACCTACCTACATGTAGCCAATACACTCATCCACATTAAAAAAAAAGATATTTTTATTTTTATTTTATTTATTTATTTTTATGTGTATGAATGTACTGTCTGCATGTAGGTCTGTGCACCCATGTCATGCAGTGCCGCAGAGGTCAGAAGAGAGCGTTGGATTCCCCTGGAACTGGAGCTAAAGACAGTTCTCAGCCACCATGTGGGTGCTGGGGATCGAACCCAGGTCGTCTGAAAGAGCAGTCAGTGCTCTTAACCTCTAGGCCATCTCTCCAGCCCCCCAAAAAGATATTTTTTAAAAATATTCATCAAGGTCATAGATCAAAGGAACATCATAAAACTTCCAAATGTACAAATTTATGTTGAATTTAAACTGGCTGGTCATGAGTAGATGAGTTACACATTTGCTATATGTGGTGGCTTCATAGAAAACTTTTACAATATTTGTAGATTGTAAATATAAATTACTATGATAGTATAATTCTATCATTACAAATAACTGAGGGGCTGGAGAGATGGCTCAGTGGTTAAGAGCACCAACTGCTCTTGCAGAGGCCCCAGGTTTGATTCCCAGCACCCACAAGGCGACTAAGAACTGTCTTTAACTCCAGTTCCAGGGGAATCTGACACCCTCTTCTGACATCCGTGGCATTGCACAACATGGGTGCACCAACCTACATGCAGACAGTACACTCANGGGGTGGGGTGGGGTGGGGGGAAGGGAAAGGGAAATATGCCTGAACTGAATTGGAAAATGATGCACGAAATACACAAAGCATCAATAAAAATATGAAAATTTAAAAAATGCACTTTAAGACATGGTTCTATTACTGTTATAACAGGTAACCCTTCTTCAAGTTACCAAGAAAACTCAAAATCCACAAAGGAAAGTTTGCAGAAAATAATCTCTACTCGCACTTGAGCTAAAGAACCCCAGCACCTGGGAGGCTGAGGTAGGAGGACCGCTGAGGTCATCCTGGGCTGCACAATAAAACCTTGTCTCAAAAGATCTAATTTTTGCTGGGTATGGTAGCACACGCCTTTAGTCCCGGCACTTGGGAGGCAGAGACAGGTGGATCTTTGTGAGTTCAAGGCCAGCCTGATCTATATAGGGAGTTCTAGGATAGCTGAGGCTACTGGGAGACCCTGTCTCAAAAAGACCCCCCCCCAAAAGATTTACTTTTAGTTATGTATATTTGTGTGTGTATATGTGTGTGTGTGTGTGTGTGTGTGTGTGTGTGTGTCCAGAAGAGGTCATGAGACACTCTGGGGCTGGAGTTATATAGGCAGTTGTATGTCTCCTAACATGGGTGCTAGGAGCTGAATCTGTCCCCTACAAGGGCTACAAGCCCTCAGCCACTGAACTGTCTTTCCCACCCTGTAAGACCATTATTAAACTGATGGAAATATGTGCTACAAGAAGCACACAGCCTCCAAAACCTAAAAGCAAGGTAGCTAAGAAAGTAAAGGAGTTATGAATGGATCAAAAGACCCACCCAGAGTCAGAACAGAGACAAAGATAATGTTGAATTTAAAATAAACTTAAAAAGTAAGAAATGAACGCTCACAACCCAGCAGCTCTGCAGATGGGTTCTCGTCCATGAGGAAACAAAACCACTCTCATTTGGAATGTATCAAGTCTGTCTGAAGATCTCAGAAGTGAGTGATTTAAATTTTTATTTATTAGTGTGTGTGTGTATGTGTGTGTGAGTGAGTGTGTGTGTAGGTCAGAGGACAACACTTGAGAACTGATTTGGCTCTTTTATTATACAAGGCTCTGAGGATCAAAGTCTTGTGCGACATACAAGCACAAACCTTATCTGTTGTGCAGTCTCAGCAGTTCTTAGAAGTAAATGATTTCTTCCTTTTATTTATTTATTCATTTATTCATTTATTGGTATTTTTTTGAGAGAGAGTCTTTTAGTCCCAGCTGGCCTGGAGCTCACTCTGTAGACCAGGCTGGCCTTGAGCTCACAGAGATCCACCTGCCTCTGGCTCCCAAGTGCTAGGATTAAAGGCATGCGCCACCACGCCCAGCTATGATTTCTAAAAGGGGGAAAGACAAGATCCCCTTGGCTAGAGCAGACAAGACAGCACTAATTAGAAGTCATTAACAAGCGAGATGAAATGCTCAGACCATCCCTGCCAAAATCACACAGGAGCTCCAAAAGCCATCTTAGTGCTCAGGCAGCAGGCAGGACAGGAGAACCACCAAAGGGAAGGTTGGACTTAGTGAAGAATTTAGTATACCAATCCCTAAATACCAAGAGTTTCCATTTATCCCAGCTAAAATGTCTACCAGGGGACAGAATTGCATTCAAATATCTCAAAACAACTTTAATTAAAAATGTAGAAGAGTCATAGAGTGTCATGGTGCCCCACTGACCAAAGACAGGCAGAAACAGTGTCTTGACAGCGTGTGACAGGTGAGAACAGTGTCGTGAGTCCCACTGACACCGAGGGACAGGAGGAGTAGTGAAGATGAATAAGCCTAACTGGACTTACGGCCGTAGCTTTATTAATTTCTTTAATGATCATAATCCACACCACTGAATAAAATTACATGTTTAGGAAATAAATCAGAATTCAGTGTTAGAACAGGACTCTTCCTAAGGTAATTTCTCAATGAGCACCGACGTGAGCGGGAACTTTTATTACTGCGTTCACCTCCACTGGCTGTGAGGGCTCTGTTATTTTTTATTTTGTTTTTTGAAACAAGATCTCCCTATACACCTCAGGCTGGTCTTGCAATTTTGATTCACTTGGCTCAGACTCCCTAGTGCTGGAATTTCAGATGTAGACTACCATGATGGGTCGATACTTAGGTGCACTGAAAGCAATTCTAAGATATTTTTTAAATTTATTTTTAACTGGAAAGCAATTTCTACGTGCAAGTGAAAGACCCCAAGAGGAGATGCAGGGCAAAACCAAGCAGCCAGCCCAGCACCACCGCTGCAGGCCGGCCACTCCTTAGTCCTGTGAGGATCCCTGTTCCCAGCCTAGCTGTGTGTCCCTGGAACAGGGAAGTACTGTGAAGGGCACCACACACCAGCCCAGAACCCTTCCCCAACTAGGTGAGGAAGGGGGGAAGACAGTGCCTAGAGGGTCCCAAAGGCAAGCCGCCAGAGGCCCTCCTTGCCCACATACTGCCACCACCACTGACATTTCTTAAGTCAACTTGAGGTATACAGTACTCCTGTAAGGATATCTCTATCCTCACAGAAAATTCAAAATAGCAGTTCTGTTCCTCCATCTCCTGCACCATGACCCTTTGATTTTTAACATCACCTCCATAGGTGATGTTAAAAGGGGACCCTGGACAGGAGACAGTGGCAGGGCCCCTCCTTCTGCCCCCAGCTGCCAGGTTGGAGGACAAAGGGCTATCAGAGCCCTACTCTCACATCCATCAGTTTCCATTCTTCAGATAATGAATGAAACCAGGTCCCAGGAGCAGGGCCAGTGCTTTGTGCTTGGAGGAGGCCAGGGTTGTGAAATCACTGCAAGTCATGGGAGAGCTCAAAGAGTTCAGACACAAGGCCACTGAAGGAAGACGTCTAGTCGTCACAGGGATCTGGGGCCCTCTGACTTGGAGATAAAACAAATCCTGCAAAGGGTTGATGGAAGCCCTTGGAAGTCTGGGAGGTCCCCTTCTGTTCCGTGCTCCTAGACCATGGCTCTGGCTGGGTCCACAGCCCCTCCCACACTGCCCACTCTGTACTCAGGAGGAGCACTTGTGCATCTGGCTTTGGGCTGGCTGGTGGGGAGCCTCGAGCATCTGCATGAGGAAGGTGTCAATGAGCTTGGAGAAAAACAGATGCTCAAGAGGCTTAAGGCCAATGGACAGAGGGCAGGAAGGCAAGACAGCAGCTTGGCAAGCCAGCCAAGCTGCTGTCTTGTCCATCCTCACGTCTTGCAACTTGGGCACTAGCTCTGTCAGCTCCCCATCAAAGGGGATTTCCCACACCTGTGAAATGGCTGAGCTTCTGTGCACACGGAGACCTGTGCCCAGGAGGAGGCCATCTCAGGGGCTCACAATTCCTGATGTAGTAGGCAGTATGGTGCCTTAACTCTATGGAGTAGGATTAGTTTATGGCCAGCTTAGTAAGGAAGGGGAGATTTCTTTTTTTTTTTGGTCTTTTCCAGACAGGGTCTCCCTGTAGTCCCAGCTGTCCTGGAACTCACTCTGTAGACCAGGCTGGCCTTGAACTCACAAAGATCTGCCTGCCTCTGCCACCCAAGTGCTAGGATTAAAGGCATGCGCCACCACACCCGGCTAGGAAGGGGAGATTTCTATAGCTTATCCTGGAAACAACAGAATAACAAAAACAATTAAGAGATAGAATTTATTTATATTTGCCCAGAGGGAATCCCAAGAAGGCTCCAGTTGAAGATAATTTCATTTGACAGTGCATTAAAACAGAAATGGAATTATAATTTTTCTGGACTTTGGATAATCTTCAAATTTCACATGGTACCACCTGAAATAAGAAAAATAAAAAGCTTAAAAACCAGTTCATCACGTCACTAAACATTTCATGGGTGCTAACATGGCTCACACACCCCATGGCAAGTGAGTAGGTCAGAGAGGGCAATTTTTAGGGGGTCAGTTCTTTGCTCTCATGTGTGGTATGAGGGACTGAACTCAGGTCCTTGGGCCAGGTGGCAAGTGCCGCCTGTACCACCCAGCCATCTCACCGGCTCTAAGATCCTTTAAAGTAGTCATAACGCCCCTTATCTAAAGCCTAGGGAACAATCTGTGGAAGAGTGGGCGTGGTAGAATGTAAGGGCTGAGATTGGGGTAAATGGTGAAACTACAGCAATATAGACTGGACTTTTATTTGATCAACTTAATTGTACATACAAGCCCCTCCAGCTGGACAATGGGGAACTTGGGCTGTATAAGCTTGGGCATAGCTGCTTGCAAATTGGTTTTACATGAAGGATGCTTGTATTCATTACTTGTTACTTATTATTAAAAAATCAAATAAACAAAAAGGTACAGGGAATACAGGAAGTAAGACTATTTAAATTAGGGGGCTGGAGAGATGGCTCAGCAGTTAAGAGCACTGGCTACTCCTGCAGAAGACCCAGGTTCAGTTCCCAGCACCCACACAGTGTCTAACAATTGTTCACAACTCCAGTTCCAGGGGATATGAAGTCCTCTTCTGACCTCCATAGGCATTGTGCAATGTGGATGCACTTAAATGCATGCAGACATAATACTCATACACATAAAATAAAAAACAATAAATAAAATATTTTTAAGATTAAAAAAATAATAAAGTAGTCATAATGACCCTTTCGTTTCAAACAGTGTAGCTTTGTCCACGTTCTGAATAACTAAAAATAACTGAGTAGGATTCTAAGATGACCCAGGTAATTCATCTTTCTTTTTGGAAGGAAAGTTGCTAACGTGTTAATGCAACCGAGGGGAGGGGGCTAGTGGGATGGATGGCTCAGTGGTTAAGAGCCCTGGCTGCTCTTTCAGAGGACCCAGGTTCAGTTCCCAGCAGCCACATTTCAACTACCCATTACTCCGATTCCAGGGGATCCAACACCCTCCTCTGATCTCCATAGCCACTGCACACACATGGTGCACTTACATACATGCAGGTGAAACAGTCATACATCACAAACATAAGATAAAAACAAATACAATTTTTGAAATGCAGTGGTGTTCACAGTTTCTTTTTTTTTCTTTTTTTTTTTGGCAGGGAACTCGATCCAAGGCTGGCCTTGAATTTATGGAGACCTGGAGCAGTTGGGAGCAGGCCAGCGTGGGTGCTGGGACGTGAACGTGAGACTGCTGCAAGATCCAGCAGTACACCCTCGTAACTGCTGAGTCATCTCTCCACAGAGTCCCCGTTCTCCAAGGGAGCATCACATAGCAGGTTATCAGGTCTCCCCAGAGCCAGTAAGAAGTGCTTTCTTCAGGAGGAGTGGAGCCTCTCCCTGGCCCTGAGGCGTTCTGGCTCCAGGTTAAAGCCAGCCACACTGGCATCTCCTCCCTTAGGAGCTAATCCAGGGGTTCTGTCAATCACCCAGCCGTGATGCCACCCCTCTGGAAGGCCGACTCACCAAAGACATGCTACAGGAGTGGAGGGATCACGAGACAATGCACTTATCCCCCCAGAACCTCCACACTCGGTACAGTGGCTTAGGGAAGCAGCTCTGCGGAGGCAGCCTGCTGTTCTGTAAGAGGAAACCCTAACTTTTCCTTCTCCCCACCCTTCTTTCACATACTGGTCAAGCACTAAGCTCGTTTCCTCTGGCACCCTGGGTTCTCTGACTCTTTCTCTTGCTGCGTAGCTGCCTGCTGACTTCTGCTGCTGAACAAATTGGCCTAATTCAAACACATGGCCTCCCCCACCCCCGTCTCATCCCTCTGCAGGGGGCTACTGAGATTTACAGCTCACCCACCATGCTCTACCTCTAGTAAAATTGTCATTCAACTTCCCCTAGATTTTCTTTTAAAATCTTTTATGAATAAGATTAAGAACTCAGAGAGGAGAGCCCCAAGCAAGAAAGGGACCCCAATTTCCCTGGCAACAAAGGGAATTCCTTTGGGTTTTCCTTAGCAGAGCCTTTCATTTGGAAAATGTAATTGTTTATTTTCCATTTCTATTTATATGTAGAGAGTCTTTTCTGGTTCTGTTTCATTAGAGAATGCTGCCTTGCAGCAGACCTGTCTGCCTCCGCTCCAATCTCCCCCAATGCACTTTTCAAAAGTATCAATGTCCTGGGGCTGGAGAGATGGCCT
Organism: Rhizomys pruinosus; assembly: GCA_009823505.1. Taxonomy (NCBI): domain Eukaryota; kingdom Metazoa; phylum Chordata; class Mammalia; order Rodentia; family Spalacidae; genus Rhizomys; species Rhizomys pruinosus. Next base: position 2,572,769 of record VZQC01011358.1, read on the forward strand.
AGCGGTTAAGAGTGCCAACCGCTCTTACAGAGGACCCGGGTTCGATCCCCAGCACCCACATGGCGGCCGAGAANTTAAGGGATGCCAGGCTACATGTATTTGGAGAACATAAATTCAACTATGGAAAAATACAACCTTCATGAAACATTAACCGAAAGGTCAATGGGTGAAGAGCAGACCCGGGACGAGCGACTTACATAGTGCAGGTGTTATTTGAGGAACACTTGCTGAGGGAGGTCAGAGTCTACCATCCACTCGCAGACAGGGGTTCTTATAGGGCAGAGAGGGGTGGGGAAAGAGATTGAAAAGTTGGTCATTGTTGGGGTTAAGCAGTGGGTGGTGGTCAGGTAAAGAATGTGAGATGCTCGGTAAACATGTTTCCTGGCTGGCCATTACTTGGGATCCATGGGGCAGGACAGTCAAGAATCTGGGGAAACATAATTCACTTACTTCTAGAAACCAAATGAGTTGTAGGTACTGAATTGTCACAGTTCAACCAAAATGAAGAGGCTTTACAAAAATTTTGTGGTCCTGGCTAACAGTTAAATTTACCCAGTGAGGCAGACTCTTGATTAATGTTTCATTACTTCACACCACAACTTCAGGAGGCCGCTGACTACATAGTTCCCATGGCTGTGTGATTCTCTGACACAGACATCTGCTGTTACAGAGGAAGACCTGAACTTGACAGAGTCACACTGGTCATTGTAAGCAAGCAACATGTTCCCACACAGAGCCCATGGCTGACTGCGAGGAGAATGTTCACTTTCACCTGCAGATTCACTCCGTTCATAAATGCATGGAACCCGTTACAGCCCTTCTCTCGGGGCACTTGGTCAGGCCCCTTCCCCATCCACAGCCACAAACACAAGTGTAATAAACAAGAGGCACACAGGACATGGATAGAATGAGGGGCTGTGAGGGACAGTGCAAGGCAAAAGGGTCTTATCACAGATGGGGGGGGGAGCAGGCTCTGCAGGGAAGACGGCAGGGGGCAAGGGTATTCTCAGAAAGAGAAAGACCCCAAGTCTGGACAGCAATAGCCAGCACACTTGAACAACTCCCCGGGGGAGGGGAGGAGAGAGAGGATGAGAGGAAGGCCCTGGGGGTTCCCTCTCAGACTGAGATTTTGTAGCTGGTGATGAGTGCTGAGTTGCTCTAGGGTGCTACAGAGAGGTGGCGTTGGCGTCCTGCTCTGGTTCCCACCCAGGCCCACCCAGAGTCTGCTGTGTGTGGAAATGTTTATCAACAAGGTGATCCCATCTCAAGTCACAAAGCCAATGTCAACACAAATTCCAGCATTCCACACTGCACAGCTCCGGTGTCAGGCAACTGAGGCACACAGAGCCCTGGGGGAGCTGGGTGGTGTCCTCAGAAAAGGAAGAAACTGTTGTAACAGAGAATGCAAGTCAGGTGTGGAAGGCTGGTTCAGGAAAGGAGCCGACATGGGATGACCCTTCAGAAGAAGGAGTTTTACTAGGACAGAAGGCCTGGAGATGACAGCGGAGTGGGGTGGGGAAGCACAGCCCTGACCAGGCCCTGAGGAGGGAACTTCGGGATTGACCAGCGCCATGCGTAGCGTGACAGGCCTAAAGGAAATCCAAGGAAGTCCTCGAACTGGGATTGGGGGGCACGGGG
>VZQC01011358.1:2575532-2601181 GCA_009823505.1 Rhizomys pruinosus
CCTTGGGGCTATGACCAGAGACTTGGGGTGTGACTAATGCAGGTGAGGCGGTCTTTGGAGTTGGGCCAGAGTGCGAAGGAGTGCTGGGGCCTGGGAGTATGTGTATTAAATTCTTAGAGAACAAGAAATACTTGAAAGACACTGGGCTCTGTTAAGCCTACGACAGCAAAGTAGTTTTTACTTTCTTTGAGGAAGGCAGGTGTGGATGGTTGCCTTGCAGTGCTCTTATCTTGCAGAAGCTTAAGCTTGGTTTAATAAGAATAAGCATTCACTGACAAGTTTACTTTTATGATAAGATAAAGATGACTGAGTACAACCCATAACAGACGTCATTCATACACCCTGGGGGCCAGGTCCTCCCTGGAGGCCTGCGCTCGTTTGGCTGGTCACACTTTCCTACATGCTGATGTCTGTGGCTGCCTCAGTTCTATGTTGCTTTTCATTACTCTCTGTCTCACGGCCCTGGGCACCTGAATCCCAGGAAGAGGAGGGAGGGGAGGGGGGGGAAGAGGAGAAGGAGAAGGAAGAGGAGGAGGAGGAGGAGGAGGAGGAGGAGGAGGAGGACCACCTTTCTGGCCTCTCTGAAAACGCCACATCACCCCAACCTCGGCGAGGCTGGGACAGGACCCTATGTCCATCTTCATCAGTGAGTTTTCCCCTGGTTGTCCAGGGCAGAGCGTTCATTACTTGGTGGAAACACATAGGGGAGGGGGGGCAGGCGGAGTGCAGCCGACGAAGAGAGGCTGCAGAAGGCAGCCTACTAAGTGCTGTCCTCTTAACACACAGGCAGCCGAATGACACCTACTGTAAACCACTGCACGGTACATGTGTCCATGAAATGCCATAATTACATGTTTTGTCTAATATAATTAATATATGCCAAGGCAAGTGCTTTACTGACTGTGTGCCACCCTGCCTTCTAAGCACAGAGGACTGAACTCCCCAGCACCCACATACAAGCTGGGCAGGGGAGTGTGCTTGGAATTCCATGCCGCGGAGCAAACCACAAAGGTGGACTGTGAGGGGCTGAAGAAATAGCCTAGCAGTTAAGAGTAAGGACTGCTCTTGCAGAGGAGCCGGGTACGATCCCCAGCACCCACATGGCAGCTAAGAACTGTCTGTAACTCCAATTCCAGGAGAACTCCAATTCCAGGGGAATCCAAGACCCTCTTCTGACCTCCGAGGCATTGCACAACACGGGTGTACAAACCTACATGCAGACAGTACACTCATACACATACAAAAATAAATAAAATTAAAAAAAGGTGGACTATGAATGTCATATATGGCCCACAGCACTTGCCCTTCACCCTGACTGGCCCTGCATGGGCTGGTGCCTTATTGTACCTGTGTGGCCTGCCAAGCTCTACCTTCTTTGTGCATCTACCCTAATTCATCTACTCATGGGGGGTGGTGCACACACACACACACACACACACACATACACCTCATTCCTTTAGCTTTGACTAGCGACATGACCATCGCTAAGGTGAAAGTCACTATTTGGGTTCTTGCTGTTCTTGCTGTTGTTGGTGTGGCTCTTAACTCAAAAGACAGAAATCATGGGCATGGTGGCACACGCCTTTAATACCAGCACTTGAGAGAGGCAGGCGGATCTTTGTGAGTTCAAGGCCAGCCTGGTTTACATAGAGCATTCCAGGACAGCTGGGGCTGTAGGGAGACCGTCTCTCAAAAAGACACACACACAAAAGACAGAAATCTTTTTTTTTTTTTTTTTTGCATTTTTTGAGACATGGTCTCCCTGCCCGGCTCAGAAATCATTTTACAGGTGATCTCCCTAGTGCTGTCTTCCCTACCATCTGTCCACCTGTTTGTCTGGGGACATTGTCTGGGAGCCACTATTTCCCTGCTGGACCTGTGTTGAGAGTGATGTGGAGGCTGCCAGGCTACTGCAGATGGAAGGTGCTTTGCTCCTCACTGCACAATGGGGCCCGGGACAGGGATCTCCTGGGCTTCAGCAAGCTGTGAGCCAGGTACAGAGGAGGTAGCTTTTTGTCTGCAGTCCACAGCACAGATGCTGCAATCTCTTCACTCTCATTCCCCTGGAACCACGCTAGAACTCTGACTGCAACAGCCTCTGCTCTGTAAACGGAGCTCCTGATCAGACAGGTTTTGCTGCTGTTTCGCCTCTACAGACTGCTGACAAAGGTCCTGTTCTTCAGGTTGTAATATGTTGGGTGGGAATACAAACTAGTATCTGACATCAAGAAATGAAGGGAAAGGGACATTTTGATGGCACCTCTGCTGCTATGTGGTAGACGGGCTGCTATGGGCAGTAGCTTTCCTTGGGACCGTCCCCTCCCAGGGCATCATGGGTATCATTGGGCATGAACTGCTCCCCCACATACCCATGTGCTTGAACACTTGGCCCCCAGTGGGTGGCACCATTTGGGGAGGTTGTGGAACCTTTCAGACGTGCAGCCTAGGTGGAGGACATGGGTTGCTGGGGAGGGCAGACCTTCAGGTTATCACGCAGCCCTGACCCCAGCCAGCTCAGTCTACTTCCTGATTCCCTGAGGACTTGCCATATGCTCCTGCCTTCAAGAACTCTGCCTTGCTTCCCTGCAGCCTTCAAACTGTGTTCCAAACAAAACGAAGCTTCGTCATTACACTGTTTCTCGTGAGGTAACTGGTCACCATGAGAGAGGACACTCTGTCTCTCAGACATGGTGCTCTTCAAAGCTGTCACTGCCACATCACGTGCACTTTTAGCACTCCCCGTCACACCCCTTGGTCTCGATGCCCCATGTGGGTCCCGGGGATGGGGGCTGCCCAGAGTCTGGACAGACATGTGGCTGCAGGGCACTGTCTGAAGAGCATTTCTTTTTCTGACACTGCGCTGACACATTTAAGAAAGTTTATTCCTAAACTCTAGCTCTCAATGGGAAGGCCTATTAGGGAAGCCATTCCACGGTAGTGCTGGACATGGAAGCACCAGACTGTCCTGTGGACTGCAAGTCTTCCTTGTCCTGCCTCCAACACAGATGCCTTTACTGCTTAATCATACTCCCATAAGCCAGAACTGGTTCTTTCTAAGAGAACTGTCAAAGAGTGACTCATCAAAAACCTGAAGCTAGGAAATATTGTGCTGAGCTGGGAGAGCTGATAAAAGGAAGGCAGCCTGGCACCAAGCAATGCAACTTTGCAGGAAATTCCCCTTCGGTGCGTACCCCTAGGTATTCTGTACCCAGTCTCCCCTGGCTTTCGAAGATTCCTCAGGATAGCATCTGAGTGGATGTTTATCACCATGCCCATTAACCACAAGACAAAACCTAGAGAATAAACAGAAAATTACAGTTAGTGGATTGCGAGGCTTAGGAGAGCTATGCTCAACCGAACAAGCATACTGCAAACCTGAGTGGTGGCATTCGCTTGGGAACAAACCTTAGCTGGCAACAAGAAATATATGCTGATGCTGGCTGTGCCAACAGGCTGTTTCTTAGTAACGTTTAGAACAACCTAATGTACCCCAAATGGTTTGATGAAGGTCTCAATCTATGTTTTCCTAACAAGAGGACTGGGAAGCGGGACTCACATTTCAGCCACGGGGGACGGGCCGATAGGTGTGTATTCATTACTCCTATTCTTCAGAAAAACTGCGCAGGAATCGTCTGATCTCTCCTGCAGACAAGGGAGGACAAAGGGTCCCCACTGGCTGCACACAGGCCCTGGGCAGTAGGGGCCAGATCCCAGGAGCCAAACATGGGCCTTTTCTCCTTTCCTTACGGTTTTTAGTGAGCGTCTCGGCTTCCACCGTTGCCAGCCTGCTAGCAGCTCCTCAGTCAGACCTCTTCTGTGCCTCGCTCACCCCTTCCTCAGTCAGACCTCTTGTGTGCCTCGCTCACCCCTTCCTCAGTCAGACCTCTTGTGTGCCTCGCTCACCCCTTCCTCAGTCAGACCTCTTCTGTGCCTCGCTCACCCCTTCCTCAGTCAGACCTCTTCTGTGACTCACTCACCCCTTCCTCAGTCAGACCTCTTCTGTGACTCACTTGTCCCTTCATCAGTTTCTGTTCCTGGGAGCTAACAGCTGCACCCCAACATCAAACCTCTGCCTCCCAGGGCTCAGGGACCATTGTGGAAGAGGGGTGGAAGGATCATAAGAGCCAGGGCGATGGATGACCACAAGGAAACAGTTTTCCAGGAAGCTGGGAAGTTACTCATATAAAGTTAAAGATTTTTTAATAGAGGCTTAAGCACCAAGGTTAGGAGAGGCTCTTAGAAGAAAGAGTAAGACCCTCCGGAGCTCTAGGCGTTGTGCACTTCAGGCTGCTCCTCCAGTCTGTTCCAAGCAAAGAAGACTTCTGACTATCAGTCAGTAACTTCCAACCAGAAAAGGCAAAATAGCAAAACGCTGCTTTATAAAACAAATAGCTGCCAGGTGTGGCAGTGCATGCCTTTAATCCCAGCATTCAGGAGGCAGAGGCAGGCAGATCTCTGGTCTCTACACAGTGAGTTTCAGGACAACTGGGGCTACAGGGACACACTGTCTCAAAAAGACAAAACCAAACAGAACAAAGCAAAACACAAAACCAAAGCTGACAGAGGTTAAAGTGATTTTTTTTCCCCAAGATATTACAAATGTAAAAGGCAAATGGTGTGGCAATTGCTATCAGAGCTCTGTCCGTCCCTCACCCCTCTTGCGGTGACATCACAGCACAGAGACCATTTGGAGAGAGCGTCAGCATTTCTTCATCTTGACTTGACAAAGGAAATGCCCTTCTTTTCTAAACAGTTCCTGTCAAATCTCATAACAGAGCTTACTGGGTCTCAGTGTTTACAGTGCATTTACTAGATCCTTTATTTGTTTGGGGATTTTAGTATGTGACCTCTTCTACACAGTAAGGTCATAGTAAGAAGCAAGCTGTCCAAAGTCCATGACTATCTTAGTTCTCTTTTGGATAAACACGCTTCAAATTGTGCTTTTCCAATCTAAACACTGAAGTTAATTTGTGGGATTTTAAAAAAATCCATACATAAAATCTCTAAAATGGTATCTGTGATGGTTAAAACTTAACTTGATGGGATCTACACTCACACAGGAGATGAACCTCTTGGCATGTCTGGGAGGGAGTCTCTAGACTGGGCTAACAGGAGAAGACTCTCGTAAGCCTGGGCATTACCATTCCATTGGCTTGAGTCCTGGACTCCGTAAAAAGAGAAGGGCAGTGGAATACCAGCATTTGCCTCTCTGCTATCCTCTCCCCTCGAGAGTTCCTCACTAGTTCGTACTTTCTAACTAGAAGCCACCAGGGTGCAAGAGGGAAAGGAAGGGTGGAAGGGATATGGAGCTGTCTCTGTGATCACTCACCTGCCAGGAAACAGGGACGGGTCAGCCAGTCCTCCGCATACACTGCAAACTGGCTCAAGTATCTGCTCTGCATATAGCCATTGACAGCACAGAACATGAATGCCAACACACAGGAAAACAGCGGCGTTGGCTTCCCTCCTCGGATCAGCACAGGGAAAACCAATGTCCTTGGGAAATGTGAGAAAGAAACTTAAGAATCAAAGGCCATGCTTACATCAGGTCTTCGACAGCAGGGCCTTATCACCTCTCTTCCTGCAGGTATCCCAGTTTACAGGCAAGAAGCCTTTACCTTTTGGGGGTGCTTGGATCCCCTGGCCAACATCTCCTTGGTAGAATAATCCATTGCTGATATCAGAGCTCTCCTGTATTAATATATTTTGCTTAAGTGCACAGCTTAAGGAGACTTTAGTATTATATTTGGTTCTGAATAGAGAATAATCTTTTTCACAGTTCTTATTTCTATTAGTCAATTAAAGAAGGAAGTTTTACCAGTTTTATAAGAGATTACCTCTGTAACAGTTGGCTCCAATTTACAGTTAGAGAACGACCTCATCATCATCATATTCCTCCTTGTTCTATGAAGGAGAGGTAAGAAAATCTCTCATATTAAAACTTTGCTGTGATTGGGGTGAATGGTGAAACTACAGCAATATAGACTGGACACTTATTTGATCAACTTGATTGAACATACAAGCCCCCCAGCTGGATGGTGGGACCCTTGGGCTGTGTGGGTTTGGACACAACTGCTTGCAAATTGGTTTTATATGAAGGATGCTTGTACTCATAAATTATTACTTATTGTTAAAAAAATGAAAAAAAAAGTAATAGAAAAAAAAAAGAATATAGCACCACAATGGATACCTTAAAAAAAAAAAAATCAAAGGCCATTTTACATGACTCGGGTTTTAGGGCCCCGCCTTCTTGTACAGCTTTGCCCCTTCAGTCACATTCATACTGATTGACTCTATGCTAAAACTGGGGATTTCAGATACAAGAATGAACTGTGCTCCAATCATGTATCGGTCACAGTATTCAGGAGTCTAAGTATACACAATGTGAAACAGACACGAGTCAGAGAAAACTAGAGGAGTTTCCACTGCTCCAAAACCGTGAGCAGGGGTGGAGTCTGAGCAGCAGGATTTGGGAGGATTTGGGGGACACTGTCATTCACCAGACCTCTACTCCCCGGAGGCCTCCAGCCTGTCTGGCTGTAGCCACTACCACTTATGTTTTTTTGTTGTGATGCACTGTCTTAGGTGGACTTCACACAAGGCTTGGAGAAGGAAACAAAAGAAAGAGAAATTACAAACTTGGGGGGGGTAATGAAAGCCTCATTCTGTATTTGCCTTCTCAAGTGGCGCATCACTGTAAATCTTCCTTCCAGACCTTAAAGGAAGACAGTGAACATTGAAGCCAACAATGAAAGGACAAACTCCTTCCAAGACAGAGGGACGAAACTGACTATAGAGGAAATGAAGATGAGCAGTGCTGGACGGAGGAGATAAACTGGGTTTAGACAGAATGTCTGGCAGGCAAAGCTAGTGTCAGTGGACGGAAGCTGACTGCAGACACAGGGGACATCTCAGATTAGAATGCTTCATCTGAACTGTGAGAGAGTTCTGACCCATGAGGTCTAGAAAAGGCAAAACTACAGCCGAGTGCAGAGAGGCTGGCTGCAAAGACAGATAGGAAACACCTGCTTTTGGTGATTATTATAATCACAGAAATTAAACTGTAGACAAAGTGGGCATTTTAACAGATGGAGAAGGACAGAAATCAAACCTGACATGCTGCTTCCTCTGACACAGCTGCCTTCCATTTTTCCCCTCTCCAGTGAGAAGCCAGTTAGTCGCTCATAAGGAAGAGTGACTCAAGACATCATGTGATGCTGGCCATGCTCAGAGTAATCTCTCCATGTCTGTCTCACTTGTGGCTTCCCAGGAGATATGCACAGGAACCAAGAACAATCTTCCTAGATCCTCTTCTTGTTCAGTTCAGCACCAAAAGACTATTTCCTATGTGTTCAAAGCCAGCCCTCAACGTCCATGAAGCACCTGTTGTCATTGAGACGTTGTCCAACCTGGAAGCTGTCAGGCTGTCAAGTGCCTGGCAAGGATGAGGGAGTCCTGCCGTCCCTGCTGGGATCTGGACTCTCATGGTCCTGTGGGGTTTTCCCTCGTCTACATGAGAATGTATTTCTTGAAACAGTGTAAGGCTCCCCAAAGCAGACAGACTCCAACTTGTGACCAGGTGCTGTATATAGTGCCCTTGCCCTGGCGTGAGACCCAGACGAGCAAGGCTGTGACAAAACACAGTGGTTCTCACACTGGCCTGGGAGGCAGCAGCCTTCCTTCTGAGGTCAGCTCAGGACATTCCTAATGCAACAAAGATGAAGAAGGAACATCAGCGTGAGAAAATCAAGGAAACTCCTTGAGTGACAGACAGTCTCAGGAGTCTGCAGCCCAGAGTTGAGAAGGTGTCTGCTGAGAAATACCAAGGGAAAAAAGTCGGGTGGCAGGGAGTGGGAGGGGAGAGAACTGCAGGGATGTGAGGCCTACATGAAAGATCTGGGTTTGCTTTGGAAAGGACTCCTGTTGGGGCTGGAAAGCCTCTAAGAGCACAAACTGTTCTTCCAGGGACCCGAGTTCAGTTCCCAGCACCCCACATCTGCTGACTCACAAAACCTATAACTTTGGCTCCAGGGGATCTGATGTCTTTATCTGGATTCTCTGGGAACCTACATTTACACAAGCACACAGCACACACACCCAATTAAATCTTAAGGGGGGAAAAAAAAACAGAACACAAAAGATGCCTGTTAAAATTAGTTTACTGGGGGCTGGAAGGATAGCTCAGTTGGCAAAGCTCTTCCCTTACAAGCATAAGGACTGGAGTTTAATCCCTAGAACTCAGGTTAAAAAACCAGACATGGTTGTAAGCACTCATAACCCTAGCACTGGGGTGATGGAGAGAGGCAGATCTAAGAGCATGCTGGGAACTCATTTTGTTTTAATCTGTGACTGTCAAAAAAAGGTGTACAAAGCCTGAAGAACAGCCCTTGTGACTGACCTCTGACCTCCACACAGACTTTACAGTTCTCTGCATCTTTGGGAGACAGGTTCCAAGAGCCCCACAGATCCTCAAGTCCTACGATGCTCAACTCACAATCACACAGAATTTGCACGTAGCACACATACTATCTTCTGTTGGGCTTTACATCTCTTCTAGATTACTCATAACACCTAGTACAAGTCAATGCAATGTAAATAACTGTTATGTTTAAGGCTGATAAAAGTCTGTATCATCCTATACATATCTGATTTTAAATGAATTGGCTGAATACACAAACATGGAACTAATGGAAACGAAGGACCAGCTGCCCTCAGGTCCCAACTGGCATTGCTGATCTGAACAAACCATCCCATCTCCCAGATGACAAGGAAGGTAGGGTCAGAAGAGGAAAGAAAATTAGGAAGCTTAAAATAGACAAAATAGATGGGAAAAGCAAACAATCTAACCAAGACTTCTGTGCAATGACACAGACGTCTAACAGATGAATGAAGTGTTGGAGAGAGCAGCTCCTTGGGGTAAGTCTGTGGGAGGCTGAATTCTCCAGGGTAGAGGAATCACAGACACCGTGTCTGTCCTCCCCAACTCAGTCCCAAGTTCAGGGTTGAATTCGGAGCCAGTGGCAAACACTGGCTGACACCTTTTGAAGGTAAAGGCCCACTCTGTCGTCGTGTTCTTCCTTGCTGTGTTTGGCATCACCATGTGAGTCTGAGACCACCCATGGGGCTGAATCCATCCACCATGGACTTGCCCATCTTTCTCTCTAACATGAGAAATGGCTGCTAGAGTTGTTCTGCTCTACCATAGTGGTCATGTGGTTTCATGAAGTTTCAATGCAGTGTTTTGAGGTCAGAGTGGTGACAGAAACTTCCAGAACAAGGACAGCCCTCAGGCACTCCCAGGGAGTTCTATAGGGATTGGGACAGACTTGAGAAGGTGTACTAATGACTCATCTGAAGTTCTTGAGGCATGTTTAACAGCACCAACATGCAAAACACACCACTTGAAAGTCACTTCAGTATCAATGTTGCTGGAATCAAGTTGAGTCAAAGTGCCTTATAGATTTTCTGTGGTGCTAAAATTCAAAATTTATTACATTAATTCTCAGTAGCCATAATTTCTATACTGATATCATGTCTCTGACAGTGTTTCATGACTCTGAGTCTCCACGTTTTAAAAATCCTTTTGGATACTGGGGATTTGCCATCTAACCATCAGTGGGAACAAATTAACCTGCAACACTGTGATATCATAGAAGGCAGGTACCAAAGGAAGAACTTGAGAGACTTCCATGAGCCTTTCCAGTGCACCACTGACACTGTGCCACTGTGGACTGCTAGCAACATGTGTATTTTCAATGATACAAAATCTCATGAAGGGTCAGCATTAAACATTTACAAAAGGATTTAATAACAGAGAACACTGACACGGCCTCTACAAGTGTTACCCCACCCAAAACTCCTGGTACCACAGAACTGCAGTAACATCACCCACGCATGCACCCACGCACCCACGCACCCACGCATGCACGCAAGCACGCACAATTTGTGATGCTAGGGATTGACCCAGGGCCTTGCACATTCTAGGCATTAAGATGTTCTGAAACCAGGCATGGTGGCAAATGTCTTTAATCTCACTGTGAGGAAATAGACTCAGTGCTGGGACCTACACTCCTCATTTGCTACATCTGGGAGCAGGGAATGTCTCATGTTTTTAAGAGTAACATAGGCTATGGCAGTTGTGACCCACCTTATGCTGAAAGCTGAGAATGGTGGATTTTAATAATTTGATGGCTCTTTTATCAGCAAGTTTAGATCTAAAAATCTTCAGGGATCTGAAATCTGGTGAATTATGGTGATGACCAGCCCCAATGAGGTGACTACAAAGAACCCCATGTGAGGCTTAAACATGCACTTTGCTCTTTCAAGACAAATGGTGAGAAGGGACAGGCTTCCTGTTATCCCCCACTTTTTCTCGGTGTCCTTCAGCATACTTCTAGGATCATCTGGATCCGCCAAAGGATTTAGCATGCCCTTGTGAAAAACAGCGTTGACTGGGAGGTCACTGCAACTGATGAGGCTCTAGCAGTTCCTATGTAAGCAAATCAAAATTCAACTTAGTGCAAACAGTTAAAGGAAGCTCAAGTTGACCCAGTGAGAAACCACCAGCTCTACCTAGACACTTGACTAATCATAAACTTCCAAGTTGCTCCAACCAGTCAACTAGTCAAATACTGTCTTCATTTTGCTTCTTTAAATACCTTATAAAACTCTAAGCCAAATAAAAGTTTTAAAATATGATCTATATATGTTACACATATGAATGAAAGTTCCAGAAAATCTCCTGCATCTTGCAAGGCTGTATCTTGCAAGGCTGACCAACTGATTAACACAATGACTAAACAGAGTTTGGAATGCTGAAGTCCAGAGTCTTTTCACAAATCACTGTGGGCCATGTTTATCCCCTTAAATAGCCACTCCTTGCCCACCTTTGATTCTGAAGTAACATCCTATGATGATAGAAGGTATTAGCAGGCCAGGTATGGTGGCACATGCCTTTAATCTCAGCACTTGGGAGGCAGATGCAGGCGGATCTCTGTGGGTTCAAGGCCAGCCTGGTCTACATAGTGAGTTCCAGGACAGCTGAGGCTACAGGGAGACCCTCTCTCGAAAAGACAAAAAAAAAAGAAAAAAAAAAAAAGTATTAGCTTAACAAAGAAACAGTTCCACCAACCAAAAGGCTGAGTGTCATCAGACAGCATCCGAGAGGCCGTGGCTGAGATCTCTTTTGCTCCCTACTTGCTGTTGCCAGCACTGTACTTGAAAAGTGTCATGATTTATGACTTTTCTTTGTTCTGTTACTATAAAAACTTAATGAGGGGGTGAAGAGATGGCTCAGGGGTTAAGAGCACTGACTGCTCTTGCAGAGGACCCAGGTTCAATTCCCAGCACCCACATGGTGGCTAAGAACCTCCATAACTACAGATCCATACAGATGCTTTCTCCTGAGGCACTGCATGACATGAGTGCACTTGGATGCATGCAGGCAATACACTCATACACATAAAATAAAAACAAATATATACAAAAACCTTAATGAAACTAACTACCACCATGTTGGAACATGGAATTTGGGGTAACCTGAATCTATGTTCCTGGGCAATGGTCACTCTGTTTGGTTGCAGAATAAACTTTTCTTATCCCCTTTGTTGATATGAGTTATCTTTTTGTATCCACAACATGGCGCCATCCACTTTGCCTCAGAGGAGTCACCTGGATGGAAGCAGGTGCCAGCATGGACCCCCTGACTCCACCCACCTGGTGTTGTCTCTTCAGGTGAGCTGGGATGAGTTCTTTCTGGGCCTCTCTGGGACCTCCCAGAGTTATGGTCAGTTGTTAGCTGCCATGTGAGTGCTGAGAACCAAACCCAGGTCCTCTGCAAGAGCAGTCAGTGCTCTTAACCACTGAGCCATCCCCCCAGCCCCACATGTAGCTTTTTTAGAGCTCTTGTTATTATAAATTATCAATTTTATACTTTTCTTTACCTTTTCAGATGATAATACATTTCAGTTAAAGCAGACTGGCCATTTGTGATGCTTTTTATGTTCAATTGTCTAGGGCTTCTAGTGAAGGGTGCAAAAAATACCAGTTTTAGAACATTAAATGTTTCCCATTGAGAGAACCATAAGCCAAGTTGTCTTTGGTTAGATATCCTCATTTTTTTCCAAATATTGCCAGTTGAAAGTCTATAATGATCATGCATAAAGTCTATAATGATCATGCATAAAGTCTATAATGATCATGCATAAAGTCTATAATGATCATGCATAAAGTCAGCTGGAGTTGCCACATATCTTCAAATGCTTCCACCTTTTTGGAAACGTTTCCCGTTTCATTCATTCATTCTTCTTTTTTTTTTTTTTTTAACTTGCAAGCCTTTCTTTTTTATTCATTTTTTAATAATAATTAATAAGTAATGAATATAAGCATCCTTCATGTAAAACCAATTTGCAAGTAACTATGACCAAACTTACACAGCCCAAGGTCCCCATTGTCCAGTTGGAGGGGCTTGTATGTACAAGCATGTTGATCAAATAAAATTCCAGTCTATACTGCTGTAGTTTCACAATTCACCCCAATCACAGCCCCCTTTTCCACAGGTTGTTCTGTAGGCTTAGAAAAGGGGCACAAGTGGGTGAGAAGCAAAACAGTCTACTTTCTCTGGAGATGTCATTTTGGACTCTGATTAGTTCAGGCTGTTTCCTTTCATGGGTTGGCAGTTTATCCAGGAATAACCTTTTAATCCCACTAATGAAGCACAAGCACAAGCAATATACAGGCATTTAAACAGTACTAAATATTGGGACTGGAGAGATAGACTAGTGGTTAAGAGCACCTACTGCTCTTGCAGAGGACCCAGGTTCAATCCCCAGCACCCACATGGCGGCTAAGAACCGTCTGTAACTCCAATTCCAGGAGAATCTAGTTCGAGGGGAATCTAAAACCCTCTTCTGACCTCCGCGGCATTGCACGACACGGGTGCACAGACCTACATGCAGACAGTATACTCATACACATACAAAAATAAATAAAATTATAAAAAAACAGTACTAAATATTATGGTAGGTTACATTGGTATAGACACAGCAAGACTGTGTTATTTTCCATTATAGGTTTAGTTCTTTGATGCAGGGTACCTTGCACAAATCTTTCAGGGGTATTTTTGTACATGAGGTGATATATTTTTGATGCCTTAAACTTTCACGTGAAATTTTTCACCTCTTCACACTAAATGAGATCTTTACCACACAGAGGAATAAAATGGCAGGCTCCTATTTATGTAGAATTCACTGGATTATATATATCCGAGTCCACACTCACACAGGATGATTCTCTCTCCTAAATTACCAAGATACTATTTAGTATTCTTTGGAACTATAATCACTCTTTTAGGTAACCCAAGAGCTATTTACTTGTCACTCTGACATAACCTAAAGGCTCCCCAAAAGTTTATGCACTTCTGAAAACATGGAAGACTTACTTCCTCAAAAAAGTTTACATTCCCAAGATGCTAAGCAATTACACAATATCTTAATTATGTCCTTAATTTGCTTTTCATTACAAATTATGAAGTCTGCATTTTGGGCCAATTACTGACTGTCCTAGTTTGTCTTCCATTGCTGTGACAAAACAATCTGACCGACACCAAGTTGGGGAGGAAAGGGTTTATTCAGCTTACATCTCCTGGGTCACAGTTCATCACTTAGGGAGCCCAAGGCAGGAACTCAGGGCAGGAACCTGGAGGCAGGAGCTGAAGCACAGGCCATGGAGGAATGCTGTTCACTGGCTTGCTCCCCTGGCTCATGCCCAGCCTGCCTTCTTATACGGTACACAACAACCTGCCCAGGGTGGCACCACTCATTGTGGGCTGGGCCCTCCCACACTGCTCGACCATCAAGACAATACTCCACAGATGTGGCCACAGGCCAATCCAATGGAGCCAATTCCCCAATTGAGGCTCCCTCAACCCAGGTGTGTCAAGTTGACACTAAAGCTATCCAGCAACTGCTATACTAGAAAAGTTATCTGCAAGCTTCCCTCCCCCCCAATAAAGTCTTTAATACATCCAAAGTACTCTTTTTTTTTTCCTACCAATAAAATCAACTAGACTCTTCACATGCTTATATTATCTAAAAACTAATTTCATACAGTTTATCACCACAATATTTACTTATTTACTAAGGGTTATAGAAGCTTTAGTAACCTTGGGGGAAGTTAACACTGGCCAGGCTTAATTAAGACGATAGCAGATGTGGTGAATGAACTCTCCTTAAAGCTCAAACTATCACTACTCCGCCTTTGTTAATTAGAATAGATCACTACACTGTTAATTCTTCCTGAGTCAACCATTTTAGTACATCAACTGTCCGTATTTTCCCCATAAATGTAACTACACTACATTGAAGAAAATGGACTTAGGCTTCATTTAAGGACCATTCTGCTATATGTCATATTGTGGTCAAGGATGATCAATTTTTTTTTTTTTTTTGGTCTTTTCGAGACATGGTCTCCCTGTAGCCCGCTGTCCAGAACTCACTCTGTAGACCAGGCTGGCCTTGAACTCACAATTACATCTGGGGAAAAAAATACGTGTGGAAACGAAGACTCTTTGGGGCTGTAAATCTCACTAGCCTTCTTTTTTGAGGTTCAAAGGTTGGGGGTGGTGGGGGGGATCTCATTCTGTGGTCCCAGGTGGCTAGGAGTTCACTCTGTAGCCCAAGCTTGCCTGAAAACTTGGGGGAGTTCCCTACCTCAGCTGTCCAAGCGCTGGAGTCACAGGACCATGCCTGGCTCCTTCCATTTCTCTTTATTTCTGACTGAGACGTATTTGATTGGCGCTTCCTGCCACTGGCTCCTCTTCCCCGGGGTGACACTCAGGTTCTGGCTGCTCCGAACTCTCGGTTAAGTCCCTTAAGGGCCCCAGAGCCAGCAGGGCCATTGCCGACCAAAAGCCTTTATTTTCTAAGTTTTTTTTTTTTTTTGTATGTATGAGTGTATTGCTTGCATCTGTGTAAGTGCACCCATTCGGTGCAGTGCCCATGGAGGCCAGAGCAGGGAGTTGGATCCCCTGGAACTGGAGTTACAGAGGGTTGTTGGCTACCATGTGGGTGCTGGGAATGGAAGCCAGGTCTTCCACAAGAGCAGCCAGTGGTCTTAATGCTTAGCCTTCTCTCTACCTCCCTCATTCTTCTCAAAAGCTTCTATACAGCAAAAGAAACAATCAGAAAAGTGAAGAGAAACCCCACAAAGTGGGAGGAAACCATCAGCAATGATACATCTGACAGAGCATTAACTTCCAGCATATATAAACTACTCAAAAAACAAAGAAGAAAACAAATGATGGACTCAAGAGATGGAGTAAAGAATTGAACAGAGACTTCACAAGTGAGGAAATAAAGATGGCTGAGAAACATCTTAAAAAGTGTTCAATATCATTAATAATTAAGGAAATGCAAATTAAAACCACTTTAAGATATCATCTCATTGGCTAAGATTAGTAAAACAAAAGACACAAATGCTGGAGAGGATGTAGGGAAAGGGGAACACTAATCCACTGCTGGTGGGAATGTAAACTCCTATGGAAAGCAGTGTGGTGAACCCTGAAAACCACCTGACCCAGTCATACTACTCCTGGCTATATACCCACAAGACTCATCCTATTGCAAAGATACATGCATAATTTAGAGTAATATAAAATTAAAGGGAAAAATGTGAATTCAAAAAAAAAAAAAAGACATGTATGGCGGAATGCATGGGCTCTGATGGGGAGGAGGCAAGGAAGGGAAATTGCGTCTAAATTTGATTAAGAAATGCTGTATGAAATACACAAAACTAAAATAAACAAATAAATAAAAGAAATACACGAACTTCCATAAACAATGAAAAAAAAACAAAACAAAGCAGAAATATAGGAGATAAAAGTCATTTTTGCTAGCATATTAACATTTGATTATATATATTTCAAGGTAAACTATAATAAAAGGACACAGTACGGGGCTGGAGAGATAGCCTAGCGGTTAAGAGCACCAACTACTCTTGCAGAGGACCCAGGTTCGATCCCCAGCACCCACATGGCGGCTGAGAACCGTCTGTAACTCCAATTCCAGGAGAACTCCAGTTCCAGGGGAATCCGACACCCTCTTCTGACCTCCGCGGCATTGCACGACACGGGTGCACAGACCTGCATGCAGACAGTACATTCATACACATACAAAAATGGATAAAATTAAAAAAAATAATAATAATAAATGACTATGTTGGGCTGGAGAGATGGCCTAGTGGTTAAGAGCTCTGACTGCTCTTGCAGAGAACCGGGGTTCGATCCCCAGCACCCACATGGCGGCTGAGAACCATCTGTAACTCCAATTCCAGGAGAACTCCGGTTCCAGGGGAATCTGACGCCCTCTTCTGACCTCTGTGGCATTTGCACAACATGGGTTCACAGACCTACATGCAGACAGTACATTCATACACATAAATAAAAATAAAAAAATGACTATGTTAAGCTGGGCATGATAGTGCATGCCTTTAATCCCAGAATTCAGGAGGCAGAGGCAGGCGGATCTCTGTGAGTTCAAGGCCAGCCTGGTCTACAGAGTGAATTCCAGGATAGCTGGGGCTACAGGAAGACCTTGTGTCAAAAAGACAAAAAAAAAGAAAAAAAAGACTGTGTAGCTGAGGACGACCCTGAACTTCTGGGGCTCCTGCCGTCAGCTTCTTCAGTGCTGAGACTACAGGGTGTCATCAGGTCTGGTTTGATTTTGTTTTTAATTTTTTGATCCATTCATTTTCATTTTATGTATCTGAGTGTTCAGCCTGCTTGTGTGCAAGGGCAACATGTGTGGGTAAGGTCCCTAGAGACCTGAAGGGGGCACAGATTCCCCTGGAACTGGAGCTAGGGAGGGCTGCGGGCCCTGGGAACCTAACGACAGTAGCTGAGCCATCTCTTTAGCCTCTTGACTTTGTTTTTGTTTTCTTTTCTTTTTTTTGGGGGGGTCTTTTTGATATAGGGTCTCCTTGTAGCTCTGGCTGTCCCAGAACTTGCTCTGTAGACCAGGCTGGCCTTGAACTCACAGAGATCTGCCTGCCTCTGCCTCCCAAGTGCTAGGCATGTTTTGTTTTCTTAATAGCATTTTATAAAATGGACAATTTACATAGAAATGGAAAACTTGTGAGAAGTTTTTTTTTTTTTTTAATGAATCCCTGATTCCTTTGGACACCTTGTCAGATTTACAGGAGAATAAAAACTCTTTTATAAGAGAGACTCATGTCACTTAATAAACTGCTCTTTTNGCCTAGCGGTTAAGAGCACCAACTACTCTTGCAGAGGACCCAGGTTCGATCCCCAGCACCCACATGGCGGCTGAGAACCGTCTGTAACTCCAATTCCAGGAGAACTCCAGTTCCAGGGGAATCTGACACCCTCTTCTGACCTCCGCGGCATTGCACAACACGGATGCACAAACCTACATGCAGACAGTACATTCATACACATACAAAAATAAATAAAATTTAAAAATTAAAAAAAAAGGCATGCATCACCATGCCTGGCAATAAAACTTAAATAAAATAAAATAAAATAAAATAAAATAAAATAAAAGGACACAGTACAAATTTAAAAAACCAAAAAAGTGCTGTCAGTTGTGGTGGTGCAAGCCTTTAATCCCAGCACTTGGGAGGCAGAGGCAGGGGGGATCTTTGTGAGTTCAAGGCCAGCCTGATCTACAGAGTGAGTTCCAGGACAGCTGGGGCTACAGGGAGACCCTGTCTTGAAAAGACCAAAACAAAACAACAACAACAACAACAAAAAAAACCCACCAAAAAAGTGCTAAAATTATTAGTTTGACTTTTTGTATGTCCAATTAAAATGCACATGTGCAGATTTATAAATGTATTTTGGTGATGTATTAAAAGGCCTGATAAATGCATACTGCCTCATAAACTTGGGCACTCTGAACATCTCAAAACCTATTAAACAATGTCTTTTGGTCTATTAAAGGTTTCACAAAATTTTTAATTGCTAATTGTTTATATAAATAGCAATTATCAAAATCATAAATATTTAATTAAGCTAAAAAATTTAATTTAATTTAGCTAATATTTGTTAAATTATTAACATAATTACTACAAAGGTGAACAGGTGGCAAAATAAATAAATTGGGTCAAATGCCAAAATTTTATCTCCTGGATCCTCAGACACCAATGAGAAATGAATGATTTCTAAAGAAAAATAATTTCAAATTGCCTGTTATGACATCTTTAACACATCAAAAAAAAAAAAAAAGACTATTGTGCTTTACCTATGTTTATTACTGTTAGATATTTAAGGAACCATATATGTTTTCTATATTTTAGATATGGCCTCCAAAATTTGCATATATATATATGTTAATACATATTTTGACTAAATCCAACCAATTAGACTAAAAGGTCCTATAATGTTCCAATGTTTAACAAAGTGATTGCAACCCTGTTTTCTCTAGCTAGAGATACCCAAAGACTTGGGTTTATTCTTCTGATCCATATTATACAAGATATAACTCTTTAATAATGTTCATGGTATTTTAGACTTTAAGTACTGATGTTCCTTGATTAAATGAGCATCTAAGATATCCTATTAGCTGGGATAAAAAGAAATAATAATTATGCGGTATCTACATTTTACCAATAAAAGGAAATGGGCAATAGTACTATCACTCCCTTTAGAGTCCCGTTTCCATTTCTAATCATTAAAATAACAAGTATTTTGTTATGCCTTCAAGGCCTATAAAATTCCAATTTCTAACAGGTTTGATTTCTTGTTCCTATTAATGTTATTAATATTTTCTGTGTAAAAAAATATTACATTTTTGTTGAAATGGGACATTCTTGTTGAAAGTTTAAATAATACCATATTTTTATGTAATTTCTTCTCTAATAAGCTTTTCATTGATTTTCCAAACTAAATCTGGTTTGATACCACTATAATAAAAGTGATGAAGTCATTATCCACAGGTAAGCACTATGAAGAGTTAGAGCTAGCCACTTCACATGAGATTATAGCTATAAGGTATAACTGATCTGAAAAAAAACCCCAAATATTAGAAGATAATAAATTTGTTTAAATGCTCCAAATACAAATAAATGTAAACACAGTGGGAAATACAGATAAATATAAACACAGTGGGAAATATAATCCATCTCTCTCTCTCTCTCTTTTTTTTTTTTTTTTTTTTTGGTGTTTTTGAGACAGGGTCTCCCTGTACATAGCCTCAGACAGGGTCTCTCTGTACATAGCCTCACTGTCTTGGAACTCACTATGTAGACCAGGCTGGCCTTGAACTCACAGAGATCTGTCTGCCTCTGCCTCCCAAGTGTTGGGATTAAAGGCGTGTACCTCCACGCCCGGCCTAGTCCATCTCATTTTTTAAAAGAATGTTTGTTGGGCTGGAGAGATGGCCTAGTGGTTAAGAGCTCTTACAGAGGAGCCGGCTTCGATCCCCAGCACCCACATGGCGGCCGAGAACCATCTGAAACTCCAATTCCAGGAGAACTCCAGTTCCAGGGGAATCTGACACCCTCTTCTGACCTCCGCGGCATTGCACGACACGAGTGCACAAACCTGCATGCAGACAGTACATTCATACACATACAGAAATAAATAAAAATTAAAAAAGAAAAAGAATGTTTGTTTCCTTAATCTGTAACTAGGACAATGTTCTTATTTCAATTTAAGTACAATAATCCTATTGTATGTCACATGCAAATGTTACATCAGATACAGAGGACAAAGAAAAAAACTCAGATCTGGATCCTGATGGCCAACTGCTCTGATATCATCCAGGAACTCCTTCCTTACTGGTTTTACTGGCTAGCCACTCCTCTCTCCTGAAGATGGTTTTCTCACCTACAACTGAGCCTCATCTAAATCAGATTCTGGGAATAACCCTTCCCAGCTGCAACATGAGAATAAAGAATATGCACAGAATGTGATGTAGATCAACTGCGAGGACTAAGAAAGAAAGTTCCTGAAGGAACTCTAGGATTCAGAGCCGAACTTCCTGCAAGGCTGACCAACTGATTAACTTCGGTGACTGTAGGCAGTTTGGAATGTTGCAGGTCCAGAGTCTGGTCACACACTATCCTGGGCCATCCTTCTCCCCTTAAATAGCCACCCCTTGCCCATCTATTTCTGAATCAACGTCTTGGGACTAACAGTATATTAAGAAAAGAAACAGTTCCACCCAATCAAAAGGCTAAGAATGTCATCAGACAGCACCTGTGGCCTGTGGTCGAGATGTCCCTCTTGTTGGATCCACCTACTTACTGTTTCCACCAACGTACTTGACAACTCTCTTGATTTATGACTTTTCTTTGTTCTGTTACTATAGAAACTTCATGAAACCGTTACCGTGCTGGAACATGGAATCAGGGATAGCCTGAATCTATGTTTGTGGGCCATGGTCACTCATATCTGGCTCCAGAATAAATTCCCTTCTCCTCTTTGAGGCGAGAGTTATGCTTCTGCACACACACACACACACACACAGAGTCACAACAAAACATCTTTTTTATGCGTGTGTTTTCATGTTCATGCATGTGGGTACATATGTTGTGTGAGCAAGTGTTTGTGAACTGTGTGCAGAGGCCAGAGGAGAACCCTTAGGTATTATCCTCAGGAGCACCTTCCACTTCCTGTGAGACAAGGTCTCTCATTGGCTGGCTGACCAGTGAGCCTCGGCAGGGGTCGCAAGCGCGTGGCATCATTCAGCATTTTTACCTGGGTTCTGGGGATGAGTTTAGGTCCTCGTAATCCAAAGGCAAAGGAATTCACTGGCCCAACCCAAGCTCATAATTTTTGTGCTATTTATGCATACTAACAATAATTTTTTAATTTTTTTATTTATTTATGTGTATGATTTATTTTTGTATGTGTATGAGTGTACTGTCTGCATGTAGGTTTGTGCACCCGTGTCGTGCAATGCCTCGGAGGTCAGAAGAGGGTGTCGGCTTCCCCTGGAACTGGAGTTCTCCTGGAACTGGAGTTACAGATGGTTCTCAGCCACCATGTGAAAAGAGAACCAGGGCTGTCACTCACTCACAGAATGGGCCCTGGGGCCGGCCATTTCAGGAACCTCAGTCCTTGCATCTTTAAAGCTTCTACACCAATGGTTATCTTTTCATCACCCTCTTGAGCCTCTACTGAGTTTTAAATTGCCACACTTCACAGGACAGGTTGAAGTAAGACTAAGCCAGGCTTCTCCTGAGTGGCCTTTAATAGAGTTCTTTGGGAGCCGCCCTGAATCAGAAATAAATGAGATTCTTGGAGGCATCACAACAGAAGAGAGAATCACATTCCCACAAGGTCTTGAGAACCTGGGTACCAACCTTGGGGCAGGTAACAGAGAAAAAAGAAGATGCAAGCATGAAAAGCAATTCCCTTGCCAAGTGGCGGCTGAGCACAGGGGTCAGGAGAACACTGAACAGACCTGTCTGGCAGGAGAGGGCAGGAGCCTAGACAGCCACACCCACCACTCCCATGTGCAGGGCAGCTCTGAGCTTCAGAGGTGAGATCCTGAGGTGGTGCTCAGGGGCCCAGGTATGAAGAACAGCAGAGAGAACAGAGGACTGGGGACAGGATGAACACGGGAAGCAGAGAAGGAAGATGGTTACTGGGGAGCATGAAACGCACATGTCGGGAGGGCCTCGGGCGATACCTGGGAGACCTGTGTAAGACGTGTTAAATACTAGTCTTCTTTCAAGACTCTGTAAGACTTGGAGCTTGGTTTATGACAAGGAATTCTAATCTTTTATTATTTTTTTATGTATATGAATGTACTGTCTGCATGTAGGTTTGTGCACCCGTGTAGTGCAAGGCCGAGGAAGTCAGAAGAGGGCGTCAGATTCCCCTGGAACTAGAGTTAAAGACAGTTCTTTGCCGCCATGTGGGTGCTGGGAATGGAACCTGGGTCCTCTGCAAGAGCAGTCAGTGCTCTTAACTGCTGAG
Organism: Rhizomys pruinosus; assembly: GCA_009823505.1. Classification (NCBI taxonomy): domain Eukaryota; kingdom Metazoa; phylum Chordata; class Mammalia; order Rodentia; family Spalacidae; genus Rhizomys; species Rhizomys pruinosus. The sequence goes on from VZQC01011358.1 coordinate 2,597,476, forward strand.
CCATCTCTCCAGCCTGAGGAATTCTAATCTTTTAATCCCACCACACCCTGTAGGACTTTTAAGGAAAGTCCCTAATGTATGCCTGGGGTGAGGAAGCTCTTCTCTCTTGAGTCAATTCTTTTTTTTTTTAGACAGGGTCTCCCTATAGCCCCAGCTGGCCTGGAACTCACTCTGTAGACCAACCTGGCCTTGAACTCACAAAGATCGGCCTGTCTCTGCCTCCCAAATGCTAGGATTAAAGGTGTGCTTGGGATTTTATTTCTAACACCAAGAGTAGGCCCTGAGGAGACACCTGTCCCAGGGAGCTGGCTATAAATCTTCACACAGCAAGACTAAAGTGAGTGAGAAGGTGCAGCCCAGGCTGTTGCCTCATCACATCTTCCAGTCCTCCTCCTCCAAGCAGGGCTGTCCTGGGGGTGTCAAAAAGAGCCTGTCAACTCCTACAGCTTGCCAAGTATTCTTCCACTTCTGAGAAGAGAATCTGATCTCAGTGTCCTCATAACAAACTCTAGCCTGTAAATCCTCAGTACATAGGGGCTGACCAAAGACAAGCTGCCATTCCTCTGCTAATCCTCCCTCTTTGAGCCAATGGTCCTATCTCCATTAGCCCCATCTCTACAAGCCTTAATACAAATACTGCCTCTCACGCTGGAAAAAGCTCTGCAGCTGACGTTGAGTCCCCTGTCCCAGCTCCCCCCTTGCCCACCAGGGACAAGGCCAGACTCTGCACCACCCCTGGGCTTTTCCAGAGTTCCCTGCTTGGCTCTCCTCTCCATGCTTAGCTTTGTTCACTACCAGCACCCTGCACCAACAAGGGTCTTGGTGATGCTTGCTAGGCGGGCTGCAGTGGCTTCTCACCAGCACTAAATACTGTTTCCAACCTGGTCCTCTTCCAGGACTTGTCCCTCAGCTCAAATGACCATTAATAAATGAACTGCTTGGGTAGAACGGAAACTTACTTATCTTTTCTACTGGCAAAATTTAAATGTTCCTGAACTACAGTGAGTACATGTCCAGTGACACATTTCTCTTAAAAATATATATAGCCCAGCAGTTTTAAAAACTATCCCTGTATAACTAGTGTTCTCAGTCAGTTTTATCAGTCAGTCATAAAGAAAATGGAATTACAACATTTGCAGGCAAATGGACAGGACTAGGAATTATTAAGTAAAAGGAGACTCGGTGAGACAGATACTGCATCTTCTCTCTCACAGATGGAACCTGGAATTTAATTTTTCTATATGTACATAATGTGTGTGGGGTAAAGGTCATGAAACTGAAATGGGCCCATGAGAGGGAAAATGACAGTAAGAGGGATAGAGGTAGCAATATGTGTGACAGAGGGGGGCTGTTGGAAGGGGCCAGCAGGTAAGAGTTGAGGGACAGGGGAGTGCAGAGGAGGGAGATGACCAACATAAGCAGAATGTTTATGAAAATGCCACAGTCAAGTCTACTAGTTTGTATACTAATTTTTTAAACTAGTGAAAAAAAATATGAAGCCACTGATATTAGGGTCTAAGCAGCCCCTCACCCAGCAGTCCTGGGTCAATGTTTGAGGTTGTGCACTGGGCTCCCCTCCCTAGAAAATGGCCTGCTCAGCCTCTGGCACTCTGAAAGGGCTCTGGGTGTTTGTGAGGCTGCCTCACCTCTCTCTCTTGCTCATGTACAATTAAACATGATACTTAGAGTTCAAAGGGTCTTGCATGAAGAACTTTCACAAGGGCAGCCTTTGCTTCCTCGCAAGTCACTCACTGTCATCAGAGTTTACAGAGGGGTGTGTGTGAATGGCAGGCAGAGGACACACATAGATGGGGCCAGGTACTCGCCAAGGCCATCTTCCACTAGGCCCTTTCATGGGCCAGCACCATGCAAGCTGCTCAGGGAGTGGCCTCTGCTTATCATGTGTGCTAATCCCACAGGGCAGGCCACCATGAAGAAGCAGCCTGGGGTGGGAGACCTGCGGAAGAGCAGTGTACAATTTATTCCAGGAAATGAGGGGTAGTGGTGGGATAAGCAGACTCAAAATGGATGAGTTTGTCAGGCCCTATTAAGACAAAAACAAAACAAAACAAAACAAAAACAAAAATTGAGACAGTTACAGAAGGCTCTTGTGACTATGTGTGCCTGATAGTGTAAGAGAGGCCCACACTGACTCCATTTTGAGCATAGCCACCATTTTAAGCAATTACTGGAACCTGCCCATTTCAGGGAAATGGTCAATTGCTCAAGGTCAGTTGCTTGAGGCCTCAAGAACAGCTAATAAAATTTAAACTTGTCTAAAGATAACTGTTGATACTGTTGATATGTGAGGACAGGTGACTGACTTAACATTTCCTCGTTCCTGTCCCAAGATTGTGTCTAAAGATAACCTTTGGTATGTGGGGGCAGGTGGGCTGACCTAACCATGAGCTGTAACTCTGCTATTATCCAATAAGGCTAGAAGTTACCCAAACCCCACTAAGATTCCCCTAGACCCTGTATAAAAGGCCTTCGAGCCAAGTTATCAGGATCAGAGCCTTTTCCCTCCCACCCCAGCATGCTGGTTTACTTTTTTCCCCCCCTGAAATAAAGTCTTGGTTTTCCATCCTTTGGTGTGTCTGGTGTGGATTCTCGAATCCTAACATCTTGGAGGTCCTACTGAGATCCCCCAAAGACCACCAGAGGGACTAGAGACTTTCGGCCGGCCGTGTCTTTTGGGTAAGAGTGAGCGCAATTCTTTTTTCAATTCTTTTTTTCTTTACTTTGGTTTTGGTTATTTTGGTTAAACTCGAGTTTCTGGTTTGGGTGCTCAGATAGGAGAAATTGGATGCAGTAATGCTCCTTGAGCTTGGAGATGGGGGACGCCCCAGCTCTCCATTGGTACAGCCTCAATGATTTGGAATTTGGGTGAGGGGTCTGGATTTCTGGCTCTGGGGCCGACATGGGGTTGGCTCCATGAGCATAGCATTTCTTCTCTTCCTGTCTGCATAGTCTTTGTTGTTGGGCCCTTTATTCTGTCTGTTGCTTTCACCTTGGTTCTCTGAGATTGCTTTCATTCTCATTCTCTGGGATCTCAGGATGGGAAATTCTAAATCTACCCTGATTTAAAGGAGGTATCTATGTCTTGTGTTTATGGTAACTGTGTGTCTAAGATTCATGTAGCTCGTTATGAGTCTAAGTTTGTGTGTGTGTGTTTGTAATTCAGTTACTGTATTTGACTCATGTTGGTTCTGTCAAACAAGGTGGCCACTTCAAGTTTCAATCCTTTATGTGCACAGAGTGATTTCATTTTGGCATGCCAGACTAGATATGCACGTGCAAAGTTTAAAAATTGATATTTAAAAATGCATTTAAAGGTCTAAAATTTGGATACTATAGACACCTCTAAATTTATTGTCTCTTAGTCTCTCGAATGCTTCACAACAGGTGGTAATTGTTTATAGGAATCAGCCTCAGAGCTGACTGTTTAAAGATCCCATTTTGGTTTGTGTTTACTTTCAAAAAGGTAACTTGCTTGCTTTGGAATTATCTATTTTTTTTGAGACCTCTGTGGACCAGATTCAGGACTGGAAATTGATTCTTGGACTGGCTTTCATTTTGGGTGGGGCAGTTTTGTTGCCCCTTAGCAACAAAAGTGTGTGTGGTGGCACACACCTTTAATCCCAGTCCTTGGGAGGCAGAGGCAGGCAGTGCTTTGTGAGCTCAAGGTCAGCCTGGTCTACAGAGC
>VZQC01011358.1:2601287-2655917 GCA_009823505.1 Rhizomys pruinosus
CACAAAAAAACCAAAAAAAAAAAAAAAAAAAAAAAAAAAAAAAAGCATGTGTGTGAGTGTTGGTAATTCCCACATACATGGAAATTACACGTGTGTATGTGACTATTGGTAATTTTCCACCTGAAGTAAATAACATGGTGTTAGAGAAAATAAATACCAGGTAGCTGTCTCCATTGAAATAGTTCTTGGCATTGGGAAGGTCCCCAAGGGACTCACAGCTTCTGGCCACAGGGGTGTGTACCACACACACAACTCTGGCTAGAGAGTGGGACCCGCTGGTGCTTAAGGTCCCTGCCTTACTCCCAATCCCATCCAGTCAGTGGGCTTGGCCTTAGGTGTGAGAGTTGTTTTTTCATAAAAGGATGCACCAAGCATATTGGAGCCAGTAAGAGGGATGTGGGCAAGATGAATGTGCGTGTTTGAGGTGGCTGGGGCTTACTGTCCCTGCACTGGGAGGAGATGTCCGATGTTTTCTAGGCAGAGAAGGTATGGAAAAGCTGAACAAGGGACTGGAATTGTGCTGTTTTTACTGATAGAAGAAGGGAGAAGCCTATTCTGAGTCTCTGATGAGGAAAAAGGCAGGTTTATAGGGATCTTTGTGATGCATTGGCCAGGGCTAGAGGTTGGCCAGAGGAAACATTGTATCATAGCTGGGCCATTTCACCTCTCATCACCTGCACTTACTCCAGACTCAAGTCACATGACCTCTCTGGTAGATGATTGAAACACAGAGATCTCTGTGAGGCTGGAGCTAGGCAGTGCAGTGACACAGCTACAAGCTGAGTAGACCAGGCGCTGCCAGAAGAGAGCTGGATTCTCCCAGAGGCTCACCAGAATTAGCGCTGCCCCAAACTCAGTTTTAGACTTCTGATGAATGTTTGATATCAAGTTGATTCACAAAGTAAACTGTCATGTGAGCTAAAACTGTTAAACATTCCCTCTTCTTAGTAATGCACTCTTCAGAATTTCACTCTTTTTCCATTGAGTTTGAGTTAGGAGCTGTTACCTTGTAGTATATCAGTATTAACATCTAGTTGGTTACAGAGGCTCACCATGGGGCTCTCAATGCGAATGCTGGTCACACTGACTGATGAGAACTTATTTTTTTGTGGCATTGAGGTGACAACCTCAGTGACATATAAAAACTGAATTGAATTTTAAGCTGATGTGAAATCTTGACAGAGAACACTTAAATAAATGCCTTGAAAGTATTTAAAATGGGCTGGAGAGATAGCGTAGTGGTTACGAGCACTGACCACTCTTGCAGAGGACCCAGGTTTGATTCCCAGCACCCACATGGTGGCTGAGAACCATCTGAAACTCCAATTCCAGGAGAACTCCAGTTCCAGGGGAATCCGAGACTCTCTTCTGACTTCCGCGGCATTGCACAACATGGGTGCACAAACCTGCATGCAGACAGTACATTCATACACATACAGAAATAAATAAAATTAAAAAAAAATTTTTAAGTATTTAAAATATTCTTCCATATTCCAAAATGTAAAATGTAACATGACAGATTTTATGTGTCTGACATTGTATCTGGGAAGGAAGGGCAGACTTTAGGCCCTTCCCAATCTGCTGTTGGAGGCCTGACAGGGCTACTCAAATCCTCACAGACATAGTCTTTGGCCCAGAAGGAAAGTTTAAAAAGTTGCTATGTGAAGCTGTTTGTCATTGACCATTAGCATCCCTGCCATAAAGCAAGTGGCATGGTTGCCTGAGTGGATACAGAGGGTGTTTAGTCCTGAGATGTTTGAAACTAAGAGCTCAATTTTTATTGAGCATTTCTGTGATTTTTCAAACTATTGTATTTGAGATTACTGTCCCATCTCATTACACAGGAAACAAATGTTAATTACTTAGTAAATCTGCACAATTAAGGGTTAATCTGTTGATGAATGTTATGTCTCATGGTATTGAAAAGGGACCTAAAAAGCGGAAAATGTTAAAAAGGTATTTTTAGTAAGGATTTATGTTAAGATGATAAAAAAGTATGCAAGTGATAAAAGTCTGAGGTTTGTTTTGACAGGTAAAAAGGACACTATATAAATAAGCTTAAATTTGTAAGGTTCAGTCAACTAGTTTAAAAATCAAAATGTAGGGGCTAGAGAGATAGCCTAGTGATTAAGAGCACCAACTGCTCTTGCAGAGGACCCAGGTTCGATCCCCAGCACCCACATGGCGGCTAAGAACCGTGTGTAACTCCAATTCCAGGAGAACTCCAGTTCCAGGGGAATCCGACACCCTCTTCTGACCTCCGAGGCATTGCACAACACGGGTGCACAAACCTACATGCAGACAGTACATTCATATACATACAAAAATAAATAAAATGAAAAAATCGAAATGTATATCTAGTCAAGGTTTGTTTAAGAGTGTTCAGTTTTTGTTCAAGCTTTATATGCATATCACATGGCACCTCAAGGTTTAGTAAAAACGATAAAATACATGTATTAAGTTAAATTGGTATAAACAATCAAGCTAGTTTAGTAGTGGCCTGAATAGGATTGTGAATATACAGAGTTGTTAATTTTCAGTCCTCTCCTGGCTTGAACCTGACTCCCTGTTACAGGTTTGGATTAAATGGGCACAGGCAAATGGTGGGTTACTTATGGCTACTAAAAAGTGTACTTTGTTTCTTGCAATAGTTCCTTTTGATATTTCCTTTGATCTAACCAGATAATTTGGCTCAAAAGGCTAGATTCTATCTTCCTGAACCAACTCCATGCAGTCCAAAAGAAGACAGTTTGGATGGACTTGGTAATACTTATCAGTTTATTTCTTGTCTTCTGGTATGTGTTACAACTCCTGTCTTTCTGGGAAAACTATAAATCAGGATAAAGGGTCTGAAAAAGAAAAGGATTGTCCCCGTTTGTAGTAATAGTGAACAGTTTTACATTTAAAATAAGCATGAAATTGTTTAATTCGATCTTGCCAGTTATGCCAGCTTTTTGAGCTTTTGTTCAAGCCTTATCTAGAATATTATATAGTAATTAAAGGTGTTAGCCTGGTGTAACTTAGCCTTTCTGGATGGATAACTACCACACTTAAATGCCCATACCAATACGGCTGAGGGACCTAAGGAACAACTTTGTTCCTTACCCTCTGAGGTCAACCTGTCCCAGGGAACTATGTCTGGGGGCATCTCTTGAAATGTCCTGCAATTGTGAGTCACCCGTGCTCCTAGGCAGGAAGGTCTTGGAGACCCACTAATGGGACTCTAGCCAGTGTCCAGTCTGTAAAGAGGAAAGTCTTCAAAAAGGGAAGCCTGGTCTAGCAAGACCTGACTTTGTCCTTGTGTGGATGGAACTGGTGATTGAAAAGCTGAGAGGAGTCAGAGGCCTCTTCCCCCAAAGGTCAGAGTGGCCCCTGAGGACAAGATCCTCAACTGACCTTGGTTAATCTGGGCTAACAGTATGGACTTAGACACCCAAGAGGAAGAGTATAACCAAAAGATAAGTAATCATTATATTTCCTTTAAAGTCTGAAAGACTGTGCCTCCAAACACTAGATTTTAAGTCATTTAAAGTCATATGAGATCTGTTGTTATCAAATAATAAAGTTTCCTCTTTCTCTTTAAGCAACCACCTAAGGGAAACTCACACCATGACTATTAAAACTTGCTGGAAAGCAGATCCTGAATCCAGACACCATAGCCAAATGAACAAAAGGAGAAGCTCAATGGATGCTTCGGAACCCCTCGTTGAGAAATTCGAAAGGACTTTTAAGTTGGACATTTAATTCTTTCTGTTCTTTTCCTGGTTCCTTGTCTAAAAAATGTACCTAGCTACCCTCGCCTTCACAGGCACTGGCTAAGGATTTTGTTCTTTATACCTTTGGGGTTTTTTGGATAGATCCACTGAGCAGGAATACCCCAGTTGCCACCTCCTATGCCCCTTTTCAGCATGGAAGAAGTCAGAGCAGTTGGTGCCCCGATTCCCTTTTGGCTGTTGGGTCCTGGCCCCCAGGGGATCTGCTGACCAGCTTGTTGACCAAGCGCTTATCTTGCTGGAACATCTTGTTACCCTCCTTCCGAGAAGGCCTGACCACAAGTTCCTGTTTTCCACCCATGCCTGAGAACTGCCTGTGCCTGGAAGCATGAACTTCTGACCCTGGTTTTTTTCACTTGTGCTGTAAGCCTGTATATAAGGCTCCCTTGTCTCTTCAACAAATGGCATTTGGCATTCTCTCTCAGCATGAATGACCCACTGTCTTGTCTTCCTTTAAATCCTCAGCCCCTCACCCAACCCTTTGTGTAATGCAGTAGCACAGGCGCTACAAGTGGAGGTCCCACCAAGATAGGGAAAGAAGGGAAGACTGCTGAAGGATCGTTCGAGAAGGCTGGCCAGCACTTCAGATAAGGTAAGAAGCGGGCAAATTGAAAATGGGTGCCACTAGTTCTCATTCTCTTTTGGTGGAGCAACTGGTTGAACTCTTAAAGAAATAAGGCACAGGAATTAAACATAAAACAGCTAAAGATTTCATAAAAACCTTACAAAAAACTTGTCCCCGGTTCCCTGTATCTGGTGGCCTTAATATTCCCGACTGGGGACAGGTCAAGGGAGACTTACAAAGGGCATTAAGAAAGAGGGACCTGATAGTATCCCTATTGCCACCTTTTCATTATGGCGCCTCGTCAAAGACGCCTTACTCAGTACAGATGCTAAAGTTAAGGAACAGCTGACTGAGGCAAAAATAATTTTTGAAGAGGTACAGGAACAGGAATCGCTGAAATCGCTTCAGTCTTCTGATGCTTCTTCTCCCGATCCCTCCTCCTCATCTGAGGACAAGGGTGATGAGGATGAGGAATGGCAATTAACTAAAGACATTAAAAATTTGAAAAAGAGCCGGGTGTGGTGGCACACACCTTTAATCCTAGCACTTGGGAGGCAGAGGTAGGTGGATCTTCATGAGTTCAAGGCCAGCCTGGTCTACAGAGTGAATTCCAGGACAGCTGGGACTACAGGGAGACCCTGTCTCGAAAAGACCAAAAAAAATTTTTTTTGAAAAAGAAACTTAATGTTCCCTTGAGCAGCGTTCTCCTGCCCACAATCCTAACTATGCTAGTCCTCCACATCTCCCATCTGCGCTGCCAGAGGACAAAAAGGGAGTAGAGGCCAGAGGCATAGGGAACATAATCACCTTAGTTTCAAGGACATTAAAGAATTAAAGGAGGCAGTTGCTGCCTACGGGAGACATGCTCCTTTCACTCTTGCCATTTTTGAGTCATTTTCTGCTTTAAACTAGCTCCGAGTGACTGGCTCCAGCTCTGTCGAGCTGTCCTTTCGGGAGGAGACTATCTTCTTTATGTACCAGCTTTTGGCAAGCTTCAGTTTGTACATGTTTCTGTAGATACTTATTCCCACTTATTGTTTGCCTCCACTCATACAGGGGAAAAAATAAAGGATGTTAAAGCACACTGTTTACAAACCTTTGCCTATGTGGGAGTGCCAAGACAATATAAAACTGATAATGGCCCTGCTTACACCAGTGCGGGGTTTACACGTTTTTGCCAGGAATTTGACATAACTCAAAAAACAGGCATCCCTTATAATCCTCAGGGGCAGGCTATTGTAGAACGAGCTCACCGCATTTTTAAAATGCTTCTTACTAAAGTAAAAAGAGAGGACCTAGGGAGTCACCTCTATTCCCCCCATTCTACCATATCTCTTGTACTTTACATTTAAAATTTTTTGACTATGGATTCCCATGGTCGCTCAGCAGCAGATCGTCATTTGAGACCCCCTATACAACGTAAGCCACTGGTAAAATGGAAGGACCTCTCTACGGGCCTCTGGAAAGGACCAGATCAGGTTTTGGTATGGGCCCGAGGGTCCGTTTGTGTTTTCCCAAAAGATGGCGAAAGTCCAATATGGATGCCTAAGTGATGTGTGCGTCATGTTACTGCTGATTCACCTCAGTTGGCAAGAGACGTTCTGGGGTTCATGACGAATCCTCCCATCCTGATGCCAGTGGGGATCCACAGTCCGGTATGGCCTGCCTTAGTTAGTACCAACCTTAGCCCAGGAAAGGCTGCCATTTTGGAGGATCTTGAGGAGGCCAATCTAACAACAGTCTTTCACTTGAGAGATACCCTATGTTTTACTAAGGTCTTAAATGAATCCTCCATTAATCAAACCTCATCTTTCCTAGGTAATTGTATAATTCTTAACAATTGGTCTATCACAGATTTTTCTCCCAATGCTACCAATGCTTCTGTTGTTGGCCTCTGCAATATTTGGGGCCCCATTAATCGAGACTCCAATATAATTGGGGCTGTACCACCGCCCTGCCCTGGGCCCAGATGTTGGCCTGGACCATTCAGCTACATATGCCTGCCTAGATGCTGTCCCCTTGGTAGCACGTGATATGGTTTGTTTTAATCAGACTACCCCTTGGAATCCTCTTCGACTTTTGAGGACTCTTTACACTTTCACTATACCCCATGTAGCAAAAATAAAATTACTGAGTCTGCTGTATGTGGTTAATGCCCCTCTCTAGGGAGAGGTTCTTAATTGTTCCCACCAGGTATGCCACTTGAGAAGCTGTTGGAATAATGAGGAATCAGAATTGTTGGTTCGAGTTCCGGGTGTAGTTCCCACGCCGGTCTGCCACACAGGAGAAAATCACCTTGTTCTCACTCGTCAAAAAGAGACTTTGGCATTACTGTAGCTGTTCTCTCAGCCATTGCAGCTGCCGCCGCTGCTGCTACAGCCTCTGGCATTGCCCTATCCCACTCAGCTGCTACAGCAAGCACCATGGATAAGCTATTGAGGGAAGTTGCTGCTGCCTGCTCAGCACACAGAATAATATTAATTCCTTGATCCAACTGAGCATCTCAAATCTCAATCAACAAACTGCCCTTTTACAGGAACAAATAGATTTGTTATGGGAGACCCACATGGTGTCTTGCACGCCTCTTTTTTCACATATCTGCGTCACCCCTGCCAAGGTGTGCAATGGATCCCTAGAAGTTTGAAAATTAAACAGCTACCTTCTTGGACCTTGGAATTCTAATTTTACCAATTGACAAATAAAATTATCAAGATTAATGAGACCAGGCTGCCTCCATTGGTGGGGGACACACTCTTAAAAGGTCTGCATTTGGCAGGTCGATTAATTAATGAATGGAGCGGGACAGTGGCCCTAGGCCTGATAACCCTGGGTACTACTACCCTAGCCTTGGTCTGCCTTTGCCGTATGGGGAGGCAACAAGCCCAGCACCACTTTCATGCTTTCTTTGGCAGCAGAAAACCCCACTGCTCAGGTATGGTTGAGCATGCAGTACAAATGAGTGATCAATGACGGGTAAGACCTGGGGGATGCCTATCAACCTAAGACAGAAGGTCTGCGGGGCCTGGGCAGGCTATTCGATGACAAGTAAGATAGATGTCAACATCCTGGGCAACCTAAGACAGATACTCATTTATATATAAAGAAGGAGGATCTGTTGGGTCCTGGCCCCCAGGGGATCTGCTGACCAGCTTGTTGACCAAGCGCTTATCTTGCTGGAACATCTTGTTACCCTCCTTCCGAGAAGGCCTGACCACAAGTTCCTGTTTTCCACCCACGCCAGAGAACTGCCTGTGCCTGGGAGCATGAACTTCTGACCCTGGTTTTTTTCACTTGTGCGGTAAGCCTGTATATAAGGCTCCCCTGTCTCTTCAATAAACGGCATTTGGCATTCTGTCTCAGCATGAATGACCTACTGTCTTGTCTTCATTTAAATCCTCAGCCCCTCACCTGACCCTTTGGGTAATGCAGTAGTGCAGGTGCTACACTTGGCAACTGGGGTAACCTCCTCAGAGGGTAATGTGATAAAAGTAGGAGCTAAAAATTGCATAGGCAGTTTAGGGTCAAGACCCCCCACCCCCCAGAGAGGCAGTTTATTTCTCAGCTGAGAGCTGAAGACTTCCTAGATCTGCCAGTAAACTTATCTTTCTGGTTGCTCTGACTTGTGGACCATGCATCCTTAACTCACTTGACAGATTAACCAGTAGGTAAAATCCATTAAAATCATGGTACTCAGGACCAGGTATGTGCCCATATATGACTCCCCTGAGGAAGAAAATAATGGAGTCTAAGATTAGCCTCCCAGTATACAACTTGAGGGGGGAATGTAAGAGAGGACCACACTGACTCCATTTTGGGCATAGCCACCATTTTAAGCAATTACTGGAACCTGCCCAATTCAGGGAAAAGGTCAAATGCTCAAGGTCAGTTGCTCTAGGCCTCAAGAACAGCTAATAAAATTTAAACTTGTCTAAAGATACCTGTTAATACTGTTGATATGTGAGGACAGGTGGACTGACTTAACATTTCCTCATTCCTGTCCCAAGACTGTGTCTAAAGATGACCTTTGTTATGTGGGGGCAAGTGGGCTGACCTAACCATGAGCTGTAACTCTGCTATTATCTAATAAGGCTAGAAGTTACCAAAGTAAACTTCCCCTAGACCCTGTATAAAAGGCCTGCGAGCCAACTTATCGGGGTCGCAGCCTTTTCCCTCCCTCCCCAGCATGCTGGTTTAACTTTTCCCCCCCGAAATAAAGTCTTGGTTTTCCATCCTTTGGTGTGTCTGGTGTGGATTCTCGGACCCTAACAATAGTAAGATATATTAATGAAAGATTTCGTCAGAACCACAGCTTGCTCATGACCACTCTACCTTCTATTGGTTTCTGCAAGGATGTTTGCCTTACAACTGAGTGTTTTGTCTTGGGCAGATGCCACCTTCATTATGGAGCCTCATAGAGTTGAAAAGTGTTGTTTCAAAACATTTTGTGAAACTGCCTCTTTGGTTTCCTGGCTTACCTTTGCAAAGTTCATCTCACCTCAACCCCGTTGAGTGCACACAGAGTTTGCCATGGCTCCGGGGATAGGCTACTCCAAAGACGATTCTTAATCTTTGGGCAATTCCTCCATGAAACAGAAGCTCAATCCAAGGGAAACAACAGGTTTCAGCCAATTCCTATTGGTCATCTGCCCTTTGTTTAGCTTTAAGGCTTGGTTCCTACACAAACCTAGTCATCAACAAACTGCATTTGCTATTGTGCCTCTCTTTGCACTTTGTACCTGCTGACAACCTTCTGCAAAATCATAAACCCTGGTTTGGTTCTCCCTTTCCCCTGAATTAGCCCCGGTTACCCTGAATTAAACTTTGCTCCGAAGAACTTAGACCTCGTGGCTTTTCATTCCAGGGGGAGCGCACTATAACCTTACATTCTGGTACCGATGACTCGGATCACCTTTTTTCCCCGCCCCCCGACCCCTTGGAGCAGCTTCGAGGTAGCCAGTAAGCCTATGGATACTGAGCACAGGCTACCACAGCACCCACCAGCATTCGGCCAAAGGGTTGGTAGCTTATGTCAATCCTGATGAAAGAGCAATTGATGCTCTCAGGGAATTTAATGCAGAAGGAGCTCTGTCTGTACTACAACAGTTCAAGGAAAGTGACTTATCACATGTTCAGAACAAAAGTGCATTTTTATGTGGAGTTATGAAGACCTCCAGGCAAAGAGAGAAGCAGGGCAACAAAGTGCAAGAGTCTACAAAGGGCCCTGACGAAGCAAAGATCAAGGCCTTGCTTGAGAGGACTGGTTATACTTTGGATGTAACCACAGGACAGAGGAAGTATGGTGGTCCTCCACCAGACAGTGTGTACTCTGGTGTTCAACCTGGAATAGGAACAGAGGTCTTTGTAGGTAAAATCCCAAGAGACTTATATGAGGATGAGTTGGTGCCTCTCTTTGAGAAGGCTGGTCCCATTTGGGATCTCTGTCTCATGATGGATCCACTGTCTGGTCAGAATAGAGGGTACACATTTATCACCTTCTGTGGAAAGGAAGCTGCCCAGGAAGCAGTTAAATTGTGTGACAGCTATGAAATTTGCCCTGGAAAACACCTTGGAGTATGCATTTCTGTGGCAAACAATAGACTTTTTGTTGGATCCATTCCAAAGAATAAGACTAAAGAAAACATTCTGGAAGAGTTCAGTAAAGTCACAGAGGGTTTGGTGGACGTTATTCTGTATCATCAACCTGATGACAAAAAGAAGAATCGGGGGTTCTGCTTCCTTGAATATGAGGATCACAAGTCAGCAGCACAAGCCAGACGTCGCCTGATGAGTGGAAAAGTAAAAGTATGGGGAAATGTAGTTACAGTTGAATGGGCTGACCCCGTGGAGGAACCAGATCCAGAAGTCATGGCCAAGGTAAAAGTTTTATTTGTGAGAAACTTGGCTACTACAGTGACAGAAGAAATATTGGAGAAGTCATTTTCTGAATTTGGAAAACTTGAGAGAGTAAAGAAGTTGAAAGATTATGCATTTGTTCATTTTGAAGACAGAGGAGCTGCTGTTAAGGCTATGGATGAAATGAATGGAAAAGAAATAGAAGGGGAAGAAATTGAAATTGTCTTAGCTAAGCCTCCAGACAAGAAAAGGAAAGAACGTCAAGCTGCTAGACAGGCCTCCAGAAGCACTGCGTATGAAGATTATTACTATCACCCTCCTCCCCGAATGCCACCTCCAATTAGAGGCCGAGGTCGTGGTGGAGGGAGAGGTGGATATGGCTACCCTCCAGATTACTATGGCTACGAAGACTACTATGATGACTACTATGGTTATGATTATCATGACTATCGTGGAGGCTATGAAGACCCCTACTACGGCTATGATGATGGCTACGCAGTAAGAGGAAGAGGAGGAGGAAGGGGAGGGCGAGGTGCTCCACCACCACCAAGAGGGCGGGGAGCACCACCTCCAAGAGGTAGAGCTGGCTATTCACAGAGGGGGGCACCTTTGGGACCACCAAGAGGCTCTAGGGGTGGCAGAGGGGGTCCTGCACAACAGCAGAGAGGCCGTGGTTCCCGTGGAGCTCGGGGCAATCGTGGGGGCAATGTAGGAGGCAAGAGAAAGGCAGACGGGTACAACCAGCCTGATTCCAAGCGTCGTCAGACCAACAACCAACAGAACTGGGGTTCCCAACCCATCGCTCAGCAGCCACTTCAGCAAGGTGGTGACTATTCTGGTAACTATGGTTACAATAATGACAACCAAGAATTTTATCAGGATACTTATGGGCAACAGTGGAAATAGACAAGTGAGGGCTTGAAAATGATACTGGCAAGACACGATTGGCTCTAGATCTACATTCTTCAGAAAAAAAAAATTGGCTTAACTGTTCATCTTTAAGTAGCAGTTCGCTGCCATTTGTATTGAGCTGAAGAAATCACTATTGTGTATATACTCAAGTCTTTTTATTTTTCTTTTCATAAATGGTCTTGGACATTATTGGGCTTGCAGAGTTCCCTCATTCTGGGGTCACAGTGCTTTTATCGTTTTAGGATTCATTTTAGCTTCAGAACAAGCTGTTAAATCATGATTTTGCAGAACCTTTGGTTTGGACAGTTTTATTTTTTTGGATTTGGAATAGATTACATAGGAATATGAAGTATGCTGTAAATAAAATACAAGCTAGTGCTTTGTCTTAGTAGTTTTAAGAAATTAAAGCAAATTTAAGTTTTCTTGTATTGAAAGTAACCAATGATTGTATGTTTTGCATTCCTAGAAGTAGGCTAACTGTGTTTTTAAATTGTTATAACTTCAAACCTTTTTGAAATCTGCCCTACGAAATTTGTTTGGCTTAAACGTCAAAGCCGTGACAATTTGTTCTTTGATGTGATTGTATTTCCAATTTCTTGTTCACGTAAGATTTCAATAAAACTCAAAAATCTATTCAAAACAAAACAAAAAAAATCATAAACCCTAACAATGTGAGACCCACTGCTTTGAGATGATAGACTCTTTACCAAACAGAAAAAATTGGGGCTTTGCACTGGGCTCCAGGTAAACTCTGCCTGGGAACTGCTCCTCAACTCCTTGTTTTTAGGTGGTGAGTGTGCACAAGAGACAGAGAGAAAAAGCCCGAGCTGTTACAATGAAGAGTCACTTTTGGCCAAGTTCCAAGAACAGCAAATAATAACAGGATCCAGCCAGAAAACTGATAAGTACTATAGCTTTACACCAAAGATAACCTGTTTAATCTCAGACTGAGGACACACTGGTTAGAACCCGACCAGCCAAAGACTCTTAAAACATTGTATGAATTCCCATTTTGCCCCTGCTAGTCCCCCCGCCCCCCTGTGCTAGAGATGTAAGGGCCCTGCATGTGTTAAGCAAATGTTCCATCACTGAGCCACATCCCCAGTCCCAATTTATTCTGCTTTAGGGGATAGGTAGGCTATTTAGATTTACATACCTCTGTCTGCTTCCCAAAACCTGCTTTCAGTTACTGGAATCACAAATGCACACAAATTCTGGTGTATTTATGGAGACACATACAGGAATCCTTGAGTCCAGTCAATACCCAAATAGCAGTTAATGCTGCATCCCTTCATAAAAATAGATCACGCAACTTCACAATAGCTTTGTTTAGTGGATTATAATTTATTTTTGTGTGTGTGTACATGTGTGAGTGTGGTGCATGTAGTAGTCAGAAGACAACCTCCAGTGTTGGTCTTTGCCTACCACCTCATTTGAGACAGTCTATTTCTTGTTCACTGCCGTGTATGCTAGGACAGTGGTCATGAGCTGGGAATTCTCCCCATACAGCACTGGTATTACGAATGTTCACGTGGGATGACCCCTCTGCTCCTCTCATTTGCACTGTCGTCCACTGAGGCATCTCCCAGCCCAGGGGAAACTCTATGAACACTTGTACCCAGCCTTTGTGGAATGCTGACTGTGCTGCTATCTGAAGTAAAAGCTGACTTTAGAAGCACAAGATGTCTGGTTTGGTGAGACTGATAACCTGGGAACTTCTGCACTGAGGACTGGCTCCCGGGGACTTAGTTCTGTGCACTGTCCCTCCTCCTGACTGGAATCTAAGACACCAGGAGAAAGAAGAGGCTGCTAACACTGAATTCGCCCAACCTCTGTAGGGCATTCAGGGCAGATTCCCAAATTAGGGAGGTTGAGTAACTTGCCAGTATTCCAGATATCACTGAACTCAACTTCTGATGCAGAGGCACTCTTAACTGTGCAGTTTTCAGAGACTGGATAAAAACACTTAACATTTTTTCTTCCTTCCTTCCTTCCTTCCTTCCTTCCTTCCTTCAAAAAAAAAAAAAACAAGATTTAAAGACAGGCTGACCTAGAACACTCCATGTAGAACAGACTAGCCCTGAACTCAGAGATCCTCTGGGATTAAAGTTTTTTTTTCTTTTCTTTTGGTCTTTTTGAGACAGGGTCTTCCTGTAGCACCAGCTGGTGGCTTGGAACTTGCTCTTTAGACCAGGCTAGCCTTGTCTCACAGACATCTGCCTGCCTCTGTCTCTGCCTCCCAAGTGGCTTTCAAATGTTGGCTCAGTTAAAGAAGAGAACCAGACTCTCAATTTATTGGAAGACCTGAAGACTTCAGGAACTCATTTTTTTCACATGACCTCCCACCAAGCCATCCTTTAAAGACTAATCTGTGTTTGTACCTGGAAAGTCAGGGTCACAGTCCCGGGCTCTCTCCTATGTAGAAGGGAAAATGTCCCTTCAGAAAATGTCAAGTCCACAGTGCAGGTCCAAGGCGGTTTCCAGAGACTAGGGTGTTAAGAGTCGCCCGGGTCCCGGCGAGGAGGGAGGCTACACCCGGGACAGATTCCCCAGGGCCCCGGGGAAGGAGCTGCAGCGCGGCGCTAGGGGACCCCCCAGGCCTCTGCAGACGTCAGAGAGCCACTTGAGGACCACCGCGGGCTCCCTGACCCCGGTGTCCGTCACTCCGGGGCTGGCAGGTCTAACCATTTGTCTGCACTTCGGAACCAAACCTCGGAGTCCCGGGTGCCCGCAGCCCCGGGGTGAGGCGGGAGGGGAGGCGCGCGAGCCCGGGCGGGCCGTTACCGTTGCACGTAGTGGATCAGGAACATGCCCAGCAGCACGCGGTTGGGCCAGCGCCCCAGGCGCGCGGCGGCCGGGCGCACGCACTCGTAGAGCGGCCAGGCCAGCGATGGCAGCTCCTGCAGCAGCCAGGCGGGCCGTGCGGGTACCCGCAGCCCGGGCCAGGCCGCCGAGTAGCGGCCGTAGGGCGAGCCCACTAGCAGGAGCAGCACGGCGGCCAGCAAGCCCATGAAGCCCTCCAGGTAGGCGAGTGCCTCCAGCAGCCGCAGCTCCGCCGGCGCCATCGCAGAGAGCAGGCGGTGCACTCCATGCCTCGGCTGCCGCGTGGGGCCTCATATAAGGCGGGGACGAGGGGGCGGGAGGCTCGACTACCCGAGGCTGGAGCGGCCAGCGGCAGCCAGCGGAGAATACGCATCCAGGGACGGGCGAGCCACCTGCTGGCAGCATGCCAGAACTGGCACCTGCAGCCAGCAACTCGCCGGCTGGCCGCGCTCCTACGGTTCCCCGCCCACATCCCGCCCCGCCCCCCGAGGTCACGCCCCCAGGGACCCGCCCACTACCACAGCCACAGCCACTCCGGGTTCACCGGGAGCCCCACCCATTTTCAGCCCCACCCATTTTCAGCCATGCCCACCATTTCTTCAGCCGGACCCACGCCCACACCATTGACCGGCTCCACCGCTCAACCAGGGACCCTCCCCCGCCGCCCGCACCCATATCCAGCCCAACCCACAGTATAACCCCGCCTCCTCTTCAACCAGCGCCCCTCCCCGCCATCCGCGCACCTACCGAGCCGCGGCCACAGCATAGCCCCGCCCTTCAGCCCGGGCCCTACCCACTACCCCATTCGCTGGAGCCGGACCACTTTCATAGCCCCACCCACTGTACAGCCTGAGCCAAGCCCCTCGACGGCCTCCCCTGACAGCCTGGGCCTGGCCCCGTAAGGCATCCCGGTCCTCTGCGCATGCGCCTTTCTCAGGTCGTTCATGTAGATGCCTGAACCCGCAGGGGTGGGTGGGGATAGGCGCGGAGAAGCTTTGGAGGCTGCGTTCTGTATGCGGTTTTCTTCTCCGGCGTACTCGTGTTCCTTTAGCTCGCGTCCCGGGATGACGTGCTGCGTCGCTACAGGCATAACTCTTGATGCCTCTTGCTAGGACCCGGCCGTGGGTCCTTGAGCCGCAGCCGGAAGTCCCGGAGCGTGGAGGCCGTGGCGGGCTACTGTCGGCGTGCAGCGTGTGTAGCCGCGTGTGCTATGGGGCGGCGGGCGCGGGGCCGGCGGCTCCAGCAGCAGGCGCAGCCTGAGGGCGTGGACGATGGCGTGGAGGGCGGCGGGAAGCGGGAGCAGGAGGTAGGAGGCCGCGGGAGCCCGGGTGGGCTGCGAGACGAGGCCTGCGGGCCACGTGTGCTCCTGGGTCCCGCGTGCTGCCCTGCGGCTTCCCTTGCAGGGCTGGGAAGGCGGGTATCCCGAGATCGTCAAGGAGAACAAGCTGTTCGAACACTACTATCAGGAGCTCAAGATCGTGCCCGACGGCGAATGGGACCAGTTCATGGACGCCCTCCGGGAACCCCTCCCGGCCACGCTGAGAATCACCGGGTACAAAAGGTAGCGACGCCTGGTTGCTAAGCCGGGGCCGCGGCTTAGAGGTGTGCGCCGGTCGGCGGGAGGTGTGTGTGTGGCGAACAGGCCGGGTCTCATGCATTGCAGGCGGGAGTACGAATGGGAAACAGACCTGAACAGGCTTAGTTCCCAGGGCGGGTGGGCAGATGCTGGGTCCACATTCACCTCTTTCCTGTTTCTCCCGTCACGGTTGCAACTTCTCTCCAAGATTTCATTGGAAGTAAAAATGAAGTCAGGTCTAAGTGCAGTATTGAATTTACACTGTGTTTAGGGCGAGCCCAAACTGGTGCCCAACATGATAGTAAACTTTCATATTATGGAGAAGGGGGTTGGTTGTGGTAACTCCATTATGTTGCTTTCGAAATTGAACTTTGTAGATCTCAACATTGTATCACAACGTCAGAAAGTTGGACAAGCCTGGATGTCTCAAGAACATCTCTTAAGTGCAGAGTTGATTTTAAGGTTTTTTTTCTTTTTTTAAATTTCATGTGTATTTGCGCATTTCATGCATGTATGTAAGCGCACCGGAGTCTTGTAATGCCCATCAAACTCACAAGAGGGCTTTGGATCACCTAGTAGTTATGGACGGTTAGTCACCTTATGGGTGCTGGGAATCCACCCCAGCTCCTCTGCAAGAACAGCTAGTACTCTTAACCACTGAACTATTTCTCCAGCACCACAGTTGGTTTTAGATGTAAAATATATGCAGTCTGAGATTTAAAAGATGTAGCGTATTGTCTTTTCAGATTGCTATAAAACTTGTTTATTTTTCAATAGCCATGCAAAAGGGATTCTCCATTGCCTGAAGAACAAGTACTTTAAGGAGCTGGAGAATCTGGAGGTGGATGGTCAGAAAGTGAAAGTTCCAGAACCACTGAGTTGGTAGGTACCCGTTGCTCCATCATTGCTGGGTGTTTAACTTTTGTCCCTTGAGTGTATGTCTCAGCCCTTCTGATTCCAACCTGGCCTTCTGGCATCAGAACGGTTGCAGATTGTTCTCTGTCTCCAGAAGGACAGATTCAGCGTGGCAGAGGCTGACCATTCTGCTAGGTCTTGTGTCCCGGTGTTTCCCAGCACAGACCACTGGCAGGTTCTGTCACTGTCTTGGCACCCAGCCACTCCTTCCATGGGTAGCCCTTTCTTTACCTCTCAAATGTCTTCTGGGTTATTTCCCCACACGTTTCACTGTTGTGTGAACTTATCCCATTGCCTAAGGCATAGATAGGCTGCCTCCTGCAGTGCCTGTCCTACTCCATAATAACCCAGAGGTTTCAAGCCCGGTGTTAAGACTTTAGTCTTTTTTTTTTTTAACAGGGTCTCTAGCCCCAGCTGTCCTGGAACTCAGTATGTAGACCTGGCTGGCCTTGAACTCACAGAGATCCTCCTGCCTCTGCCTCCCAAGTGCTAGGATTAAAGGTGTGTGCCACCGTACCCAGCAAGGCTTTATAAGTGCTGTTTTATATTTCAGATTTTGTGAAACTGAGAATTTTCACAGTAGAAGACAGTATTTTACCTAGTTATTATATGAAGGTGATTTTAATAAGGTTTCTGACAACTTGGAGGTTTTGACTATAAGGCTGTGTGATTTTTTTTTTTTTTTTAAGATAACTTTTATGATCACCAACCAAGATTGGGTTTTTATTGATCTTGGGGTATAGCCTGCCCACTCTCCGGCCATTAGCTTTGCAATGTCATTAGTGTAATGTATAGAATGTGCATTTTAAATGAGAACTGAATTCTCAACACTAAAATCGGTGTGCAACCAGGATCAAAACCGAACGTCACATCATAGAGCACAAAGATGTAGTTTTCTGTCCCTCCGATTATTTTTTTCTGTATTACACATTTTGGTTAGATTATAATTGCTTGGTGTGTGTGTCAGAAGAGGATGGCTTCAGGCGCAGGCTGCAGGTCACTTGCTGCATCCCACAGTAGTCCTCAGTGGGAAAGGAAGGTGTTTCTCAGCTGCTTTGGGTATGGAATAACTGGGCTACAGAAGCCTTCAGGGCTCCAGCTTTCTCCCTCCTAGCACCTAGGCAGTTGACTTCTCTTTTTCAGAGCCTTGGCTTGAAAATTAGGCTGGTTGGTAGTGGTTTTATTCATTGTTTAAAGTGGGTGCTGACTGACAGCTTAGTTTTGTATGAATTTATTGCTTTACATGTCGGCTGAAAACACTGTTTCTTAAACCTCATATCTGTTAAGTGCAGTGACAGGGAAGGAGGGGGAGGGGTTTGTAGCCAGGGCAGTCTGTGTTCTGGCCTTGCCTAGTAGGAGAATGTTTCAGCATGCATCTGCAGAAAGCAGGGACATTCAGGGTATACCAGTGTAATTACTTTGCTGTGCAGTTTCTAGCTAACTCAGAGAAACAGTCTTTGATTTCAAGAGTCCTTTAGACAACTACAGCTGCCCATCGTGTATGGGTCATGACAGAGCATGCCAAAACCCTGTTGGGTGAGGAATGAAAGTAAGTTTTGCTCTGTTAATGACTTTAATTTTCTGCACACAGCTGAAGACTACTAGCAAAGGATTGAATGATTTGGGTTCCTAATATCTAGTTTCCTGCCATCTTTATTTTATAAACATTTATTTAATCACCTTGTCAGTGTTGGGTGCTTGGAAATTTCTCAGAAAGTAAAGCAGACACTTTCCGAGAGTTCTGGTGGTTTAGAATGCAGAAGTATTTTCTAGTACACAGTGGAACATGACTAAGAACATATGTCTGTTTTGTGTGAGGAGGAAGATTGTGCAGAACTGTAGAGCAATGTTGGGAACAGGTGAGGTGGATGGCAGTTTTTTCTTTCTGTACACTCAGAACTGTAAATTGTACACCTGGCTTTGTTTTTGCCCCACCAACTGTTAACAGGACTTTGTTATTTGTTCACATGTTTTGAATACCTGGCTTGAAGGTTATTTATCATGGGTGTGGGTTTTGGTTTTTGGGGTTTTTTTTGGTATTTTTGAGACAGGGTCCCCAGGTGGCATGGAGCTCACTATGTAGACCAGGCTGGCCTTGAACTCACAGATCATCTGCCTGCCTCTGCCTCCTGAGTGCTGGGATTAAAGGTGTGTACCACCCATGCCTGGCTTGGTTTGTGATTTTTTTTTTTTTGTTTTTTTGGTTTGTGTGTTTTTACAGAACTTTTTTTCCTCTTGCAATTTTTGATTTGGAAAGATGACAGCGATGCTTATATTCTCCAAAGAGTTTGTGTGGTTTTTTAAAAATTTCTTAAGAGACCATTAAATACGAAAATAAAAATTTGGAAGGCTGCAGAGGTGGCTCAGCTGTTAAGAGCACTGGTTGCTCTTGCAGAGGACCTGGGCTCAGTTCCCAGCCACCACTTGGTGGCTTATAACCATCTGTAACTTATATATAGGCAAAACACTCATACACATAAATCTTTTTTTTTTTTTTTTTTTTTTGAGACAGGGTTTCCCTGTAGCCCCAGCTGGCCTGGAACCCACTATATAGATCACGCTGGCCTTGAGATCCTGATCTAACAGAGGTCAAGCTGCCTCTGCCTCCTGAGTACTGGGGGTCAAAAGTATCACCATGCCAGGAGCAAAATAAATCTTAACTAAAAAAATTTTTTTTTACTTGTATATGCTCTCAAGAAAATATAATTTTTCCATGCGTGGTTGGACATGCCTTTAATCCCAGCACTGGGAAGACAGAGGTGGGTGGATCACTTCAAGTTCAAAGCCAGCCTGGTCTACATAGTGAGTTCTTGGCCAGCTGGAGCTACAGGGAGACCCTGTCTCAAAAAGAACGAAAAAAAAAAAAAAGAAAGAAAGAAAATACAATTTTTAGTGATTGTTTTACTCAATCTTAAAATTACAAAGAATTTAAATATTAGCTGTTCAGACAGGTGAAGCTATTCAGGAGCTATGTGATAAATTTGCTTTTTATTCATTATTCATTTTATTCATTTTAACCTTTTTTTAAAAAAATTTTATTTTTTATGTGTATGAATGTACTGTCTTCATGTAGGTTTGTGCACCCGTGTCGTGCAATGCCGCAGAGGTCAGAAGAAGGTGTCAGATTCCCCTGGGACTGGAGTTGAAGATGGGTCTCAGCCACCATGTGGGTGCTGGGGATCGAACCTGGGTCCTCTGCAAGAGCAGTCAGTGCTCTTAACTGCTAGGCCATCTCTCCAGCCCCATTTTAACCTTTTCATTTAACTATTTGACAGTTTTAAAACTTTTTTTTTTTTTGGTCTTTTCGAGACAGGGTCTCCCTGTAGCCCCAGCTGTCCTGGAACTCACTCTGTAGACCAGGCTGGCCTTGAAAAACATTTTTAATCATGGACTAAGTTTTCATATGCATTACAGGAGAACTTAAAAGATTGTAATAATAAATCTATATCTTCACTATTAATACTAGAAACTGGACTAAGTTTTCATACACATTATAGGAGAACTCAAAGATTGTACTAATAAATTTGTCTTTTTAAAATTTTTTTAATTATTTTTTTATGTGTGTGAGTGTACCATCTGCATATAGGTTGGTGCACCTGTGTCGGGCAATGCCACGGAGGTCAGAAGAGGGCATCAGATTCCCTTGGAACTGGAGTTAAAGACGGTTCTTAGCCACCATGTGGGTGCTGGGAATCAAACCCGGGTCCTCTGCAAGAGCAGTCAGCACTTTTAACCGCTAAGCCATCTCTCCAGCCCCTTATTTGTCTTTTTGAGACAGGGTCTCCCTGTAGTTTAGGCTGGCCTTGAACTCACAGAGATCCACCTGCATCTGCCTCCTGAATGCTAGGATTAAAGGCATGTACCACCACACCTGGCTTAAAGATGGTTCTTAGCTGCCTTGTGGGTGCTGGGAATTGAACCTGGGTCCTCTGCAAAAGCAATCAGCGCTCTTAACTGCTGAGCCATCTCTCCAGCCTGTAATAATAAATTAATACTAGAAACTGACCTTTCGGACACATAGGAAGTTACTTGCTCAAATTATTTGTACTTTGCTTTCTGTGTTTGAAAAAAATGAAAATTCAGAGCTGGGCTCACACCTTTAGTCCCAGCACTTGGGAGGGAGAGGCAGGCAGATCTCTGTGAGTTCAAGGTCAGGCTGGTCTACATAGTGAGCTCCAGACCAGCTGGGACCAAAGGGAGACCCTGTCTCAAAAAGACCAAAAAACAAAAGAAAAGAAAAATGAAAATTCAAGTATTGTAGCAAATTCAAATGGCATGTGATGTTTGCATTGATGCTCTGGTGACTTGGTAACTTCTGTGGTCATACATTTATTGGTCACAGAAAAAGTTGAGGGTTGCCAGAAATTCTATGCCAAGTTGGCATTTGGCTCCTCTGTTGAAGCTAACCTATCAGTGTGGCTTAGCAGGTTTTTTTGTTTGTTTTGTTTTTTGTCCCAGCTGGCCTGGAACTCGCTCTGTAGACCAGGTTGGCCTTGAACTCAGAAAGATCTGCCTGCCTCTGCCTCCCAAGTGCTAGGATTAAAGGTGTGGGCCACCACACCCGGCTGGCTTAGCAGTTTTGCCAGATACTATGGTGGAAACGAAAATTGGATATATTTATATTACATCTTTTGTAAAGCCTAAAGAATATTTCATCGCTTTTCTTAGCTGCCTGATAAACATGTGAACATAAAGCCAGAAATGTGTGGAGGGCACTGTAACATATTCAGCCATTTTGATTTTCATCATTTGGTAGACAGCATCTGCCACTTGTGTCCTACGTGGCTCCTAAGCAGTATCTGAGATGTTCAAAGCCTGTTTGTTTCTCTCAGTCAGTCATTCTTTTTTTTTTTTTCTTTCTTTTTTTAAAATGTTTGTGAATGTACTGTCTGCATGTAGGTTTGTGCATCTGTGTCATGCAATGCCACGGAAGTCAGAACAGGGTGTCAGATTCCCCTAGAACTGGAGTTAAAGACAGTTCTCAGCTACCATGCGGGTGCTGGGGATCGAACCCGGGTCCTCTGCAAGAGCAGTCAGCATTCTTAACTGCTAGGCCATCTCTCCAGCCCCCTCTCTCAGTCATCCTAAGCCTCATATCTGTCACTTGTATCTGTGTTTTCCAGTCAGCTCAGTTTCACTTTCCTAGCACCATGTGGCTGTGTGGAACCATTGTGACCCTGCATTGTTAACTGAATTAATTATCATACGTCAGGCTTAACACTAAGCACTGGGTAGACTTAAGGTTGGTCAGCACCCAACAAGCTTGGCTTGATGCTAGACTGATTGAGCGTAGTGCTGGGGGTGGGGGGTCGTCTCCTCAGAGCTCAGCCTTTCCTGTCAGTGACCTGTCTTCATACATGGACACACATGGTAGGAGGTGCTTCATCCTGAGGTCAGTGCAGACAACCATGAGTGCCGTGCATCGGTGGTTTCCAGGTTAGCAGGATTTGTTGGGGTTGACTTGTATGGAAGCCCTTTTATGTGAGTGTTTTGTTTAGAAATAGAAAGTAGATTATAAAAATCTTCCAGATATGCGTCCCACACAGGCACATCTGCTAAACATGCCCTTCTGCTTGCCATTTGTGAACATTTCATTTTCTTTTTAGGTATCCTGAAGAACTTGCCTGGCACACAAATTTGAGTCGAAAAATCTTGAGAAAGTCTCCAGAGTTGGAAAAGTTTCATAAGTTCCTGGTCAGCGAAACTGAGTCTGTGAGTAGGTTTCTTGGGCTCTGTTGCTGTCCCGAAAGCAGCAGGCCTCGACCTCACTGTGCCTCACTGCATTTCCTCGGGCTTGCCACTGGGAGGTGAGGTGTGGTGAGGCGCAGGGGATTACTTGGACACGTTTTAATTTCTCAGTATTACCTACCTGCGACCTTGTTTGGACCATGTGATCATGAAGCTCATAGGTTTTCCTGTCGCTGTACTTGCCGTCCCCTTTTCCTTGTGGACATGCAGGGCTGGAGGACTTGGGGGAGTGGCGTGCTTTCTGACTGGGTGCTGCCGTTCAGTCCACTCCTGTTTTCTTCTTGGAGCATGTCCTGTTTGCTTGGCATGCATAAAAGTGCAGGTTTTTTGTTGTTGTTGTTGTTGTTGTTTTGTCTTTTTAAAGCAGGGTCTCCCTGTAGCCCCAGCTGTCCTGGAACTCACTCTGTAGACCAGGCTGGCCTTGAACTCACAAAGATCCGCCTGCCTCTGCCTCCCAAGTGCTAGGATTAGAGGCGTGTGCCACCAGACCTGGCCTAAAAATGCAGGTTTTTAAGGCTAGTTAGGGAACTGTGGAGATATCTAAAAAATCTGTCTGACTTTCTAGTATACTTTTAATTTTACATTTTATTTATTTATTTTTTCACCATGTATTGCTTCAGTACCTGACCTTTGCCAGTTTTTAAAAAAGGAAGAAATACATGCACCTAAAGTATAGCTTCCATCCTCCCAGGCAGGATGCAGTCCTTCCTGATGACTTGAGTTAGATTGCTTAGATGGTCACTGAGCTGTAGCCCTAGCTGTACTAGAACAAGTACTGTTTCATGCAGTGGGTAAGTGGTACCCCTGTAGCTTTCTTTCCATTCTTCTGGAGTTCTGCATTTCACATTTACAGTCAGAGGCTTTGTCCTTCCTCTTTCCTGTCCTTCCTCTTTCCTGTCTCCATCTTTAAACTACACAACCCCCCCTGTGCCCCTAGGTTGTGCGTTCCTTTTCATGGAGCTTTCAGAAGTCTGTCACCAGCTTGAAAGTCGTTCAGTTCTGTTGACTTTCTCCCTCCTGACTGCTTCCCTCCTAGCAGTGTAGCTTTCTTTGCCCATAGGTAACCTGCTAAGCTGGGCTCCACGTGTGTGCTTTCTCTCCTGGGTGCTGTGAGGGTAGAGTGCAGCCTGGCTCTTACAGGAGATGTTACGGAAAGCTGACTGCGCTGTGAGGGAGCAGTTCAGGTTCATGGTTGAATAGAGCAGAGGAGGTGTAGGGAGCATGTACACAGCTAGTGGGTGTCAAAGAGCCAGGTTTGGGCAACTTGGGAAGGGAAGCTGGATGCTGGGGGGTGGGGGGAAGCAGCCTTCTTGAATAGGAGCTAGATGGTGAGGGCTGTAGAGATTGACTGAGACTGAGCTGGCTGTATATCTTCTGCAGAGCTGGCTGCATGGCCTCCATGTATTAGTCCAGTGACTAAACTAGGGTGGAGATAGGAGACAGGCTTACCAGTCATGTGTGTAAACCCAAAAGCTTGGCGGGAGCAGTGTGCTAATGAAGGAGCAACATTCAGGGAGGTGCTGCAGATTCACAGTGGCCAGGAACCCTGGGGGGGGCGGTGGGAGAGTGGGTGAAAATCGGAGGTTTAGTGTACACAAACACCTGGGCAGCATTTCAGGTGCTGGTAAATGAGTGGTTTGTGGGCAGCCAAGCGTAGCTTCTAGGCTGGTGGTGGGGGTCCCTGTCTGCAAGTGACTCTCATGCCCTGACCTCTGGACAAAGACCTGAAGGAATATATTCATTGTCCAAAGGATGAAAGTAGCAATAACTGGTGTCTCTGCAAGGTGGTTGTTTAGCCAACATGGAGGGTCCCAAAATGGTGGGAGCAAAAGAGGTCAGACTTGGAGAATAAGGATAATCACCCGACAGTCACTCTGTTGCTTCCTGCTGCCCGCTGCCCAGTCCCTGTGTGTAAAAGTTGAGATTGTGGTACTAAGCCAGTATCATACCTGAGTTTCTAACCTCCTGGTTAGGCTTGCTGTTCCTTCTCAGTTAGCTTTAGATACCAACCACTTACCCACTAATATATAAAAATCTTATTGTACGTGTTAGTAGATTCTCGTGTTATTTGTAAAACTACAGATTTTTTCCTGTTGTTGCCTGCTGCCCGATATTGCAATGTTCTGTCATCCTTATTGTTGCTGCTTTTTCTCCCCCAAGGGAAATATCTGTCGTCAGGAGGCCGTTAGCATGATCCCACCACTTCTGCTTAGTGTTCGCCCCCATCATAAGGTAGTGTACCCGGAGAGAAGATGAGCTGCGTGGTGGTGTCAGTGTTGTGGGCTTGTTTGCTGAAGCTTTTAAATATAATTCTCTTCCCCCCTTTTGATAGAGAATAGTATATATTTTAGGGTTTTTTTTTGTACTTCTGTGTTATATCCATGGACCATTTTCTCCCTTTTAAAGTTTATTAATTTGTTAACTATACAGATAATCTTTAGTGATTGTCACTGGATAAATCACATTGGATTCTATAAAAGCCCACTAGTGCCAAGCACTGTTCCGTAATCTTGTCCACATAGTACTCTGGGGGCATACACCATCACTCTGAATTTTCCAGATGAGGAAAAGGAGGCGAAGTAAAGTGACTGGACCCGGATTACAAAGTGGAAACTTAGCACTGCACTACTGTCACTGTTGTAGTGCCCTTCAGTTCTCATCCCCTGTAGATACTGTGCCTTTACCATTCATTCTGTGAATCCTTGGGGACCTGGACTGCAGGCATTTGGTTTGATGAAATCCCTGTAAGGAATAGAGAACATTGATCTCTTCCATAAAGAAATGCAATTTAGGTCTTGGAATACAATTCAGAATACTAGAATGACTTAATTGTTTTAAGTCAAATGTAGAATATTCGATATATATTTTTCTAATCAGTTATTTTCTTGTTTATAGATACTGGATATGTGTGCAGCCCCTGGATCGAAGACCACACAGTTAATTGAAATGCTGCATGCTGACATGAATGTCCCCTTTCCAGGTAAGTACCAGACGATGGGAAGGCTACTTGAGTCTTGAGTGGTTGTAGGTGAGGAAAAGATCCTTACATTTCCTACTCACTTGGCTGTCAAGTTTCCTGTGTGTTGCAGGGCTAGGCACGTTTGCACACTACTAACACGAGTTCTGAGACCAGTGCAGTCTGACTTTGAGGACCCTTTGTTTTTAGAATTACATGTGCTTTCTATAGATAGAAATGATGAAGTGTTTGTGTCCAGCCTGCTGTTAATAGGTAGGTGTCACAGGTTGAATTTCAGTAGTAACACCCTCCACTCCCACCTGGGCTTGGTTCAGTTTCTGCCTGCGGTGTAAAGCAGTGCCTGGTTCCTGGTGGATGCTGTCAGCCACCACCTTCAGACCCCTCCATCTTTACGTAGATGCACTGACTAGGTGTGTTGGCCCTCCTCCCCTTAGTGATGTTTTTTTATTTTTTTATTTTTTATTTATTTCTGTATGTGTATGAATGTACTGTCTGCATGCAAGTCTGTGCACCCGTGTCGTGCAATGCCGCGGAGGTCAGAAGAGAGTCTCGGATTCCCCTGGAACTGGAGTTCTCCTGGAATTGGAGTTTCAGACGGTTCTCAGCCGCCATGTGGGTGCTGGGGATCGAACCCAGGTCCTCTGTAAGAGTGGTCGGCGCTCTTAACCGCTAGGCCATCTCTCCAGCCCCAGTGATGTTTTTTTAAAGCCCTTGTTTATTCAAAGAACAATTTTGCTGAAAAATCTTTTTCCTGTTTTTAATTATTTTTTTCTAAAAGGGATGTAAAGAGCCTTGATGTGCTGGCAGAAGTAGGCACCCCCTATGTATTATTGATGTTTTATACTTCTCACTGTCTTGAGGATTGGTCCTGATTGTAAATGCTGTTGGGGATATTTGCCTTTTTGGTGGGGGTGTGGGAGGAACCAGAGCAGGCAGTGGCAGCACTCAGCAAACCTCCCAGTAGTGGTTCTGAGCCCGGGAGAGCAAGCAGTGTGTCTCAGGACCTGCGAGTGGGCAGGATTTGAACTCTGTTGCAGGATTCTGTTTTCTGCACCTCTCTCCTCACCTCTCCTTCATAATAAATGATTTTTTTAGTCTTCAAAAGAAGTCATTAGCGGGGCTGGAGAGATAGCCTAGTGGTTAAGAGTACCGACTGCTCTTGCAGAGGACCCGGGTTCGATCCCCAGCACCCACATGGCGGCTAAGAACCATCTGTAACTCCAATTCCAGGAGAACTCCAGTTCAAGGGGAATCCGAGACTCTCTTCTGACCTCCGCGGCATTGCATGACACTGGTGCACAAACCTACATGCAGACAGTACATTCATACACATACAAAAATAAAAATTAAAAATTAAAAAAAAAATTCATTAGCACAGCACTTGATTCAAAGTGAATACTTGCCTTGGTTTTGAATTTCAGGCGTCCCTAAGATTCATGTAGAGCTAGCTGTGTCCTTTGGGGCAGAGGTGGGGTGGGATGGGTAGGAGCAGCACTTCTGTTTCTTAGAGTCTTGGCCTCGGGTCTTAGGTTCCATGTCTCTGGAGGTTCCTGATTATGCTTCAGGAAATGATTCCACTTCTGCTCCATCCCACCTGACACTACAATTTTATGTTCCCAGAGGGCTTTGTTATAGCTAATGATGTGGACAACAAGCGATGCTACCTGCTCGTTCACCAGGCCAAAAGGCTGAGCAGTCCCTGCATCATGGTGGTAAATCATGACGCATCCAGCATACCTAGGCTCACAGTAGATGTGGACGGAAGGAAAGAGATTCTCTTCTATGATCGGATCTTATGTGATGTGCCTTGCAGGTATTTATATTACTAAGAGGTCAGAAAGCCCCAAATCCAGCAGGAAATCCATTCAAATAGAGATGGAAAGGATGCTGTGCATGATGTGGTGGTGTGTGTGCTTCTTGTGGCCACGAGTGTGGAGAAAGATGTGAGCATGAACCCAAAGAGACTGGAGGTGCAGTGAAACAGCTCTGCATGGTGCTGGATGTAGAGCAGATGTTGGCGATGAGCAGCCCCAAAACCAGCTGTGAGCAACACCCTTGAGGAATGCGGAAACATTAGCTCCTGCCATGACGTGTTGCGGGATATCTTTGAACTATTTTGCATCCCAAATATTTCTCCTCTTCTGATATGTATGTAAAGAGCTTGGTCATAAAGTAATGCACAATCAGATTGAGTTTTTCTACTAAATTTTGTTATTTTACTACAGTGAAGAAATTTAAAAGTTGAAAGCTTTGAGACTCTTTTTAGACTTATCATCAAATTTTATACCATAAATGCTAGAGAACTGGACTTTGTAGAATGAGTGAATAACTCTCCGGAAAGGCAGGTCTGTACAGTTGTAGTTCTCTGTTTAGAAGCAAGCATGGGCCAGGGTCAACACCTCAGTAGCATGGGTTTGTGGAGACCAGGACCCATTAGCACCCAGCAGTTAGGAAATGTCTTTCTGGAAGAGTGCCATGCTTAACATGCACTACTTGTGACAGGACCCACTTTTTGAATGGCCCCTGACAGCACTGAATGTGGCAGAGGTAAAGTAGCTAAAGAACTGGAACTTGAGAATTGAATACAGGTTTAAAACAAGACCTGCCTTAAGTAGTTTACAACATGGTAAGCAAGCAAAACTGACACTGTCAAATAGATTAAAAGACTAATTTAGTCATGAACTGAAACATTTTTCTCCCCTGGTTACAACTTTCTAATTCACCTTGGGGTCCAATTTTGATCCTCAGTGTATATTTTTTTTATTGGAAAAGTAACTTTTTTTTAAATGTACTTTCATTTTTTTAAATTTTATTTATTTTTGTATGTGTATGAATGTACTGTCTGTGTGTAGGTCTGTGCATCTGTGTCATGCAATGCCGCGGAGGTCAGAAGAGGGTCTTGGATTTCCCTGGAATTGGAGTTACAGATGGTTCTTAGCTGCCATGTGGGTGCTGGGGATCGAACCCAGGTCCTCTCCAAGAGCAGTTGGCGCTCCTAACCGCTAGGCCATCTCTCCAGCCCCAGTAACTCGTTTTATATAATCTGAGAATAAAGTGGCCTTACAAGTACTAGATGTAGGCTGAAGAAGTTCCTGAAATTGCAGTGAGGTTTCTACCCTAGCATCCAGCCAGGGTGTCATTTCAAAGTGGGGATTATATCTGGGGCCCTCCTGTGCAGCGTCCTCAGCTAAACCACCAAGGATACATGAGGTGACCTTCAGGTTATGTGTGAGGTCTGTGAGGTGACCTCTTCAGTATGTGTGTGTGTGAGGTCTGTGAGCTGACCTTCAGGTTGTGTGTGTGAGGTCTCTGAGCTGACCTTCAGGTTGTGTGTGTGTGAGGTCTGTGAGCTGACCTTTAGGATGTGTGTGTGTGAGGTCATTGAGGGGACCTTCAGGTTGTGTGTGTGAGGTCTGTGAGCTGACCTTCAGGATGTGTGTGTGAGGTCCATGAACTGACCTTCAGGTTGTGTGTGTGACGTCTGTGAGCTGACCTTCAGGATGTGTGTGTGAGGTCTGTGAACTGACCTTTAGGTTGTGTGTGTGTGAGGTCTGTGAGGTGACCTTCAGGTTGTGTGTGTGAGGCCTGTGAGGTGACTTTCAGGATGTGTGTGTAAGGTATGTGAGGTGACCTTCAGGATGTGTATGAAGTGAATATAAAGCAAATGAATTTTGTGTGTAGACTTGCTTGTTATTGGCAAAGACATTACTGAATAAATCCAAAGCATATCTGAGCCGAGCCCTGTGGATAAGAACTGTATCCTGTTTTTCTCTCGGGTGACAGAAATTTACCTCTGTAATGAGCTTTTCTGTTCAAATCCATTTTTTCCTCTTTGAATTGAAAGCATAATTTTAAATGTGTTTCACTGTATCCCTAGAACAAAAATAGAAAGTTGGTATTCTTTGTGAGAACTGAGATTGTTTTAAGTTGATATTTATAAATACCTGTTTTGTAATTCATCTTGAGGATAAGATGCCTGTTAAAGATCTATAAGCACAGAGTTTCAGTTTGTTAAATATCTTCCTTTCAGTGGAGATGGCACTATGAGAAAGAACACTGATGTCTGGAAGAAGTGGAGCACCTTAAACAGCTTGCAGCTCCATGGGTGAGTGAACATACCTGGTATACTCCGTGACACAGGTTACCAAAGGCAGGCTGTTCCCTCAAGTAGCTGAGCCGCAGATGCTCCATCTCCAGGTACACACCTGGAACCATAGTTAATTACCGCTTCAAGAGTTTGCTTGCATTCCAGAAGTTGTTTTAAACTCTCAAGAATAATAACTGCAACTTTTATGATCATGAGATATGTATTTATTTTGAAATGGCCATTTTCTCATGTTACTAATCTTAATCTACTGACAACTTCTGTTCATTCTTAGTGTGTTTCTATGTTTTTCTCTATGTTGAGAGTTTTTGAAGTTATTGTTCATACATAGTTTTGCCTGGTGTTCTTTTTTCATTTACTATGAAAGGCACACATCCTTCAGTGTGTTACTGGGTGACATATTGGACTAGTGAAAACTGACTACAAGTAGTTTTAGCAGGTTATTTTGTTTATTAAATACCACTGGTTTTGTAAACTGGAGGAAAGAGAATGTAGGAAGGGGGTTAAATTTTCCGTAGGAAAAAAACACACTTGAAAAAATGTGTAAGAGCACTGACTTGCAGAGGACCTGGCTTGTGTTCCCAGTACCCATATGCCCATTAACTGTCCATAGCTTCAGTTCCAGGGTTTCTATGCCCTCTTGGCCTCCACAAGCTGTGCATGATACAGGTGTACTTACATATATGCAGGCAAGACACTTAAACACATAAAATAAAAATAAATTAATAAAACTTTGTGGAGCTTTTTAGGGGGTCTTTTTGAGACAGGGTCTTCTTGTAGCCCTAGCTGACCTGGAACTCGCTATGTAGACCTGCCTCTGCCTTCTGAGTGCTAGGCTTAAAGGCATGTCCCTGACAGCTTTATTTAAAAAAGAAATTCACTGTATATCATGAATTCATTTGAGATTTATGCTTTTTTGGCTAATGTTGGAAAAGAAGAATAGAGCAGAAAAATGTATAAATAGATGCTTAACTAACATCTAGCTTATATTAGTTTATAATTTCCCTTGCAGCTTTGGAAAGTTTCTTTATTGTAGAAGTGTAAAAGTGTATGTGGCGTAAGTCTGTACTTTGTAATGTGTATGCCTGGAGCTGTTCTGTTTATTAACCTGGCTTTCCTGCAGCTTACAGTTGAGGATTGCCACTCGAGGTGCAGAGCAGCTGGCCGAAGGGGGCAGGATGGTGTACTCTACCTGTTCATTAAACCCCATTGAGGATGAAGCAGTCATAGCGTCTCTCCTGGAGAAAAGTGAAGGTGAGTGTGCCCACCTGTTGCCAGAACTCCTTCTGGGAGGTACGTGCAGTGTCCTGCTACCTCTCCCAGGGTCCCAAAGGCAATTGGAGGTACAAACTCCCCTAACTGCAGTTTGGAAAATTCTAACAAGTTTATGGGCTTTGTAACAGCAAATGGGTGAGGGAGTTAATTACATTGGAGTTACCTCCAGTGGCCATACAGAAAAGTCCCCTTCCTGGCAGGGACCTCCCTGCTGCTACCCAAGATGGCAAAGGCAAGAGAGACCCACCTCACGTTGTTCTCTGTTCATACCCCCTTCTCCCCTCCTCCTTGTACAGCCAAGGCCGGCTGGCTGGTTGGGAGGGGTAGCTGACTTCGCCGGCCCCTCCATTTCCCTTGGAAGGCCAACAGTCAAGTTTACAGTGCTAAACGTGGGAAGGCGTTTGATGTCCAGGGTCAGTTTTTTCGGAGGACCATCCACACTACACCACCCAGTTCCTAGTGAAAGCACGTGCTTTTCAAAAGTGGTTTGTCTTGCTGTGACAGGCTTGTTTCTCTGGATGCTTCTCAAGATTGGATTCCTTTTGTACGCATTACCCAGCAGTGTGTAAGGTCACTGCTTTCCCCCTCATCTGTGGTGGGCACTTGAATGTCTTCCATTTTTTGGCTCACTAACTTAAAAGCAAATGATACTCTTCCCATGTTTTGGTAACAGAATCTGCCAGTTTGCCATCCTTCTGGGCATGGAACACTGAAACAGCTAGGGAAGTGCACATACTGCTGAGGTGGAGTGCCATGACCTGCCATCCTTCTGCAGGCTTGTCATCACCGTGGCTGCTCTGGCCTGTGCAAGAGAGCCTCCACTGAGGACTTGGCTGGAACAGTGGTTTTGGTAGTTTTTTTTTTTTTTTTCTTGTTGTTTTTGGTCTTTTTGAGACAGGGTCTCCCTTTAATACTAGCTGGCCTGGAGTTCGCTCTGTAGACCAGGCTGGCTTTGAACTCACAGAGATCTGCCTGCCTCTGTCTCTGCCTCCCAAGTGCTGGGAATAAAGGCGTGTGCCACCATGCCCAGCTTGGTAGTTCTTAACCTCAAAAAGTACATGAGGAGGACACTGCAGTGTCTACCTGCAGCCTTGGAGTTAGAGCTGTGGAACCTGCGCAGATTTCTGTCTGCATTAGCCGGACTTTGGGGAAAATGGACAAAAAAGGATTCTGGGAGTGTGACTAACACAAACTCCTTATCTGTCCTTTGGTACATCCTTGTCCCAGAACTCTGAAAACAGGATTATGCGTCACTGTCTGCATGCCTACTTTCTGCTCAGTCTCAGCACTGGAGAAGGGAGGCAAAAGGGTGGAGTTCAAGGCTGGTCTGAGCTACACTGGAATTTTAGCTTAGACAAGGGGTAGCCATGTAGCTCAGTGACTGTGGCAGAGACCTTGTCTAGCACATGCAAGCCCTGGGTTAGATCTCTAGCCCTGCAGAAACAGAATCCCCTGAAGGCAGTTGCAGGACTTGAGGCATTTCAAACTGCTTTGTTTTGGTGGTGCTATGGTCTGTTTAAAAAACTTACCCTTTAATCCTAGCACTCGGGAGGCAGAGGCAGGCGGATCTTTGTGAGTTCAAGGCCAGCCTGGTCCACAGAGTGAGTTCCCGGACAGCTGGGGCTACAAGGAGACCCTGTCTCGAAAAGACCAAAAAAGACAAAAACAAAAAAAAACTTACTGCTGGTTTCTTAGCATTTTTCTTGGAATGGGTACTGAATGCTATCACACCTCAAGTAAAAGCATAGACCTGACTGTGAGAAGAACCCTCCTTTTGTTGTTAGACCTGGCATTTCGTCCCAGGCACAAGCTTGAGACAGAAAAAGGATCAACAAAAATTGCATAGAGTACTTTGGTACCAGGAAACTTAGAAAATATCAGATACTTAGTTCCCAAGCATTGTCAGTTAAGAAGCACTGGAGGGAAGGCCACTCGTGAGCATGCAGACTGCACACTGGGGTAGTGGCAGCTCCTGCCCCAGCTGTGGGCTGGAGCTCACCAAGCTCTTGTGTTTATGAGGCTACTGGACAGTGTTTGGTGGAGAAAGCAGTGTCTGTGCTTGTACTGCCATGTCAGCTTGGCTCTGAAGGCCTGTTAGGAAGATGCTTCTGCGGCGGCGTCTAGGATGGCAGGTGTCTCCTTGGGACCCGCTGGCTTTGCTTTCTTTGTTTGGGTTTTTTTTTTCTTCTCTGCTTTGTTGGTTTTCCCCTTGGGTTTGTACTGGCAGCTCTCTAAGCTGTCTAAAATGGGCCTGCCTACAGCTCGTAGTGTCACTGTTAGAGACAGTACAGTCAAAAGTGTGTTGACAGCTGCTGCCTTTTTGTTATGATCCAGGCACCTGTGTCCCAGTGGGCAATTAGAGCATTTCCTAGGACCCAGTACTGAGTGATCAGGATTTGTTCTGCACTTTTTGTTAAACAAAACAGACAACTAACCAGTGTATCTAGAACAGACCCTTCCCTTCAAATCCTAGGTGTGGGGGCAAACAGGCAGTATAGCTCAGTGGAATTCACCTTGTAGTCTCCATGTGACTGATAATCTATTTTAGTGCCTTTGTTGAATTTTTTTTTTTCTTTTGGTCTTTTCGAGACAAGGACCCCCAGCCATCCTGAAACTCGACGTGTAGACCAGGCTAGCCTTACTCACAGAGATCCACCTGAGTGGTGGGATTAAAGGCATGCCACCACGCCCAGATTATTAAGTATACAGTATGCAGCCAGGCATGCTAGCATGCATGTGCCTTTAATCCCAGCCCTCAGGAGGCAGAGGCAGATGAATCTCTGAGTTCAAGGCCAGCCTGACCACATAGCAAGTTCCAGGCCAGATGAGGCTAAAGGGAGACCCTGCCTCAAAAAGACCAAAAATTAAAAAAAAAATTTTTAAGTATACAGTATGTACTTATATATAATAGTGTACAGCTGATTGACTTTTGGTAAACTACTTAGCTGAGTATTCCTCACCACAGTCCAGTTTAAGGCCATGTTGTCCACCCAGGAGGTTCTTTATACCCATTTCATCATCTGTCCTGCTCTAGCACTCTATGCCTCTCCTACCCAACCCCAGCGGTCACTATTTCCTGTCTGTAGGTTTGCCTTCCCTGGACTTCCCTTAGAAAGGAAACCATGCTGTTTATAACTTTTGTTCTTATTCCTTTAAAGGGGTATGGTGGGGCATGCTTTTTGCATGTCTTTTTTATGTATAGGTGCCCTGGAGCTTGCTGACATGTCTGCTGAACTGCCAGGCCTGAAGTGGATGCCCGGAGTCTCCCAGTGGAAGGTAATCCTGTGATGGTGAGGGCTGCACATCGGGATCAGGGACAGCTTCCCGGCTGTAGGAGCCACAGGAGTTGCAAAGCTCATCTTTGGGCGCTATGCATCATTACAGCATCTGGTTGTATGGTACAGATTCTGTACAAGCAGTATGATTATGTGTATGTTTCTCTCTGGCAGTGGAAAAGCTCTCCTTTTATTCCTCATACAGAGGCCTGCTTTGTTGTTCTTGTGCCCATAAATAGAACTTTCCTGGCTTTTTTGTGGTTTTGAATCCAAGCTTAGTTTTAAGTTCATCTTACAGCTTCATGCCCAGAACAATCTGAGACTGCTTTAAAAACAAAAAAGAGGGGCTAGAGAGATGGTTCAGTGTTTAAGAGAGCCGACTGCTCTTCAGAGGACCTGGGTTTGATTCCCAGCACCCACATGATGGCTAAGAACCTCCTTTAAGCCGGGCATGGTGGTGCACGCCTTTAATCCCAGCACTCGGAGGCAGAGCAGGTGGATCTCTGTGAGTTCAAGGCCAGCCTAGTCTACAGTGAGTTCAAGGCCAACTGGGGCTCTAGGGAGACCCTGTCTAAAAAAACAAAACGAGCTGGGCGTGGTGGCGCACTCCTGTAATTCCAGCACCTGGGAGGCAGCGAAGGGCTAGAGAGATGGCTCAGCAGTTAAGAGCACTGGCTGCTCTTGCAGAAGATCTGCCCCCGTTTAGTTCCCAGCACCCACATGGTGGCTAACAAGCTACTCTTAAATCCATTTCGATGGGATCCAATGCCCTCTTCTGACCTTCATAGATATTGCACAACATGAGTCCAGTTACATAAGGCAGACAGTACACTCATAAACATAAAAATAATAAAATAGTTTTTAAAATAAGTATAAAACAAAATGGAAACCTGTGTAGGTAGTGGGCTTTTATGACCACTACCCTGGCCTTTGGAATGGAAGTGTTTCACTGTTGGTAACAGATAATATGGAACGAGTGTCATATGTCTCTCTGTATACCCTAGGCCTTTTTTTCACTTTGATAGTATTCCAGATCTAGAAAGGGGGTCTCTTCACAGGTCATGACTCGAGATGGGCAATGGTTTGCAGACTGGGATGAGGTTCCCCAGGGCAGACATACCCAAATTCGACCTACTATGTTCCCACCAAAGGACCCGGAAAAGTTGCAGGCAATGCAACTGGAGCGGTGGTAAGTTCGTGAGCACTGTGGTTTGGGATAGTGGGATTGTTTGTCAAGCTTAGTTGGGAGGAGTTAGAGGCCTCAAGTCAGTTTGCTGTGAGGCCTGGGTTGGGCTTACAGCCAGCCTCTAGTGGGGGAACCCTTCCACCAAGTGAGGCATTCTTAGCGCCTGTTGGTTGGTAGCACCCAACATTTACTAATAGTAGAATTGGTTAGAACCTGAGTCAGTACTTTGGAAACTACACCCGCTTTTCAGTGTATAATTATACAAAGTCATGGGCTTCATTAGGACATTTCCTTAAGTGCAGGAAATGCACCTTCACCATCATATTCCTTCCCTCCCACCCCCTTGTGCCTGTCTTCATCTTCCCTGATTTCTCTTCCATGCGCCTTTTAAAGGTGGCATCTGGGCTGCCTACGAATAAGGGTATTTACAGGAGGATAAAATCAAATCATCTTTGTACTCTGTCTGATGCTTTGGGATTATTTACATAATATTTACTGTATATTTCTAGCCTTAGAATATTACCTCATCATCAGAACACCGGAGGCTTCTTTGTGGCAGTATTGGTCAAAAAATGTTCAATGCCATGGAATAAGCGTCAGCCAAAGGTAAGGGCCTTTAATTCAGAACAGCACAGCATAATGTTTGATCTTCCTCTGTTTATAACAAAGCCTAACAGTTGAACTGAAGTGCAGAGGCAGAGTAGAGCTTTTGAAGGGTGAGGAAGTTGGGAGGGGCTAAGCCTAGACAAGGGGAAATGTATCTCAATTTCAAGTTTTGTGAAAAGCAAGCATTTCTCAGGAGGTGGATGGTAGGAAAGGCAAGGTGTGTGGAGCACATTCTCTGTTAAACAGCAGCTGGGAAACATTAAGGTGTAGGTATAGGGGTTTGCGTCTGGAGCCCTCTAGCTATTGCTATACGCTGGGGTGGTTCACCGTGCTTCTGTGGCCTATTTGAGACAGCCTCTTTCCCTCAGCTCTGAGCATTCAAGGAAGGGCCTGGCTACATGGTGTATGTAGCCTGACCTGACCTG
Organism: Rhizomys pruinosus; assembly: GCA_009823505.1. NCBI lineage: Eukaryota > Metazoa > Chordata > Mammalia > Rodentia > Spalacidae > Rhizomys > Rhizomys pruinosus. The sequence continues at coordinate 2,637,302 of VZQC01011358.1, forward strand.
CCAGGTGCTCTCTGGGGGAGGCCATGTAGCACAGCTTCCTGATCTTGATTTGTGGTCCCACCTACATGGCTCCTCTTATCGTTGTTGATCGTGCCATTGTTTTCTGATTATAGGATGTGATCTGGACTAGGCATAAAAACTTAACATTTCTTTAGGATCCACCTGTGAGCATTAGGACCATAGGTGCTCAGCTCATGGAGAAGCAGAAAGGCAGTGTTGTCTGACCACAGGGGGTCCAAGATATGGTTCATTTCCAGTTACAGGCCGAGGTCTTGTACTTCTGGGGGGGGGGGTCACCATGGTTTTGTAGGTTAGGAAGGGCCTCACTTTGAATCCGTGTCTGACTCGGGGAGTCCTAGCCCTTCAGAAGAAAGCTGGGAGCTGTGGTCCTGATGGAGGTAGAGTGCCAAGCTGTAGGTCAGTCTGATTTCCAGTGGGCATGTTTAAAAATGTAAAATCGCTGGTCTACAGAGTGAGTTCCAGGACAGCTGGGGCTACAGGGAGACCCTGTCTCAAAAAGACAAAAAAAAAAAAAGTAAAATCGCTGTGCGTGGTGGCGAGCGCTTTTAATCCTAGCACTTTGGGAGGCAGAGGCAGGCGCATCTCTGAGTTGAAGGCCAGCCTGGTCTACATAGCGAATTCTAGGACAGCCAGAGCTATAGGGAGACCCTGTCTTAAAAAGACCAAAAAAAAAAAAAAGTAAAATCAACTTTACTGATCCATTTTATTCGTGTCAGTGTTTGTAAAATGCTGTTTCTGAGTAGTATATGAAATTGGTGTTGGGATACTTTGCCCTTTATTTTTTTGCCTTTTTTTTTTTTTTTTTTTTTTTTTTTTTTTTTTTTTGTATGGTTGTGAAGTACTGTCTGCTGTAGGTCTGTGCACCCTTGTCATGCAATGCCGCGGAGGAGGTCAGAAGAGGGTTCTCGGATTTCCCTGGAACTGGAGAGTTCTCCTAGAATTGGGTTACAGCTGGTTCTAGATGGCCATGTGGGTGCTGGGGATCGACCTGGGTCCTCCTGCAAGAGCATGTGGTACTCTTAACCGCTAGGCTATTTCAATCACCAGCCCCTTTTTTTTGCCTTTTTTTATACTGCACTTTAATAATAGCATGTGTTTAACTGTTAATTGTTTGGAGCTGAGCTTGAAGCCAGAGTCCTCATGTGTGCTACATACCCGCTTTGCTGCCCAGCAGTATGCGGCGGCTTGGTTCACACTAATGGCGGTTTTTGTGCTGAGTGCTCATAGCTGGCTGGAGGCTCTGAGTTGTTGGTGAGGCCCAGAGCTGCTCTGTGAGAGCAGGGCCATCTTCCCACTGGTGCTGTGAGAGCAGGCCCATCTTCCCACTGGTGTCTGCTGTGAGAGCAGGGCCATCTTCCCACTGGTGTCTGCTATGAGAGCAGAGCCATCTTCCCACTTTCCTTATTAGGTTGTAGTTTGTGAGGAGAGGGGAAAGTAGGCACCACGGGGGCTGGGAGACGCAGAACAAAGAGGAACCACTGGTTGTCGGCTCTGGCAGAGCAGGGTAAATCTGCCAATGGGGGCTAGGATGTGAGAGTAGGGCCATCTTCCCACTGGTTGTGAGAGCAGGGCCATCTTCCCGCTGGTGCTGTGAGAGCAGGTCCATCTTCCCACTGGTGCTGTGAGAGCAGGGCCATCTTCCCACTGGTGCTGTGAGAGCAGGGCCATCTTCCCACTGGTGTCTGCTGTGAGAGCAGGGCCATCTTCCCACTGGTGTCTGCTGTGAGAGCAGGGCCATCTTCCCACTGGTGTCTGCTCTGAGAGCAGGTCCATCTTCCCACTGGTGTCTGCTGTGAGAGCAGGGCCATCTTCCCACTGGTGTCTGCTATGAGAGCAGGGCCTTCTTCCCACTGGTGGGCTTTCTTCCCACTGGTGGGCTTTCTTCCCACTGGTGGGCTTTCTTCCCACTGGTGGGCTTTCTTCCCACTGGTGGGCTTTCTTCCCACTGGTGGGCTTTCTTCCCACTGGTGGGCTTTCTTCCCACTGGTGGGCTTTCTTCCCACTGGTGGGCCTTCTTCCCACTGGTGTCTGCTGTGAGAGCAGGGCCATAGGGACACTGGGGGTCTGCTCTGTTGGATCAGAGCATATAGGGCAGCCTTGAACAACTGGGGTCTGACGTGAGAGCAAGTGAAAGCCTTCCCACTGGTGTTATGCTGTGAGAGAAGGGAATCTTACAAATGGGTACTGGACTGATTATGAGAGTGAAGGCGACTCCATATTTCCTCGCTGGGTCTGCTTGAGAGCAGGCGTCCATTCCTTCCCACTGGTGTCTGTCGTGAGGAGCAGGGCCCAAATCTTACACTGGTTGTCCTGCTGTGAGAGCAGGGCCATCTTCCCGCTGGTGCTGTGAGAGCAGGTCCATCTTCCCACTGGTGCTGTGAGAGTAGGGCCATCTTCCCACTGGTTGTGAGAGCAGGGCCATCTTCCCGCTGGTGCTGTGAGAGCAGGTCCATCTTCCCACTGGTGCTGTGAGAGTAGGGCCATCTTCCCACTGGTGCCCTGTGAGAGCAGGTCCATCTTCCCACTGGTGCTGTGAGAGCAGGGCCATCTTCCCACTGGTTGTGAGAGCAGGGCCATCTTCCCGCTGGTGCTGTGAGAGCAGGTCCATCTTCCCACTGGTGCTGTGAGAGTAGGGCCATCTTCCCACTGGTTGTGAGAGCAGGGCCATCTTCCCGCTGGTGCTGTGAGAGCAGGTCCATCTTCCCACTGGTGCTGTGAGAGTAGGGCCATCTTCCCACTGGTTGTGAGAGCAGGGCCATCTTCCCGCTGGTGCTGTGAGAGCAGGTCCATCTTCCCACTGGTGCTGTGAGAGTAGGGCCATCTTCCCACTGGTTGTGAGAGCAGGGCCATCTTCCCGCTGGTGCTGTGAGAGCAGGTCCATCTTCCCACTGGTGCTGTGAGAGTAGGGCCATCTTCCCACTGGTTGTGAGAGCAGGGCCATCTTCCCGCTGGTGCTGTGAGAGCAGGTCCATCTTCCCACTGGTGCTGTGAGAGTAGGGCCATCTTCCCACTGGTTGTGAGAGCAGGGCCATCTTCCCGCTGGTGCTGTGAGAGCAGGTCCATCTTCCCACTGGTGCTGTGAGAGTAGGGCCATCTTCCCACTGGTGCTGTGAGAGCAGGGCCATCTTCCCACTGGTGCTGTGAGAGCAGGACCATCTTCCCACTGGTGCTGTGAGAGCAGGGCCATCTTCCCACTAGTGTCTGCTATGAGAGCAGGGCCATCTTCCCACTGGTGCTGTGAGAGCAGGGCCATCTTCCCACTGGTGCTGTGAGAGTAGGGCCATCTTCCCACTGGTGCTGTGAGAGCAGGGCCATCTTCCCACTAGTGTCTGCTATGAGAGCAGGGCCATCTTCCCACTGGTGTCTGCTATGAGAGCAGGCTCTGGTCCTTCCTGTCACACATGTTCACCAGGACAGGCTGTTGTACTTCCTGTCACACATGTTCACCAGGACAGGCTCTTGTCCTTCCTGTCACACATGTTCACCAGGACAGGCTCTTGTCCCTCCTGTCACAGATGCCTACCAGGACAGGCTCTTGTCCTTCCTGTTACACATGTCTGCCAGAACAGTCTCTTGTCCCTCTGCAGCCATCAACCCAATAAACTCTCCTTTTAGATGCCATCTTGAGCATGGTCTGCTATGACAGCAACAGAAAATGACTTAAACACCGTGTTTCCTAGTCAGCACCTCCCTTGCCTCTACTTTTCTGGCTGCACCTTGCTCAGTTCAGCCGCAGTTTGGGGTGTCTGCCTGCCATGTGTGTGTTAGCTGATGCCACATGCATTATGAGGTAGTGTCTGATGGAGTCTAAGTCGGAGAAACAGGGACCACCCGGTTGGAGTTCAGGCCCAGAGATCCAGGCGATAGTGGGTTTTTTTGAAGGAGAGTTTTGCAGTAGAGAATGGGCTGAGATGAGGGTGTTGCTGTAAATTGGACCTGGACTGAATCCAGTTTTGGCTCCTCTCTCACCAGCTTGTTTGGTGACCTGGGAAGAGTGTGGACCTTGCCTGCATGGAAGCAGCCTTAGTGAACTTATTTCTGATGATGGAACTAAGAATAACTTCTTCTGTCATCTTTGTGTGTGTGTGTGTGTGTTACTAGTGATTGAACTCCAGGCTTTACACTTGCTAGGCAATTATGTTTGAATACTGAGCTACATCCCTGGCCTAAAAGAATATTAATATGTAAATAGAACATTTTGTTGATACTCAAAGCTAGTTGTCTATTACATTGGCCCTGAATCTTCACCAAGCATTGCTGGGCCCCTAGAGATATCTTTTTCCTTGCACATGCCCTTAATCAGTCCCCACATCCCTCCTTATATGGACCAGGGCCAGCCCGTGGTACTCTGGATAGTGAAGAAAGAGTAGTCTGCTAGGCATGGTGACACATGCTTTTAGTCTCAGCAGCTGGGAGGCAGAGGCAGGTACATCCCTGTGAGATTGAGGCCATCCTGGTCCATAGTGAGTTCCAGGCCAGCTGGGGCTACAGGGATCTTTCCAAAGGACAAGAGGAGGAGGAGGAGAGAATATTGGTTTTTTGTTGTTGTTATTGTTGTTTTTTCCCTCGAGGAGGATGAGGGAGGAGGAGGAAGAAGAAGAAGGAAAGAATATTGTTTTTTTTTCTCTTATCCAGTAAGAGAGAAATGCAATGAACTTGGTAGTTTGAATTTTCTTGAAGCAGTGAAAAGTATGTTGCATTTGTGTGTGGAAATGAAGGTATTTCTTTCAACAGGTGCAAAGCAAATTTGCAGAAACCAGAGATACCACACGGTTGAGCCCCATGGCCACAGGGGAACCCTGTACCCCCTCCAAGGCAGAAAGTCAGATGGTCATTGCATCTGGTGACACAGAAGTCACATACACGGCAGAGAATGCAGAGAACAAGAAAGATGGCGTGTGCGGGTGAGGAATGAGTCTGAGCCTGGCTGAGTCCCTGCTAAACTGACTAGGACCTCAGAGTCTTGCTGTGGGGGTTTTGCATAGGAGCTAGGAAGTAGCACTGTTTGTGTACTGTGCTGTGTGTGTGCAGGTTAGAGGTTATGCTTCTAGTATGGTTATGTGGAGTCCTGGCTGTACAGAAGGTGGTGGGTGAGCCCTGGGTATGTCAGGATGAGTGTTTTTGGTGTTGAGCATCTTACCAGGCCTGTTGATTGAGTGACTGTGTCTTTATTCCCTTTTAGTCCTCCTCCATCCAAGAAAATGAAGTTATTTGGATTTAAAGAAGATCCATTTGTATTTATTCCTGAAGATGACCCATTATTGGCACCTATTGAGTAAGGATCTGTTCGGCCTTTTGCATCAGTTTGAAAGTCTTGTTGAGTCATAAAGACACTACTGATCACATTCAGTTGATGTTCTGTTAGCGTTCTTTCCCATACTGGTCTTGGATTAGAGCTAGTTGGAACTTGGGGGAGGAGGTATGAACGGAGCCTTCATTAAGGTGAGGGAGAAAGTAAGCTGCTTAGAGGTGAAGATGACCAGTGAGGAGCCCTCAGATGGACCCTGGGTGGGCTTAGCTCACCTAGGTAAGCACAGAGGTCAGTGGCCAAGGCTGCCCTGGCTTGCTCTTATATGGGAGATTAGAGAGTAAGTCTGGGTGGGGGTGAGGTTACTGTGTGGCACAGAAAAGCTTCACCTTTACAGAAGTCTTGGTTTGACACAGCATATGTCTTGGGTCCTTGTCATTGGAGTAGTTTGTGGTTGAGAGGCAGAGGCTGCTTTCTTTAGCAGAAGCCCTGACCCGGCTGTCCTTCATGCTAATCCTCCCTGTCTGTTTCGGCTGCAGGTAGCTGGGACCCCAGCAAGTGGGAGTCCAGGGCAGACTTAAGCAGTTGGAGCTGCACCTCAGTTGTAGAGGTTGGGCTTTGTTGGGGAGGGTGAGGTGTATGAGATGGTTTACTGAAAGCCAAGCTGTATGTAAGCAGTGTTAACTTTGCTGACAGGAAATTTTATGCTTTGGATCCTTCGTTCCCAAAGATGAACTTGTTAACTAGAACCACAGAGGGGAAGAAGCGGCACCTCTACATGGTTTCTAAGGAACTGAGGAATGTGCTGCTGAACAACAGTGAGAGGATGAAGGTAGAAGCCACACTGCAGACTTGTGTCGGGGGAGGAGCAGGTCCAGGTGCTGCTCCCTCGTGCAGCATTGGCTGATGGCCCTGCCTCTTGCCAGGCTCTCCTGCTACCCCTCAGGCCCTTGTGCATGTCCTTCCACACCTTTTTCTCAAGTTTGCTGCCCTGGTTCCTGGTGCTGTTCTGACCAGGCTCAGTCATGCAGCGTCTCACACCCATTCTTCTCTCTGTGGTCTGCTGGCCATCAGGGCCACTGACCTGAAACTGTCTTGTTGGTGATGTGTGTGCTGACTTGTCCTTGTGTTTTGAAAGCATTTCAGTGTCATTTCTGTTCTGGTGATTGTGTGTGTCCATCAGCTGTGGACACGTGAATGGCTGCATTGGTGGGGCGTGCTCTTAAAAGCCTGTTGCTGGCAGAGCAGTTTCTGTCCGTCCCTTTCCACAGCTTCTCACACACAGCCTTGCCACCCTGTAGTGAATCGTTGTAACCAATTATCTGGAGTTCCTGTGTTTACCCACCCCCCCTTATTTTTTTGTGTATACAGGTTATTAACACAGGGATAAAAGTCTGGTGTCGAAATAATAGTGGTGAGGAGTTTGATTGTGCTTTCCGTCTGGCACAGGAGGTAATTTTGAAATAGAACCCCCAAACCCTAGCCATAGATTAACGTGAAACCGTCAGGAGAGGGGGCCTTAAGGAACTGGTACTGAGCCTTGTCACTCAGAAGTCCTTGAAATCCTCCTGGGCTAGGGCTTGACCCAGGACTGAACCTTGCAAACAAAGCATAGGCTCTGAGCAATCTCTCTTGACTCCCACAGGGGATATATACATTGTATCCATTTATTAATTCAAGAATCATCACTGTATCCATGGAAGATGTGAAGATACTATTGACCCAGGAGAACCCATTCTTTAGGAAATTCAGCAGTGAGACCTACAGTCAGGTCAAGGACCTGGGTGAGTGAGGGGACTGCCAACATGTTTGGGTTTGTGACACATTTCTTAATGTTGGGTTTGTGACACATTTCTTACGTTGGGTTTGTAACACATTTCTTAGTCGTGTACAGTTGGGTTCTACATGTGTATGTGTGGGTTCTACATCCTCAAAATCAAGCAGGTATGGATTGAAAATAATTGAAGAAAAGAATTGTGTCTGTCTGGGAATGTAGCTCAGGTGAGAGAGTGTCTCTGGCATGCATGGAGCCTTGGGTTTGATTTCCCCAGCACCATGTAAACCGAGTATGGATGCACAATGCCTATAATCCCAGCCCCTGGGAAGATCAGAAATTCAGGGATATCCCTGCCTATTTAGCAAGTTCGAGGGCATCCTGGGATCCATGGAGCCCTTTTTTTTAAAGTACTGTACTGAACATGTAGCCTTCTTTTTTTGTCACTATTTCCCAAGTAATACAGTATTTTTATATTAGCATATTAATATTAATTCCATGTTTACACACCATTTAAGTTGTATTAGAAAGTAGAAGTAACCTAGAGCTAAAAGCAGTGAGGGTCTGTCGCAGTCCTATGCAGGTATGGGGCCATTTCAGTCTGCCTCAGTCTGCTGGTGCTGTATAGTCAGTGCTGCACTTGCAGAACCTCGTCTCTTGAGTGTGAACCACAGACTACAGAGTGTAGAATACTGCTGAGTGCCTCTTGCTGTCTCCTTTGTTCAAGCCCCTATTCATAGGAGAGATTGGCTTACAGTATATGGTGACTATTCATACTTCTTTTGTTTAAATTTAACTTGAATGTGGTGGTGGTCAGTCCTCAGGCGTTGCTCTGTTGTTTCATGTGGTTTCTATGGTTTGAAATCCCAGTCATCCAGTTGTGTAGCAAGCACTTTCCCCCACTGAGCTATCTCCTTGGCCTTAATCCTACATTGAGATGATTGGCATACATGGTTTGGTAATTTTCACATGTTATTTCTGGGAGTTGGGCCTTTAACCTTGAGTATTGAGAATTGACCAGTAAACCCTCAACCTCCTGCTCCTCAGACAGTCCAAACTAGTGTGAACTCCTCTACCTGCATCCTTGGGGCCAAGAGCTCACTCTTCCCTTGAAAACAATACCTAGGTGAACTCAGTAGTTGTGTCCACTGACGAAAACCTTGGCAAATGTATGTCTGCTTCTCTTCTAGCCAAGGGGAGCATCGTACTGAAGTATGAACCGGATGCGGCGTAAGTAGTGTGTCCCTTGCCATTGGGATGGAGCTCAAGGCTGCATGAAGCCCAGCACTTGGAAGGATAGGAAGGAGGGTCAAAGGCTCCAGGCTTTTCAGGGCCTTGCCCTTTGGTGCATCCTCAGTAGTGTAGACGTTAGTAATGATGGGAACTACCAGGGTGGGAGGAACAAAATTGACTGCAGACATGCAGATGCTGTGAGGGAAGGCAGTGTTCGTCATTTGGAAGAGATGGCATGGAGGCAGTGGGGTCAACTGAGGGAGGGACAGAGTGAGGGATAGCTGGTGCAAGTGGCTGATGTTTGCTGTGTGAGTGGTGTGGTGTGGCTCTGCACAGTGAGTCTCCACCAGAGAGTTTAAAGGGCTGTTAAGACCTGTGCACAGGGTGATAGAAGACAGGGAAACAGGACCTGTGTATTCTGAACAGATCACTCCAAAAGCTTGAGAACAGTATGACTGCATGCTAAGAGACAGTACTCTCACCTAAGCAAGAGGAGCATACTCTGGGTACTAAGCCAGTTGGCAAGGCTGTGCGGTGGGGTTTGGGGGGTGGAGCAGGTCCAAAAGCAGGTAACATAGGTGGCGCTGCCTGTTGGATCAGAAGTACACAGTGTCTGAAGGGGCATTGTTATGTTGGCGGCCACTGGAGAAGAGACCATGGTTGGAGAATTGAGTAGGCAAAGAACGGACACCTTGGTCCCCAGGCAGTCTGTTTGCTTCACAGCGACACCCTGAGGTGACTTGAAGATGTAGGAAGAAATGCTTTTTGCTCCTGTCTGTGTGCTCAATGGGACAAGTAGGACTTGACAGGGGAGGGTGTGAGTGAGGTCTGTGAGGCAGGAGATGCTGTGAGTACTCAGAAGATGAACTGCGGACATGGAGTCAGGAGGATCAGCACAGGGCCACAGGCAGACCAGCCTCCCAGTGTGCGGTGGGCGGGCGTACTCGGGGAGGTCGCATATTGAGATTGTTAGTTAACGGGATGTTTAATGTTTACATGGCTCCATCTTGCTGACAGGAATCTAGATGCCCTCCAGTGTCCCATTGTGCTGTGTGGATGGCGGGGAAAGGCTTCCATTCGAACTTTTGTGCCCAAGAATGAACGGCTTCATTATCTCAGGATTATGGGGCTGGAGGTGTTGGGAGAAAACCAGGGGGACATGGTCACCAGTAAAGGTGTGGCTAACTCAGAGCAGCCTGAGGATGAGGAAGATGCTCGGCCAACAGCACAGGAGACCAACGTCCCGGAAGCTGTCATCTCAGACAGTACCTCAGCCTGTGACCCAGCTGCTTCTGAGCTACCCCGGTGAGGAGACCCCACATACTGAACTGGCTTCCACCACACCTTGGTGTTGGGGATCAAATCCAAGATCCCCTGAGCTGCAAAATTTATATTTTCAAACCCTGGGAATGGGGGTGGTAGGAGCCTGCAGAGAGGAGGACTTGCTCTCAGAGGGACCTGGCAAGAGGGTGGGGTTTTTTTAGGATTTAGGGACTGAGGTCCTTACTGTGAACTTTGATAGAGTGGGGGGGGGGGGTCAGTGTGTCTGCTATACAGACTGAAGAAAAACTGCCCATGCCAGAGTTCAGGTCCCTTGTTAGGCCTCCACTGGCCTTAAGGTAGTCTTAAAAATAATTTATAAGTAAAGCTGCAGCTCCTTGTGGGGTCTTGGGCACTGCTCTGCGCTTTAATGATGGTTTAGGCTGCACACCAGGGCCAATGCAGCCTTGATGTGCTGTGATGCTGACATGAGGCCTCAGGTGACTTCTGTGCCTTTGTGCTGAAAGGTGAAGCAAGCTTTCCCAGGGAGGGCTCTGTGGCCAATTGTGATGCCAGGTAGGGGGCCCTTTTGTGCTTTAATTCAGGGGGTGCTTTGCAGTTTATTTTTAAATGGGGTTGTGATTATTTGGGTAATTAAAGAGCTATATGATAATAAGTGTTTACATGTGACTTGTTTTGTTCTTGTGAAGCAGAAGGAAGAAATTTGGTAGATTAAAGGAAAGCGGTGGACCAGAGGTCTCTTATCTCTGTCGGTGGAGGGAGCTGGGCTGCCTCTGATTTGCCAGCCAATCTGTCCTGAGTAGCCTCCTGCCTCAGACTGCGCCTTGAGCCTGGTGGGTCCTCCTTGACCCTGGCGTTAGCACAGAACCAGGATCAAACTAATGAGTCTTGGTGCTGGTGAGAGGCTTACCACCAAGATGGACAGTTTCAGCATTTGAAAATGGGGAGGTGGGGCACTGGAGAGTTGGCTCAGCAATTAAGATCACTCACTCCTTTGGAGGATGGGGGTTCACTTCCTAGCACCCACATGGTAGCTTATAATGGCCTGTAATTTCACTTCCAGGGGACCCAACACCCTCTTCTGGCCTCCATGGGCACTGGGCATGCATGTGGTACATTTACATAAATGGAGGCAAAACACTCAAACTGAAAATCTTTTTTAAAAATCTTCATTTAAAAAAATGTATGGTAGAGCAGAGAAGAGAGTACTGGGTTCCACACACGACAACTGAATCGGGTCTGGTGGGAAGCCTGCATCTATCCCCTCCCTGGCACTGTTCTAAGCATTTCCAGATTGAAGGAGCTTCTTTCAGTGTCCTGTCCCTTCCCCCTTCTCCCCAGTCTTGAACTGAACATCTAACCTCACGTTTGCCAGCTAACCTTATTGGCACGTGCAGGCGTAGGTCAGACGCTCCAGCAGCTGCTGTCTCCTGGGTCTCTTGAACCACTCTGCTGCTCGGCAGGAAGCTCACCCAGGTTCTCCAGGTAATGCTCCAGGTGGTGTGGGGGAGGATTCTTCTTCTGTGTGTATGTCCTCCACTTTCCTTTCATCGACTTAAGAATCACAAGTGTGTTCCACCAGTCCTGATAGCAGTGTGTCTTTCCTGTCTGTGCGTGCCATAGCTGTCAGGGCACTGCCATGCCAGCCGGCCCAGGACCACGAGCGCTGCCCTGGCTGCCTCCCCTGTTCGCTGAGCTCTGTCTTGGTGTGGAGATGTTTTTACAGGGAGTAGGTGGGTGAATTTCTAGAAGGTTCTTGTATGTTTCTCCTCTTTGGCTCATGAAGTTTGAGCAGAGCACATAGGCAGTGCAGCCAGGGATTTGGCACTATTGATGACTGTCCGCCTGTGTGGCTTTGCTTCACCAGGTGGTGTCTGCTTGTGAGTGGCTCACTGACATTGCCACTGTTTTGTAGGCAGGCGTTTGAGACTGTGTCCCTTTTCTTTGTCAGGTTCACCACCTTCAGCATTTATTTTGATTCTGGGGTTTTGTTTATTTGAGAGACAGGGTCTTGTTACTATCCTGGCTGTCCTGAGATATGCTTCAGTCTCCTAGGTGCTGAAATGCCAGCATGAGCCAATAGCTATGGCTTTCATGGCTCCTGGTACATTTTGGTTTAACCTGTTTACCATGCTGGCTACAAACCCGACTGTTCTAAACCTACAGTAGTTTGCATTTCCTATGAAACTTGTTCATTTGCTTATACCACTGTGGATTCAGGGATTCTGTTGGTCGCTCAGATCTGCTGGTGTCAGTTATTCTGTTGCTAGCTACATCACTCAGATGAAGCAAGGAGAGGTCAGCTGCCCTCAGACCCACCACTGTGGGATCCAACAGCCTTGGGAGGAGAGCTAGGAGGCTTGTGAGACCTGAGCCATCGCGCTGGCCTACGTGAACATTTTTAATGCATCAGGCTCTGGTGAAGGAAAGCCCCAAGAATCACACTCTGTTAGCGATTTGCATGGCTCAGAACCTGTTGTGGCACAGGAAGCTCAGATGGGGCTGTGTCACTGGTACAGCAGCCTCACTGGGCCTTATGGGGAGCTCAGCAGCTGGCAGGCCTTGACAGAGTTGGCTAAGGGAGTGGAGCCACAATGTCCACCTTCAGGCATGGTGTCCAAGCTGCCTGGGGAAGGAGAGTTCCCTGCTTTGGGTCTTGGCTCCCAAATTTCAGCTGGGCAAGCACAACTTCAGACCCCATCACAGTATGGCTGCCATCTTCCCTCCTCCATGCTGTGCTGTCCGCAGGATAGAGTAGCCATCTGGGAAGCAGGTGGGAAGCATCACTGTCAAAGACCTAGAGGGAAGAAAAAGCAACTCAATTGCTGCAGTGTTAATGGAAGGGAAAAGGAAGGGGATACATAAGTAGGGAGAAAGCATACCAAGGGGGAAATAGCAGGAAAGACAAGGGAGAGACCTCAGGACACTTGTTACTGTGTAAGTATGAGGATGTCTGTTCAGTCCTGAGCACCCCGTAAACAACAGCTAGGTGTGGCATGTAATCCCAGTGCTGGGGAGACAGAGATGGACATCCCCTCAAGGCCCTGGCTAGCTAGCCCAGCCTCATCTGTTGAGCCTCAGGTCGTAGTGAGAGATCCTGTCTCTCAACTCTGGACAGTGACTGAGGGACTCCTAAGGCTGACCCACACTGACATGCTCTCTCTCTCTCTCTCTCTCTCTCTCTCTCTCTCTCTCACACACACACACACACACACACACACACACACACACACGCTCACCTCTCTGAGGTGAAGCTGACAGGCTAACCTGATGCTGTTTTGAGCATTCGGTTCAGAGTCTCCTGGCCCCTTCCCTTCCAAAGAGGAGACTAGTCCAGCAGATTCCTTCCCGTCCTCCCGAGAGAGACAGCAGTGACAGAAGTGGGCCTTCACCATCACCCTGTTCTGCAGGCATGAACGTAGACCTTGTTTTTATTTAATTAATGATGGATCTTGAAAGTCTTTGCTGTCAGTCTATAGGGAGCCTCTGTCTGTCTTTGTATGGCACGGGATCCTTCACCCTTTTGATTCAAATAGTGCCTGTGTGTAGATGTTGAAGTACATTGAGATAGCCCCAGCTGACCTAGAACTCACTCTGTAGACCAGGCTGGCCTTGAACTCACAGAGATCCGCCTGCCTCTGCCTCCTGAGTACTGGGATTAAAGGCATGTGCCACCGCACCCATCTTACAGTTCTTAGCCGCCATGTGAATGCTGGGAATCAAACTCAGGTCCTCTGCAAGAGCAATCTTACTGCTCTTAACCGCTGAGCCATTTCTCCAGCCCTGAAGTACATTTCTAGGAGTGATATTTATTGTTAGGAAGTATGTATGTTCCAAAGGATGGCTGATGTAAGGCATATCAGTTACCAGCATAGATTTAGTGGCAAAACAGGAAGGATGTAATATTTTATCATAAAAGGAATATAACTCAGCAGAAATGTAACAGCCTTTGATCTTAAAACATCTTTTAACAAAATACCGAAAAAGGCAAAACATGCTATTAATATAAGGAAGTGACAAATCCAGATATATTAAGAAATTTAACAGCAGCTGTGGAAATAGACAAGGCAGAATATAAGGGGTCTAAATATCAAGAAACTTGAAAAATAGTCATGAGGCAGAACAGATGCTCGGTGGGGTGATAATAATTTGAATGTTTATTCTTTGTGAAGACTGATAAAATAGATCAGGGAATGACACTGTAGATGACTTGAACTTGCCAAGAACATACTCTGTTTTCCCACCAACTAGATTAAAAGTACAGAAGAAAGGGGGCTGGAGAGATGGCTCAGCAGTTAAGAGCACTGGCTGCTCTTGCAGAGGACCCAGGTGTGGTGGTGCACGCCTTTAATCCCAGCACTTGGGAGGCAGAGGCAGTTGCATCTCTGTTAGTTCCAGGCCAGCTGGGGCTACAGGGAGACCCTGTTCTCAAAACACCACCCCCCCAAAATAAATAAATAGTATAGAAGAAAGGAAAATATCAGGTCAAAGTGAGTGATCAGCATTGTTAATGGAGAATATGACCCTCGCAGTGTCACTTGGAGCAGTGGGACCTTATGTGGCAATGCCTTATTGCCACAACTTTCCCTCGAGCAGCCTGCTCAGCCTGGTGTTCCCTCATTTGTTGAAGGGTTAGAATCTCACTCTGGCAAAATGAGGTGTTACTCTGCTTTAATCCATTCTGCTTGTTAGAATGAAAGCTTAAGGGTTAGTATTGTGTTAGCAGCAGGTAGTGCTTTCCCACAGTTTTGGAGACTAGAATCCTGTAATCAGGCCCTGGTTCTGTGCCTGGTGAAGGTCTCTTCAGCTTTATAGATGGTGTCATCTGGCTGCGTCCTCAGTGGAAAGGGCAAGGCAGCTCTCTTTGGACTCTGGTGCAAGGGCACTGATCCTGTTGACAAGGGCTGCATCCTTAGGAGCTGACCACTTCCCAAAGGCCTCCACCTTCCAGCCGCACTAACCTGGGGAGTAGGTGTCAGCACATGCATTCTGGAAGGCAACCAGACCACAATGACCTTACAACCTGGTGCGTCCAGATGGGGGACACGAAGGGGTTGGAAGTGGGTCTCACAAGGACTGCACTTGCAGGATGGTCATACAGGGCATTACTCTCCTAGGGTGTAGTGTAACTTTCCAGAGGTTTTTTTTTGGCTGAAGGGTTTAATTTGATTTTCACAGAAGTCCAGTGAGAGGCCTTCAGCAGTTCTCATCTCTTGAGTCAGGAGGAATTCAGCTACTACGCTGATTTAATGATATATGCAGAAGGGGGCTGAGTTGTCAACTTGACAAGTAGAATCACTTAGGAGAAGGATCTGTGGGATGCCTGTGGGGAATCGAATTCCTTATGTTAACTGATGTGGGAAGACACAGCCTAAAAGTAGGTAATGCCATTGCCTTGGTGCGGGTCCATACAGAAGTGGGGAACAGCAGCCGAGCAGGACACACGTGCGTTTATTCCCTCTGCTCTTGGCTGCTTCAAGTTCCTGCTGCCTTGATTTCCATATCGATAAATTAACTGTTTCTCCCTTAAATTGCTTTTGTGAGGTTATTTTATCCCAGAGACAGAAACAAACCCAGGACGGAAATTGGTACCAAGAATGGGGCTGTGGCTCTAATAACCCTGACCTTTTGAGTCTTTCAGATTGTTTTGTGGAAGGAATGTGGAAGCATTTGGTACCTTGGCCAGAAAAGCCATTGATTGAATCCTGGAAGCAGAACTTAATAGCCATTCTAGTGAGAGCATGGAAGTCAGTAATGCCTTGAAAAAGATGGACATAGAGGCTAGTTGATGTGTTTCAGAGGGGAACAAGGATTGTATCAGGAACAGAGCTCGGGGCTATTCAGTAGTGTTTTGCCAAGAATCTGCTGCATTTTACCCATGCATGAAGCTTGAGTGGGGTTAAATTTGAAGATTATTTGTTTGGCATAGGAAATTTCAAGACAGGATGGTACTCAGGGTGGTGCTGAAGAAGCAGCTGTAATTGATTGAGAGATCAGCCCCATTGTAGTGAATGAAACCTGTGTTGCACTGGATCTACCCTGTGGGGAACTGAATTCACTTACAGGAAGAAGGCTAGATAAGGGGTTGCCTGCTCTTTGAAATCAACTGCCTGGGAAAGTGGAACCTCAGGATGATCAGCACACAGAAGCTGTTATAGCTCGGGCCCAAAGGGGCCAGGCTTTATCGAGCTGGCAACAGCACTTTGCAGTGCCATAAGTGAAGGAACTTGGCACGATGTGGGAACCCTGACCACAGTGTCTGATCCTTTAACCCCTAAGCATCCAGTTCTATATTGGGAGCAAACTCCCCCTATAGCTGTCTCCAGACCATTCCCTCCAGCTGCTTCCTTATAAGACCTCTTTGAGCAGCTCCCTCCTCCTCTCTGGCCTCCATTCCAGAAGGTTGTTGCTCCTTACTGTGCTGATAAACAGTCCCATCTGTTGAAACCGGGTCTGCTTGTTCTCTGTCCCACTGTTAGCTCTCTTCTGGGACTCTTTCCCTTCATTTGGTGCCAAAACCTGGGAGGGCTTTTGGGGTCCTTCAGCCCCTAGCCCTCCAGCCGAGACCTCTGTGTCCCACTCTTTCATTCTCCATTTCATTTATCATCCCATCTTGGGAGCACAGATGCCTACCTCACTCACTATTGGGTTAAACAGTAACCTGCTGAGACTGGAGACCCTGTGTCCTCTACCTACATGAAAGGTGCAAGTCTCATACAGAGGTTTTATTGGTGTTCTGTGTAAAAACTCAGCTTGGACTCCTGAGAGAAAATAGTCTCCATTCTCTTTCCTCTCACCCCAAGTCCACATAAGTTCATCTCTCTCTCAAAACCACTCCCCTCCTCCATCAGACTTGGACTTCCAGACAGGAGGCCCTTCACCATGGAACTCCTGATTCAGAGGCTTCCGATCGGTTCTTGGAAACTAGTTGCTTGTTTCTTCCTGCAGTGGCCCCGGGCTTTCCTCGAAGGTTCTGTCTGCCCCTCACAGTTAGCAGTCTGCCATACTACCCCTCACAGTTAGCAGTCTGCCATACTATCCCTCACAGTTAGCAGTCTGCCATATTACCCCTCACAGTTAGCAGTCTGCCATACTACCCCTCACAGTTAGCAGTCTGCCATACTACCCCTCACAGTTAGCAGTCTGCCATACTGCCCCTCACAGTTAGCAGTCTGCCATACTACCCCTCACAGTTAGCAGTCTGCCATACTACCCCTCACAGTTAGCAGTCTGCCATACTACCCCTCACAGTTAGCAGTCTGCCATACTACCCCTCACAGTTAGCAGTCTGCCATACTACCCCTCACAGTTAGCAGTCTGCCATACTACCCCTCACAGTTAGCAGTCTGCCATACTACCCCTCACAGTTAGCAGTCTGCCATACTACCCCTCACAGTTAGCAGTCTGCCATACTACCCCTCACAGTTAGCAGTCTGCCATACTACCCCTCACAGTTAGCAGTCTGCCATACTACCCCTCACAGTTAGCAGTCTGCCATACTACCCCTCACAGTTAGCAGTCTGCCATACTACCCCTCACAGTTAGCAGTCTGCCATACTACCCCTCACAGTTAGCAGTCTGCCATACTACCCCTCACAGTTAGCAGTCTGCCATACTACCCCTCACAGTTAGCAGTCTGCCATACTACCCCTCACAGTTAGCAGTCTGCCATACTACCCCTCACAGTTAGCAGTCTGCCATACTACCCCTCACAGTTAGCAGTCTGCCATACTACCCCTCACAGTTAGCAGTCTGCCATACTACCCCTCACAGTTAGCAGTCTGCCATACTACCCCTCACAGTTAGCAGTCTGCCATACTACCCCTCACAGTTAGCAGTCTGCCATACTACCCCTCACAGTTAGCAGTCTGCCATACTACCCCTCACAGTTAGCAGTCTGCCATACTACCCCTCACAGTTAGCAGTCTGCCATACTACCCCTCACAGTTAGCAGTCTGCCATACTACCCCTCACAGTTAGCAGTCTGCCATACTACCCCTCACAGTTAGCAGTCTGCCATACTACCCCTCACAGTTAGCAGTCTGCCATACTACCCCTCACAGTTAGCAGTCTGCCATACTACCCCTCACAGTGAGCAGTCTGCCATACTACCCCTCCCAGTGAGCAGTCTGCCATGGTCCTCGGATCTCTTCTTCTGCAGCCCTGTCCACAGCCTTACATAATTTGCCTCTAGACTTAAAACATTCCAAAAGTTCTAGTCTGTTATCAACCTTAATTTAAAGTTACAACTACTTTGGGGAAGACCAAAAAAAAAAAAAACCCCCCTGCCGGGCGTGGTATCACACACCTTTAATCCTAGCACTTGGGAGCAGAGGCAGGCAGATCTCTGTGAGTTCAAGGCCAGCCTGGTCTACAAAGTGAGTTCCAGGCCAGCTGGGGCTACAGGAAGACCCTGTCTCAAAAAGACCAAAAAGAAAAAAAAAGAAACTTTGTTCATATCTTATATTTTATCATCGTTCTGTCTTATTCCATTCTATTGGTGAGAAGCCCCACAAAGCCTTTGCTTGACTCTGTGTTTCATTCCCTACATTTCTAATGGGGTTTTCGTCCATTTTTTTTTTCTTCTTTTTTTGGTAGTTTTGAGACAGGGTCTTCCTTTAGCCCCAGCTGGCCTGGAACTCACAGAGATCCGCCTGCCTCTGCCTCCCTAGTGCTGGGATTAAAGACGTGCACCACCATGCCTAGCTTTTCATCAGTATTTTTATTTAAGTCATCTTTTCATAATTTCATTTTATTCACCTGTTTGTTGGCTTTTAAAAGGACGTGTTCTGGTTTTCTCCGCTCACTGCAAGTGTATTCTCAGGTTTCCTGTCCGTGTATTACTTGTTAAAATACCAGAAGATCAAAAAAACCACTAAAACTTAATTGGTAAAGGGCTGGCAAGATGGCTCAGCAGGTAAAACCTCATGACCTGAGTTTGATTCCCAGAGCCCTTTCAGAGTAAAAGCAACAAACTGATTCCTTAAAGTTGTCCTCTGACCTCCTCAAGTGTGTGGTGGCATTGTAACTAGCCTGGCAGAAATGAAGATGGGTTTTTT
>VZQC01011358.1:2670496-2695230 GCA_009823505.1 Rhizomys pruinosus
CCCCCTTTCCCTGGTCCTCTCTGCCCCCCTTTCTCTGGCCCCCACATTGCACCTCTCCAGCCTCTCCCTATTGTTCCTTCCACAGCTCCTCCTCCATTCGCTCCCTTCTGTGCCCCCCCCACGTCTCCCCTTCCGCAGCCCCCCTCCTTCCTACCCTGCAAGGCTCTCTGCATTCCTCCCTTCCTCACGTCCTTGGCAGCCAGCCACTGGTCCTGCTTTCTGTCCCTTTGACGTCTCTGCTCATAGAAGTGGAATCAAGTGTGATTCATTTTCTGAGGGACTGGTCTCACTCTGTACACTGTTGTCAAGGTTCACTCAGGTGCGGGTGTCAGAATTGTTATGTGCAGCTCTGTGGATGCATTTGGGTTGTTTCCCTCCACTATTGTGATTAATTTGTACACTGAGGCTTGGGTACTTGTTTGGGTGACCTAAGGCAGTGTGACTTTTGCAATTTGTTAAGGAGCAGAAAAACATAGAGGAGGAAACCAGGATCTCACAGGAAACTGTCAGCAGCTGTGTTTGCAGATTGTAGCCACACTGTCAGCACATTGTGTCATACTTTACCTACACAGCAGCTTTGGCTGAGCAAGAGCAGAAGTGGTCAGTCCGTGTGTGCACACACTAGACTACAAACTGAGACGGTGTTCAGTGGCTTCTGTAGCAGCTCGTCTTCCTCTAGGGCTAGGGAGCTCCCCTCCCCATTCTGATCAGAACCTGCCATAAAAGAAAGAGAACCAGTGGCCTCTGGTGGCTGCTGGTGACTGTGAATGTGGAATCCCTGTCAGAAATGTGCTGTTTCTGAGAGGCACATCTTCATATATTTTTGAGAACAGTTCTGAGCACTTGAGAACAGCTCAGAGATAAATAGCACATTTTAAAGTAAATGGAGAGCTGACTTTGGGGAGAATTTCTGCAATGTTGGTATGTGCAGGAAAGTGGTGGGTTGACTGCAGGGTGGGAAGGGGGACTGGACTTGGGTGCTGTGACTTCAGCTGGGGTGGTACCCATGGCATGGAAGCAAGAGCTTGATGACCTTGTCAGTGACTCTGTTCCCAGCTCCAAATGAGGCCAATCAGTGTTGGGTTTTGACCATTTGCCTTGTTGAATCAGAACACGGGATAGGCAGTGAGGGTCCACCCTGGCCAAGCACTGGGCATGTGGAGACATGGGCAGCAGGAAGCCCGTGTATTTAGTGAGTGCATAAGGGTTGCCCAGATGGAAGTACGAATGTAACTGTAGACAGAAGTGACATGCGGGGACAGTTTGGACCCCTGATGCCATCTGATTATTCTTCCTGATCGTGGGATCAAACACTCTGACAGAAGCAACTGGAAGAAGAAGAAGGGCTTACTTTGGTTCACAGTCTGAGAGTACATCCATCATGGTGGCAGGAGTGTGAGGAGGCTGCTCACATGGAGTCTGCAGTCAGGAAGCAGAGAGAGGACACTGCTGCTCAGCCTCTGGCTCCTTTTACTTGGCCCAGAACCCCTCCCATGGATGGTGCCACCTGTGTTTAGGCTGGATCTTCCTGACTCAATTGATACCATCTAGACTCTCCCTCACTTGACTCCTAGGAGATTTTACATCCTGTCAAGTGGACAGTGTTAACCATCATACCTCTAAGTCTTAATCTACAAGGACATCCTGGGTGTGTGTTCCACAAGGGTCAGAAGAATGAGGCCTGAAGTTCTGGGCTCAGCTATGACAAAACATGGAACAAATCATAATAATTTTTTTATTTAAATTGCCAAATAATTGTACATATTTCATTGACTGTTAGGATACATGCATAAATCGTGGAAGGACTAAATGTAGCTAATTAAGAACACATCTGGGCTGGAGAGATGGCTCTGTGGTTAAGAGTGCTGACTACTCTTACAGAGGACCTGGGTTCAATTCCCAGCACCCTGGCAGCTAAGAACTATCTTTAAGCTGGGTGTGGTGGCACACGCCTTTAATCCTAGCACTTGGGAGGCAGATGCAGGCAGATCTCTGTGAGTTCAGGGCCAGCCTGGTCTACAGAGTGAGTTCCAGGCCAGCTTGGGCTATAAGGAGACCCTGTTTAAAAAAAAAAAAAAAAAAAGAATGAACACATCTACAACCTGAGGACTTATGTTCCTTCATGATGAAAGCCTTTAAAATCTTCTCTGCCCATTTTCAAACACAAAATAGATTATTAACTATTGCTGTTGTGATGTGTGAAACAATTACAACTTATTTCTCCTGTCTGACACTGGGTATCTTTGGAAAAAAATCTTTTCAACACAAAGCAATTAACATAGTTATTTGTTGCCTGAGCATTCAGCCTCTTCTGTGTAAAAGTATTAGAAAACGTGGTTATCAGCGCGCTTACAGTGCTGGGATCTATCTGTAAGGACACCAGGTTGTTAACATCTTTGCGTCACTGGGTAGATTTCATCAACTAAATGAGGCCTAATTCATTCTAGGATGTGGTGGCCTCTGTTTATGTTGAGATGAAGAGCTCAGGTAATCAATGGCTCAGGGGTTAAATGGGGGAGAATCAGTTTCTTCAGGGACTAGCTCTCTGATGGGTTAGCCAGTCTCAAGTAGTCAGCCCTAAATATATGCATGCATTCAGCACTAATGGAATCATCACATTTTATATGTTTATATAGGTGTATGCATATGTAACAATAATAATTACAGAAGAGGTCATGAAGTTGAGAGGGAGTGGGCTGTGGTAGGAATTGGATGGGGGAGGGGTGGGTTGAGGTGATGTAACTGCAGTGTTCCTGCATTAAATCATAAAAAGTTTGGTTCCCTTATCCACCCGCCCACCAAAAGACACAAAAAAACAGAGTTATGAAATACTGATGAATTTAGCAAGATGTTTGCTGCAGGTTTAAACAACAAATTACAGAAGACACATTTTTACAATTTATTAAGAACATGACAGTTGAATCTTAAATTTTTATTTAATTTATAATTTTCTGGGGGTATAAAAGCCACAATATGTGTGTGGAGGTCAGAGGACAACTTCGTGGTCAGTTTTTTCGTCTGCCTTTACCTGGATTCTGAGGATTAAACTCATCAGGCTTACATGGCAAGCATCTTTATGCACTGAGCTGTCTCACCAGCCTGACGGCTGAAGGCCAGCTTGGTCTACGGAGTGAGTTTCAGGCCAGCTGGGGCTACATGGAGACCCTGTCTCAAACAGAGAAAAAAAAAATTAGATAAAGAACATAAATAAGCATTTCCAAGAGAAGGAAAGAACCTTGGAACAAAAAAAAAATATAAGGGAGTGATACACCTCATTACTGATCAGCCACACATGATACAGTATTCTGCATTCTGATTTTTATATTTATTTTTACTTTAAAAAAATTTTTTATTATTATTTATCTTTGTATGTGTATGAATGTACTGTCTGCATGCAGGTCTGTGCACCCGTGCACCCGTGTCATGCAATGCCGCGGAGGTCAGAAGAGGGTCTCAGATTCCCCTGGAACTGGAGTTCTCCTGAAATTGGAGTTACAGACGGTTCTTAGCTGCCATGTGGGTGCTGGGGATCGAACCCGGGTCCTCTGCAAGAACGTTGGTGCTCTTAACCGCTAGGCTATCTCTCCAGTCCCTATTTATTTTTACTTTATGCATATGAGTGTTTTCCTTGCGTGTACGTGGGTGCGCCCATGTCATACAGTGCTTTCAGAGGCCAGAAGAGGGCATAGGATCCCTTCAAACTGTAATTATGGATGGTTGTTAGCCAGCATGTGACTGGCAGGAACCAAACCGGGGTCCTCTGCAAGAGTAGCCAGTACTCTTAATGGCTGAGCATCTCTCTAGCCTCTTCCATAGCCTTATTTGATTGGCAAGCACTAAGATGTCTTGTAGTCCCACTATTGAGAGACACAGTCAAGTGCATGACTTATATATTGCTGTAGGGAATGTCCAGTGATGTAATCATTTTGGAAGTCAATGCCATAAATCTGAACCTTAGCACACTCTCTAGTCGGCAACCTCGTTCTTGAGAGATGGTTATAATAATAGGTACTAAAAATACTTACTTTCTTTTAAGAAAAAGAAAAAGCTTTCTTTTTCCTCCTCCTCCTCCTCCTCCTCCTCCTCCTCCTCCTCCTTTCCTTCCTGCCTCTCTGTCTCTTTGAGTCAAGATCTCCCTGTAGTCCCAGGAATTTACTATATAGACCAAGCTGACCTCAATCTCCCAGAGATCTGCCTGCCTCTGCCTCCTGAGTGCTGGAATTAAAGGTGTGTACCAAGACACCTGGCCCAGAATTACATCATTTGTAAAATGAGATCATTTTACTTCTTTTCTTATCTGGATGCCCTTTCTTTTCCCTGCTGAGTGCTCTGGCTAGGACGTAAACTGTTTAAAAGGCACATCCCACCAATTTGCTTAGACTAATACGTGTGTGCTATAATACTTAAAAAAAAAATCAAAGCAGATAATGTCTCTGGGAAAAGAGGTGACATGACAGATGAACAAGAGAACACGAGTGTGAGCAACTTGTAGTGCCCTCCCTCCTGGGCTGGTGGTAGCTCAAAGTGTGTTCATCGTATGATACAGACAGACATATAAATAGACACCAAAACAGAGGGACTAGTACCCCAGCTAATGGTAGTACTGGCCATGGAATCAAGAGTCACGCTGACTCCATCCATATACATTTGAAGAGTACTTAAAAAGGGAAAGAAAAGAGGCTGGAGAGATAGCGCAGTGGTTAAGAGCACCGGCTGCTCTTGCAGAGGACCTGGGTTTGGTTCCCACCACCCATGTGGTGGCTAACAATCATTCATAACTCTAGTTTCAGGGGATCCAACATCCTCTTCTGACCTCCGAAGGCATTGCACAGCATGGGTGCACTTACACACATGCAAGCAGTACATTCATATGCATAAAGATAGAGCCGGGCGTGTTGGCACATGCCTTTAATCCCAGCACTCAGGAGGCAGAAGTCTGGTCTACATAGTGAGCTCCAGGTCAACTGGGACTAAAAGGAGACCCTGTGTTTCAAAAAAAAATAAATAAATAAAATTTTTGTGTGTGTGTGTTTTTGAGACAGGGTCTTCCTGTAGCCCTAGCTGGCCTGGTATTCCCTCTGTAGACCAGGCTGGCATTGAATGCACAGAGATCCACCTGCCTCTGCCTCCCAAGTGCTGGGATTAAAGGGGTGTGCCACCACGAATGAAATTTTTTTTTTAAAGAGGAGGAGCACAGCAGCCTCTCCCAGTGAGCCCTCACACACCGGGAAGCCCAGGACCCTGCATGCCATGGACTGTTTATGAAACTTGTGACCTGGCTTCCCAGACTGAAAGCCAAACAAGGGAGAGTGTAAACACAGGCTCCCACTGTCCCAAATTATGTAACTGACTTTCCCACACTGTCTGGGCTACAGTGGATAAGTCCTGCCCTGGGAAGGCCAACTTGGTGATCATGGTATGCCAGCCTCTCTTGATTCTATGAAAAATGTAGATGTCTTGAGTAGAATATAATCAACTCCTTCAGATAAACTCGATTATTCCTTTCAAAAGCAGTGTGCTTTGGTTCTCTGTCACTCTGGAATTTATGGTTGGGGTGAAGCCTTAATGCAACTGTGACAGCTTCTTGGAAAAGGCTTTGGTTGTTCCGTCCTTCTAGGTATATGAAGGGCCACAGCCTACTCAATGTCTAGAATCTATGTCCTGTTAATACTTAACTGCTGGACTGTCCTACAAAGAACGTTCTTTCCACACAGTTTGGATATTCTTGTTTGCTCCCAGATCTTGGGTAGAACATTCTTATTCTTTCATCTAGTCAGGTTTCATGTAGTCTAGGCTGGCCTTGAACTCCTGAGCCTCCTGCCCTACAGCCTGTGAGCTGGAATTACAGATCCTTGCCACACTCTGCTCATACTCTGACCCTCCTTAAGGAGTTGCAAAGTGATGGGTTTTTCTTGTCATGCAAACATTAACCTGTTTGGCATCTGGTCTTTTTCACAGTAATGCTATTAACTTAGCCATATTTATTCATATGATAATCTTGTGTTTCCTCTAACTTATAGTCTATGTTGAAGCTATTTAATGATCAATTATTAAACAACTCTGTTCATGCTCAAATATTGGGTCTTTGAGCAAACAGTTTTATGCTTCACAAAGAAAGAACCTGGCAGAAAATACTACATAATGAACAAACTGAATAAACTCGGGTCTTTGCACGAGTGGCCTTGGGGAAGAATTATCTTAGTTACTTTTCTGTTGTGATCATAAAATACCCTGACAAATTCAACCTAGGAAGGGTTTCTTTGGTTTCACAGTTGCAGGTTACAGTCTGTCACTGTGGGAGTCACTGCAGCACAGGCTTAGGGCAGCTGTTCACCTTGCATTCATGGTCGAGGTGCCCAGAGCGAGGACTGCTTGCGTTCAACTTGCTTTCTTCCTTTTACGACATTCGGGATCCTAGTCCAGGGCATGCTGCCTCCCATGGTGGGCGGGTCTCATCCCAGCTAACCTGCTACAGGCACATCCAGTCTCCCAGGTGATTCTAGGTCTCATCAAGTTAAAAAGTGAGTTTAGCCATCACATGCTTTGCAAGTGGACATATCAAAATGTAAGGACTCTAAATGCCACCCCCTCCTCTCTTCTTTAGTACCTGGTGTTGATGATGCCAGATGGCATCTGTCTCTCAAAAGGAATTCAAAGAGACTTAAAAATAGGAGCGGAGGTCCTCTTTCTACTGGAGAGGAAGAGTAGGCCTGTTGGAGTATAGACAGGTACTGAGCTGCTCTGTCTGTCTTGATGGCCTTTACTAGCGTTTTGCCTGTTCTATTGATTGATTGATTGATTGATTGATTGATTTATGTCTTTTTGAGATAAGGTAGCCCCAGCTGGCCTGGAACTCACTTTTAGACCAGGCTGGTCTTGAACTCACAAAGATTCACCTGCCTCTGCCTCCCCAGTGCTGGGATTAAAGGTGTGTGCCACCACACCCAGCTTGTTCCAGTTATTTTTGTTGAATACCTAATCATCTCGAAACTTAACAACTTAAAGCAAAAATAAAGATTTAAAATATATTATCCCTTCTCCTTCTCCTTCTGCTCCTACCGGAGGGTGTTTTCTGGGCTCATCTGAGTTATTTTGGGTTTCTTGAAATCTAATGGTACTTAGGGGTGGTAGAGATGGCTCAGAGGTTGAGAATACTGGCTGCTCTTGCAGAGGACCCAGGGTTGGTTCTCAGCATCTACAAGGCCACTAACAACCATCCACAACTCCAGTTCCAGGGGATCCAACACCCTCTTCAGACCTCCACAGGCATTGCATGACATGGCTGCACCTACCTGTGTGCAGGCAGAACACTCATACACATAAACATAATAATAAAGAAGAAATCTAATGGTGCTGGCAGCGTCTTCACTCTATACCTGGTGGGTGGTACTGGCTGCCTGCCATAACCTCAGCTGGGACTTGGCAGCCCCCACCACAGACTTGCCATGTGGCCTATGGTTCTTTGAAGGATGACAGCTGAGTAAGGGCAAGCCTCGGGGGACAGGAAGCAGCAGCCTCCTTCTTCTCAAGGCCTGACTTGGAAAAATTGGCACTAGGTTTCTGCTGTGCTCCAGAGAGACAACATGAACTCAGGGCAAGAAGCAGGCACAGCCCAGGGAGGGAAGTGTTTCCACACAGGCTGGGATGGGAGTGAGGAGAGCTACCACCCCGCACCTATCAGCCGAGCAGCTTCTGCAGGAACATGGCGAGCAGTGCAGTGGTTGGCTTTGCCTTGTCTCTTCAGAGTTGAAGGCATCCTACTTCATGCATTCCCTCCTCCATTTTTTCCCTCATACAGAGAGATCCTAGTGGGTACATGACCTGTGATGTTGTGTGTGATTCGGTATAGAGCTACTGTAATAACCCTCACTGCTAGAGTACAGTGTGAAGAGGAAGATAAGCTAGCTGCTCATGATGGGCACCACATAGACACGCCTGGGGAAGGGACAGACACGCCTGGGGAAGGGACAGACACCCCTGGGGAAGGGACAGACACGCCTGGGGAAGGGACAGACAGGCCAGGGGAAGAGACAGACACCCCTGGGGAAGGGACAGACACGCCTGGGGAAGGGACAGACACGCCTGGGGAAGGGACAGACACGCCTGGGGAAGGGACAGACACGCCTGGGGAAGGGACAGACACGCCTGGGGAAGGGACAGACAGGCCAGGGGAAGGGACAGACACGCCAGGGGAAGGGACAGACAGGCCAGGGGAAGGGACAGACACGCCAGGGGAAGGGACAGACATGCCTGGGGAAGGGACAGATACGCCTGGGGGAAGGGACAGACACTCCTGGGGTAGGGACAGATACGCCTGGGGAAGGGACAGACACGCCTGCGGAAGGGACAGACACACCTGAGGAAGGGACAGATACACCTGGGGAAGGGACAGACACGCCTGAGGAAGGGACAGACACGCCTGGGGAAGGGACTGACAGGCCTGGGGAAGGGACTGACAGGCCTGGGGAAGGGACAGACACGCCTGAGGAAGGGACAGATACACCTGGGGAAGGGATAGACACGCCTGAGGGAGGGACAGATACACCTGGGGAAGGGACAGACACACCTACGGAAGGGACAGATACACCTGGGGAAGGGATAGACATGCCTGAGGAAGGGACAGATACACCTGGGGAAAGGACAGACATGCCTGGGGAAGGGACAGACACACCTGCGGAAGGGACAGATACACCTGGGGAAGGGACAGATACACCTGGGGAAGGGACAGACATGCCTGGAGAAGGGACAGACAGGCCTGGGGAAGGGACAGACACACCTGGGGAAGGGATTCACACGCCTGGGGAAGGGATTGGCACGCCTGGGGAAGGGACAGACAGGCCTGGGGAAGGGACTGACAGGCCTGGGGAAGGGACAGATATGCCTGGGGAAGGGATGGAGGGAAGCACCGTGCAGGTGTGGGCGGAAAAGAGCTGGGAAGAAGGATGGCAAGAAAAGGGATGGGAAACTGAAGACATAAAGCTGCACCAAAAAGAATGGATCACTACTGAGAAGGGTCCAGGACTTCCTGGATTCTGTGCCGAGTTTTAATAACATCTTTGAAGGCTGAAAACGCCTGTTGTTCTGTCCGGGTCTTTTAGCAAAAATGTGTATTTTGCAATATATTTTATAATCTTAAGCTCATATTTTAATGTTACAGTAACAGGGTATGTATTACCTAAGTGATAACAGCTATCATCTACTCATATATCAATCATCTCTATCTATATGTCAATAATCCATCACCTATTTATTATCTATATACCCATCTAACTATTATCAATCATGTATCTATTATTTATCTATGTATGTATCATCTAATATCAATCAGGAGTAGTTAAGGACCTGGATGTCTATCAAAATGTATAATTTGTATCAATGCTTTGTTGTTTTAAAAATATTTTGATTTATTTATTTCTATTTTATGCTTAAGTGTGTTCTGCCTGCATGTGGGTAAGTGCACCTGTGTCATGAAATACCCTCAGAAGGCAGAAAAGGGCATCAGATCCCCTGGAACTGAAGTAAAGGACAGTTTTTAGCTACCATTTGGGTGCTAGGATTCAAACCCAGGTCTTCATCAAGAACAACCAGTGCTCTTAACAGGTGAACCGTCTCTCCAGCCCCTCTCTTCAGCCCCTTGTATCAATACACTGTAGAAGAAGATTTTTTTTTAATTTTTTAATTTAATTTTATTTATTTCTGTATGGGTATGAATGTACTGTCTGCATGCAGGTTTGTGCACCCGTGTCGTGCAATGCCGCGGAGGTCAGAAGAGGGTCTCGGATTCCCCTGGAACTGGAGTTCTCCTGGAATTGGAGTTTCAGATGGATTTCGGCTGCCATGTGGGTGCTGGAGATCGAACCCAGGTCCTCTGTAAGAGCGGTCAGCGCTCTTAACCACTAGGCCATCTCTCTAGCCCAGAAGAAGATTTTTATGATGAATCAATGTATCTATTCAGTACACCTTAAATACTTTACTTCCATTCCTAATGAGATCTTTAAGTCAAATAGAGAAACTTAAACCTAAACCAAACCAACTTTGGCTGCAACAAGAAATCACTAGCAAATAGCAAAAATTGCTTTCAGGTACCAAAATATCCCCAGTATTTTAATTAAAATCGGGAATTATGCAGCAATTTCTGCTTTTGTAATTTTTGTTTAACATATTCTTGGCACTTCTAAAAGCACAATAAAAACAATGGGCACAGAATGCTGGAGACAGTGAAAGAGTGTATTTTATTTGCTGAAGATGTTTAGGCATTAAGGCTTTAGAATTAATATAAGCATAAGTATTCAGCATACAAAGCAATTATCAACAGCATTTCTCTGATCTCACAATATGTTTCTAGAAATAAATAACAATGAATAGTGAAGAAAATTAGAAAAATATTATTTTTTATTTATTTATTTATATTTGTATGTGTGTATGAGTGTACTGTCTGCATGTAGGTTTGTGCACCCGTGTCGTGCAATGCTGAAGAGGTCAGAAGAGGATCTCGGATTCCCCTGGAACTGGAGTTCTCTTGGAATTGGAGTTACAGACAGTTTTTAGCCGCCATGTGGGTGCTGGGGATCGAACCCAGGTCCTCTGCAAGAGCAGTCAGTGCTCTTAACTGCTAGGCTATCTCTCCAGCCCAGAAAAATCTTATTAAAAGACATAAATCAAGGTAAGAATGAGTGGAAAGTCATTCTATGATTTTGGATAGAAAGGCTTAATAACACATCCACAAAATTGGTATTACAATTTTAATTCACTTCTAATTAGTGTCCCAAGGAGTTTTGGGGGAAAATAATTCGGCCTGAAGGTAGGGAAGAAGCGGCACCTGTGAAGAGCTAAAGGGTTAGAATGTAATAGATCACTGCTTTAGGATCCCGCTGGGAAGCCTGCAACACTCAGCGTGTGCCAGATACTGGATGGACAGGTGGCACCGGAAGCCTCACACTAGGCTCCTCCTTATGCCAGAGGCGAATATTTAGCAACAGTGATAGTTAAATTTGCAGAAAAATGTGTGCATTAGCACCAATGGATAACTGGCAGAAGATAAAAACAAATTCCAAAACATATGACAATGGTAAATTCTAGGAGGAATAAAGACATATAAACAAATAAAATCTTAGAAAGAAATCTAAAAAAAAAGAAAGAAATCTAATGTCATACTTTATATTTACTATATCTAATATAGCAATCTGAATAATTATCTACAGCAAAAGGAGCCCCAAACAATATTCAGATGACAGCTACCTCTCACAAAGACAGATCACAAAATGTTAATTTTTATGATCTACAAATTAAAAAAGAAAACTCATATTTTAAATGGACAAAGGTTACTGGCAGTCAAAATTCTTGAAATGAAACACAGATGGACAATTGCTCAAAAAGATGCATGAATGCCTCATTAGCAAGGGGAATAGAAACCAGCGTGATGATAGGACATTAAACTTTACCTTCCCTTTGACAGAACTCTAGAACCATTGCTGGCTGAGGTGTGGGGGAAGGTGCCCTGGTACACTGCTGAGAGAAATGACAATTTTTACTACTTTATTTTCTAAAGATTTGAAAATATGTATTTTATCTGACAAACTTCATGCTTATGATTCTAACGTACTGAAATAAAGTCATCACTTTGAAAGTTATTAATACAGAATGTGGTGGTTTGAATGAGAGTGTCCCCCATAGGCTTTAAGTATTCAGAGATTTTATTCCCAGT
This sequence comes from Rhizomys pruinosus, assembly GCA_009823505.1. NCBI lineage: Eukaryota > Metazoa > Chordata > Mammalia > Rodentia > Spalacidae > Rhizomys > Rhizomys pruinosus. The sequence goes on from VZQC01011358.1 coordinate 2,682,201, forward strand.
TGGTGGCGCTAATCTTAGAAGGTGTGGCCATGCTGGAGGAAGTACATCACTGGGGGAAGGCTTAGTGAGTTTAACAAGCCCTGTGGTCTCCAGTGTCGCTCTCTTGCTTCCTGTGCTCATTGGAAGATGTGAACCTTGGCTTTCTGCTCCAGCCCTGGCCACCATGTCTCCCTCCACAATGGACTCTAATTCCCTGGAACCATCAATTAAGCTCAAATAAATTCTTCCTTTTTTTTTTAATTTATTTTTTTTTATTGATGCTTTGTGCATTTCGTACATCATTTTCCAATTCAGATCAGGCATTTTTCCCTTTCCCTTCCCCCCCACCCCCACCCCATCCCAGATCATGTATTCTGCCATAACTGTCTTGCATCTTTCTCTGTTTTTTTTTTTTCCTTTTTTAGCTATAAGTGATAATCCATGAGTACAAGCATCCTTCGTGCAAAACCCCTTTACAGGCTGTTGTGCCCAAACCCCCAGCTCCACCATCCAGGGAAGGTGTTTGTTCAATCAAGTATCACATGAGTGTCCACGACTCACTTCCGCTGTAAGTTTCACCATTACGCCCAATCGCAGCTCTTACAATTCTACCACGCCCTCTTCCGCAGGTGTTCCCTAGGCTAGAAAAGGGGCAAGCAGGTGGATGTAGAAAGTAAACAGTCCACTCTCTGCTGGAGTTTGACTTGGACTCTGGTCAATTCTGCTTGTTTCCTTTCTATGGGCTGAATTTTGTCCAGGAAGTAACCTTTTGATCTTACTAATGAAGCACAAGCATTAGATATAGTAGATTTAAGCAGCATAATTAGTATGGTTAGGTTACTTTGGATAGGACCACTATGTTTGGCATTGATATGTTAAGCCATGATTACATTTTCCCCCCTGTTAAATATGGACAGAGGTCTTACTGCTGCTTATAACATCTCCTACCTGCTAGAAGATGTAAGCTTTGGCATCGCAGCCATGGGTTATTTCTCCAACGGGAGAGCCAATAGCTCAATTAGATTTGGGAATATACAGGCACATGGCTGCTCTGCTCACGCAGCAGTATTTCCAGGCAGGTGAGGGTGTAGCTTGGTGCTGACGGTGGAGTCTCTGCTTGATCAGAGAGACCTGTCATTTTGCTATTATTGGTTATAGTGGCCTTCTGTACACTCCTAGGCATTCCAGAGGCCATCTGTACTGCACTTGCTTGCGTCTCGAAATACATCCCTCCTCTCGTGCTAGACGTCGGTTTCGCGCAGCGGTCTTATCGGCCTCTCTCCTCGCAGGTCTCTCCATCTTCAGGGGAAGGACGCCTTACTTTTGTGGGGCTTGGAATCCTCTGGCCAACGATCCCCTGGTAGAGGCGAGACAATCTCATTGCTGATGTCAGAGCTCCGGATTAATTATTTTGCTAAGTGCATAGCCTAAGGCTGTAGTATTATATTTGGTTTCTGAACGGGAGTCTAATCCTTTTCACAGTTCTTATGTCTATTAGTGAATTAAAGAAAGCATTTTTACCGTTTTTTTATAAGAGATTACTCTATAACAGTTGTCTCTAATTTATAGTTGGAGAACGACCTCATTATCATCATATTTCTCCTTTTTCTATGGGGGGGAAGGCAAGCAAGTCTCTCATATCAAAACCTTTGGGCACCTAGATGTATAAGTTTCCTTAGGACTCATTATAACTAGTTGTTACATGTAGGATCCACCGAAGGGTTCGATGTTGTTTATGGCAAATCTTAGCTTTTCTTCCTTTCAATGTCAGAGGCCAACTTCAGTTGCCACTTTTGGTACATCCTACTCAATGCAAGCTGTCGTATTTTTTTTCTTCCTCAGCCATTAAGTTGCTGACATTTCGTCCTGTTGGAAAAAACATATCTTTTCCCGTGGTTAGTTTTACAAAGGGAAACCCATCAGAATTACAATGACTTCTCTCCTCAAACCATGAAAGCAAGAAGAACCTGGAGCAAAGCATTCCAGGGTTCAGGGACTACGGATGCCAACCCAGAATACTTTACCCAGCAAAAATGTCGACTATACTTGAAGGAGAGAGAAAAATCTCCCATGACATAAACACGGCTGATGGAACTACATGTTGGGGACACCAACTCTTCATAAATTTCTTGAAGCAATTCAAAGGTCCGAAGAGAGGAGCAACAATTCCCAAGTACCTAGAACAGAAATAATAAAAACAGAACCATAGGAGCAACATCAGAGGCTAGAAGCCCCATGGATAATAAGTGAAAGGAAAAAACCTCCATCTTTCAATTATAAACCTTAAATATTAATGGGCTAAACTCCCAATCAAAAGGCATAGTTGGGAAGGGCGAATGGATTAGGAAACAAAACCCATCTATATGCTGTCTACAAGAAACCCATCTCAATTTCAAGGATAGGCACCAACTTAAGGTGAAGGGATGGAAGAAAGTATTCCAAGCAAATGGTACCAAAAAGAAAGCAGGTGTGGCTATTCTAATATCAGACAAAATAGACTTCAAAGCAAAAGAAATCAAAAGAGACAAAGAGGGCCACTATATCTTTATTAAAGGAACAATTGACGATGAAGAGTTCACAATCATAAATATATATGCACCAAATTCTTCCTTTTATAAGTTCCCTTGGTCATGGTGGTTTTGTCACAGCAACAGAAATGTGACTAATACACATCATATTACCCATAAGGCCTGGTGATAGTTAAGATTGACAAATTCACAGGACCTAGAATCAGCCATGAGCACACTTTCAGGGAATTTCTAAATTGGATTAAGTGAGATTGGAAAACCTATGTGTAGACAGCAGCATTCAGACTGGAGTCCTGGACTGAATCTCTCTGCTTCTTGACTGCAAATGTGGTGTCACCAGCTTCCTCTTGCATTCCCCACCATGATGGACTGGAGCTTCAAACTATAAACAAAATAGACCTTTCCTTCCTTAAGCTGTCTTTGTCAGGGGTTTGTTCTCAGTAATGGAACAAGTGGATAGCATAGGCCTGCTCTAACAAGGGCACAACTTTGAATAAACAAGGTGGAGTTGGCGGTGGTGTAGACCAAGGCTGAAGGTTATACAGTGGGAGGATATTGTCAAAAAGAAAAACTAGAAGACACATGTGGTGCCATATGTCTGGAATCCCAGCCCTTAGGAGGCTGAGGCAGGAAGACAGAGTTTAAGGCTAACCTGGACTATATAGTGAGACCATGCCTCTAAGTAAACAAATGAATAACAGTAAAAGAGAAAAGATGAATATAAACAAGTTTAGAGGTGAATGGTCACAAGCATATATATATATATATATATATATATATACACACACACACACACATGCACACTTATATAAACATAGAAACACTGACATGTACTCATCTATGAATGTACAATGAATATATGCATCTTTACATACACAAATATATATGGCAATATGCATACAGGTATGTAAGGTCTGTGGGGTTTATGAAGATGGAAGGAAGAAAGTATAGACAAAGATGTTCTAGTGTGATCAATTGGGTCGTGAGAGTGAGACGGGATTGCAGTAATTGGCAGAAGGAGAAATGAAGGAAATTGATGATGCTTGTGAGTGATGCAGCCCGTTCACGAGCCCCCCCCCCCAGTACCTGCCTGTGGACATGTGAACCTTCTAGGAGGCAGTGGCTGGTCAAGCAGAGGGTTGGCGGCTGCCCGTGGATGGTGAGATTGGAGAACTGGGACTAAGATTACTACAACATCCAGAGTGTTCACAACGAGCATGGATTCGTGATTGAACTGGGACTAAGATTACTACAACGTCCAGAGTGTTCACAACGAGCATAGATTCATGGTCGAACTGGGACTAAGATTACTACAACATCCAGAGTGTTCACTAGGACCATGGATTCATAATTGAACTGGGACAAAGATTACTACAAGTCCAGAGTGTTCACAACGAGCATGGATTTGTGATTGAACTGGGACTAAGATTACTACAACATCCAGCGTGTTCACAAGGACCATGGATTCGTGATTGAACTGGTGTATGAAACACTTGCACACTTGTAGGAAACACTTGTATGAAGCTGCAGCAACAAAGCACCTCTCGCTCGTTCTTCTCAAAGCGGTTTATTCAGGCAGGCAGGTCTTGTCAGAACGGTTTATTCAGGCACATCTTTTCTCCTTCTCCAAGCTTCTCCCTCTAAGCCTCAGGTCTTTCCCTCTAAGCCTTCTCCCTTCTCCAAGCCTTCTCCGTCCTCAGGCAAGCAAGCTTCTCCCTAAGACTAGAAAGTAGAGAGAGTCCCTCTATCTAGGAAGTCCCTCTATTAATCCACCTTCCCCAGCCCAGGACGTGGTGGCTGTCTATTGGTATCATCTGGCCTGATTTTGTATACAGGGTGCCTTGCACAGCTAAACGGTGAGTCGTGGCTTTACTTGAGGTAGAGGGAATCAGGTGTTAATCATAAGACCAGGTGTTAGTCATAAAACTTTGCCTAAAGTCTCGGGTGCCTTCTTAGGACTGTCGCCACACCCGCTCCCCACAAACTGGGACTAAGATTACTACAACATCCAGAGTGTTCACAACGAGCATGGATTTGTGATTGAACTGGGACTAAGATTACTACAACGTCCAGGGTGTTCACAACGAGCATGGATTTGTGATTGAACTGGGACTAAGATTACTACAACATCCAGAGTGTTCACAAGGACCATGGATTTGTGATTGAACTGGGACTAAGATTACTATGAACATCCAGAGGTGTTCACAAGACATGGATTTGTGATTGAACTGGGACTAAGATTACTACGAATCCAGAGGTGTTCACAAGGACCATGGATTCGTGATTGAACTGGGACTAAGATTACTACAACATCCAGGGTGTTCACAACGAGCATGGATTTGTGATTGAACTGGGACTAAGATTACTACAACGTCCAGGGTGTTCATAACGAGCATGGATTTGTGATTGAACTGGGACTAAGATTACTACAACATCCAGAGTGTTCACAAGGACCATGGATTTGTGATTGAACTGGGACTAAGATTACTACAACATCCAGAGTGCTCACAACGAGCATGGATTTGTGATTGAACTGGGACTAAGATTACTATGACATCCAGAGTGTTCACAAGGACCATGGATTCGTGATTGAACTGGGACTAAGATTACTACAACGTCCAGGGTGTTCACAACGAGCATGGATTCGTGATTGAACTGGGACTAAGATTACTACAACATCCAGAGTGTTCGCAAGGACCATGGATTTGTGGTTGAACTGGGACTAAATAGAGCTTTTTTTATTTTCACTGTGGGGAGGAGAGAGGTTCCGTTCAGTGGTTGTCTGCAGTCAAGTCCAGAATCCTCAGCAAAGCATAAAGCGCTCTGTGACCCTGACCTCTGTCTGTACCATCTGTCACAGTCCCAGACTACTCACAATTAACAGATGGGCACTGTCCCTTCCAGACCTAACGCCTCTGCTCCTGCTGGTCATCGAGAGAAGCTGAAAAACCTCACGTTTTTCTCTGAGTGTGACATGGGGTTATGTATATGGCCTGTGTGACTGTTTGACGTGCTTCCCTGAGTGTCAGGGTTATATTACTTCGAGTGGAGGGGTTATATATACTGTGCTTTCTCCCTGAGTGTGACATGGGGTTATATATATGTGCTTTCTCCCTGAGTGTGACATGGGGTTATAGTATATGTGCTTTCTCCCTGAGTGTGACATGGGGTTATATATACGTGCTTTCTCCCTGAGTGTGACATGGGGTTATGTATATGTGCTTTCTCTCTGAGTGTGACATGGGGTTATGTATATGTGCTTTCTCCCTGAGTGTGACAGGGTTATGTATATGTGCTTTCTCCCTGAGTGTGACATGGGGTTATGTATACGTGCTTTCTCCCTGAGTGTGACATGGGGTTATGTATACGTGCTTTCTCCCTGAGTGTGACATGGGGTTATAGTATAGTGCTTTCTCCCTGAGTGTGACATGGGGTTATGTATACGTGCTTTCTCCCTGAGTGTGACATGGGGTTATGTATATGTGCTTTCTCCCTGAGTGTGACATGGGGTTATGTATACGTGCTTTCTCCCTGAGTGTGACATGGGGTTATGTATACGTGCTTTCTCCCTGAGTGTGACATGGGGTTATGTATACATGCATCTGTGAGCACACTCACACCCCAGGCACATGCCCTCTCCCTTTTTCTCCCTCACGCACATACTTGCACTGTGTACCCTGGGTTCAGGTGTGCACACAGCTGCTTTGTGAACTCCCTCCTTCTCCATATTTTTACCTAAAGACCACCTCTGTAGTCCTCCCTGGTTTCCGTGGAAAGATAAAGGCTGCGTTCTGGTGGTCACTAGGTCAGACCATGGTCACACCATGATCACACCATCGGCCCATAGCTATATCTGGGATGGGAAAGCCAGTCTAACCAAGATCCTCTGCAGGAGGACATGTTACTTCTGCACTGGGCAGTCAGTGCAGCAGTGTCCACAGCAGGGGGTCAGTGATTAAAGGCATGATAGATGAGTGCACAGGAAAGAGTAAGTGACTTGTTCAGCATCTCTCAGTGAGGCTGGCCACCACAAACAGGAGCTGTCTCTTTGATTCCCATGTGCTTTGTCTCCTGTCATAAGGTAAGAAAAGGAGCAATGAGGACTCAGCTCTGGGACACTTTCAGATTTTCATCTTCCACAGAGGCAGATATCTGGGAGTCCCTGAGGTCAGCTTCTTAAGCTTTGTGTTTGCAAACTCATATGTAAAATAAAGTAATAATAGAACCAACTGGGTGCCAAAATCCTCCCTGAATGTTAGCTATCATCTGCATCATCTTCATCATCGTCATCACATTATCACCACCATGAACAGCATCTTCATCTTCATAATCATCCTCTTCATCATATTGTAATTCCATTATCATCACCACCCTCATCATCATCTTCATCATATCAGCAGCAGCAGCAGTATTATACATCATATATTATACATCACTACCAGCAGCATCTTCACCACCACCACCACCACCATCATCGTCATCATCATCATCTTCAGCAGCAGCAGCAGCAGCAGCATCATCACCCTTAAATAGCAAGGAATCCTTGGTATCTATGCCTACCAGCATTGGAGGGCAGAGTGAGGTTAATTTTCCTATAACAGAACCAGTCAATGCATGTGGCTCCTTGAGAACTCCACTGTGCCGTATACTACCTCTGAGGCCCCAGCCCTGTCTCTGGGCCTGTCTTGTCAGCTGTGGTCCATTCCTGCCATGTCCATGCTACCCCTGTGGTGGTTTGAATGAGAATGTCCCCCAAAGGCTTCAAGTATTCAGACATTTTGTCCCCAGTTGGTGGCACTGTTTTGGGAGATCTTAGAAGGTGTGGCCATGCTGGAGGAAGTACGTCACTGGGGGTGAGCTTAATGAGTTTAACAAGCCTTGCTAGTCTCCCATTGCTCTCTCTCTGCTTCCTGTATTCTCTGGAAGATGTGAACCTCAGCTTTCTGCTCCAGCTCCTGCCACCATGCCTCCTGCCACAATGGACTCTAATTCCCTGGAACGGTGAACCGTAAGCTCAAATAAACTCTTCCTTTTATAAGTTCCCTTGGTCACAGTGGCTTTATCACAGCAACAGAAACGTGACTAATGCACCCCGTTACCTGAAGCCCCTTTGCCTTCTGTCTCATCCATCATCTCAGGACTGACACCAGCTCAGCAACTCTTGCTGGTAGAGACCTGGTTGCTGGGAACTGATGGCGATTTCTGTCCTCCCTCAATCAGGGAGATGAAAGGACCTCATCCTGAGGGCCAGACATCTTTCTGGGCACATGAGGCCTCTAGATAGGCTTGAGTTTCATTTTCCCAGCAAGTATCTGATACAGCACTCCAAACATAGCACACAGCTCAGGAACATTTGTTGACTAAGTAAGTGTCTTGGTCTTCTACCCTTGCCAGATAAGCTTGGTTATTTGGGGAATGTTTAGTTGGGAATGGGAAATGCAGAGAAGGATTTAAATGTGAAGTTGGGAGAGTGCCAGAGCCTAGGTGCCTACATCATGGAGCCATGGAGCTTATGAAGGGCCGCCTCCAGAGAGGGTGGGAGGGTCATGCTTAGGTGGCTTGAGACAGCAGGTGTAGCGTGCCAGAGCATATCAGGCACTTTTTCCATGATAAAACACAGTGACAGGGGCTGGAGACATGGCCTAGTGGTTAAGAGCACTGACTGCTCTTGCAGAGGACCTGGGTTTGATCCCCAGCACCCACATGGCGGCTGAGAACTGTGTGTAACTCCAATTCCAGGAGAACTCCAGTTCCATGGGAATCCGACACCCTTTTCTGACCTCCACGGCATTGCACGACACGGGTGCACAAACCTACATGCAGACAGTACATTCATACACATAAATAAAATAAAATAAAAAAAAAAACACAGTGACAAGGGAATGTATAAAAGGAAGAGTTTATTGGAGCTTACAGTTCCAGGTTCCAGAGGGACTGGAGTCCATCATGGCCAGGAGGCATGGCAGCAGGGATGGGAAGAGCAGGAGAAGAAAGCTGGGCTCACATCTTCAAGGAGACAGAGGAAGCAGAGAGCAACTGGGCATCCCACAGGGCTTAGAACTCTTTTTTTTTTTTTTTTTTGGTCTCCCGCCTCCAGTGACATGCTACCTGCAGCATGGCCACACCTTCTAAGATTTCCCAAAACAGCACCACCAACTGGGGAAAAATGTCCAAATTCTTGGAGCTGATGGGGGACATTCTCATTCAAACCACCACAGAGAGCAAAGCCAGTGTGTCAGATAAAAGAGGACTGTTGGCCTGGCTTCTGTTAGATCAAACTGCAGAGTGTTTATTTTTAACTCTGAGGCTCCAAAATTGGAGAAGGATTTGGAACTCTCAATGTGCGACTGGATAACATTGTCTGGGGGCCAAAATGAAGACCAAGGATGCGTTCCTGAGTTTATTTTGTCTTTTATGCCTTCACTGATTTTGTAAAGAAAAGGCAGATGTCAGATAAGAGGAGAGAAGGGGGCATGTCAAAGAAGGGGTGGGAGGGAAGGAAAATAACCAAGGGTGAAATTAGAGCCTAGAGGAGCGTATGGCAGGCCTCTGCTAGCAGCCTGGCTGTTCAGAGAACCCCGGGGATGTGACTGGTGACCAGAAGGATGGCCGCTCGGCAAGGTCAGGCAGGGTGCTCTCATGCAGAGCACAGCTTGTGCAAAGAACACATGAGTGCACTAGGGACTCACCAGGAGAAGAGCTGGGGGAGGAGCCTAGGGGTTAGCAGGGCTGAGAACCAGGTGACAGCTGGGCCAGGGCTAGGGACAGCAGCACATTCAAGGGACCTGCACGGGAGTGAGCAGAGAGTCACTGGTGCTGTAATGGGCATGCCAGCCCCATGGCCAAGCAGACCGCCGTCCTCCGTGAAATGAGAAGATAGAGCTTCGAAGGGATCTAAGATCCCTTCTCCCACCACTCTGAGATAGTTCCCACTGGGCATCTTTCATGTCAGTCGCAGCTTGCTCTACCTTCCCACCGCGGGGTTAGAGGTGTGCCCAACCAGCGGCAGTGTATGCAGTACTGGGGATTGAAGCCACAAGTTCCTGTGTGGTAGCCAAGCACTCTACCAACTAAGTTACATCCCCAGCAAGACACAAGATTTACCTCAGAGCAGTACAATATAATGAGACCGTGACAGATGTTTGAGGTACTATTAGAAAGCAATTAAATGTCCAAGAACTCAATAGGAGGGTAGGGAAAGGGTCACTGATGGGTGGTTTTGTGGAGCCTCATGGATGAAGGATGGTGAGTGGAATGGCCTTTGATAGGCAGAGAGGGCACATGTCTCCTGGGGCCCATTTAAGAGCTGTGCATGGAGGGGCACAGTGTAGGCCAGCACTCACTGGGGCACAGGGATGTTAGGGCTGTGAGGAGGAGCGGGGCTCCTGGGGCGATGGGGGTTTCTTGCCCTGGGAGCATGATCCAGTGTTGGCTAGAGGTGCATTCTGGGGGAGGGAAAGTGCTGAACTGTGGCCTGGGTTGTGGAGACTCATCATCGGCAGGGCTGGGGTAGGGACAATGAGGACTCTGAGGACAGAATGGGATGGCATGGACTGCAAGGGAGGGGTGCAGTGTTCAGGAAGCAGGCCACCACTGAGCATGAGGTTGGAGGACATGGATACAAGTAGTGGCAACAGGACAAAAGCTACTGATAGGAAAAGCGTGTCATGCGAAACCTGTCCCTGCTGCTTGAAGCAGTGAGGTGCAGGTACTTTGTAAAGCCATCTGTGACTGCACAGACAGCTCGACGCAGGCTGGTCATGTCACCCAGGCTTTCTACTAGCAGGCACAGGCCCAGGAGAAGAGAAAATTATGTCCACCCAAAACCTAGTCTGTGAATGTTTACAGTGCCATTATTTACTGTCTCCAAAAGGGGGGATCCCCCAGATGTCCATCCTATGTTGGCCGTGTGAACCAGTGCAGAACGTCCTAACAAAGAATGCTATTTGGCCATGAAAAGGAGAGCTACGCTGATGTCCATTCTAGCAGGAGAGCCTCTCCATGGAGACATACTGTGTAATCCATTACAGGAAATGGATTCCCAGAACAGTGCTCTCCATAGAGACAAAAGTAGGTTCAGGGTTGCTTAGGGCAGGGGGTTGGGTGGACAGACGGACACAAGGGATAGATGAAGGCATGGGGTGTCCTTTGGGACACAGTGAAATGTTTCTGTGGCAGCTGTTAGGAATATAGTATATAGAAGTTGTGTGAATTAGAAGTAGTTAGGAGTAAAGGAACAGTAGATAATGTGTGAAATGCTGTAACCTTAAGGAAATTAGCAAATGTTAAACAGCTCAGCAAGAGGCCTGCTCCAGCTCAGGGCTGCTTTAGAGATGAACACTCAGCACTAGGCCGGCCACAGAGGGGCTCAACAAAGCCCAAAAGACTGACGGTACGCAACTGATTAGGTGGCCAGAGGCAGCATGGACACAAGGACCTGATAACCAGTCCTGGGTCCCCCGCCTTGACTGAGGCATGACCCCAGACAGGAAAGATAACCTACTACCTTAATACTTTTGTCCACTTATTACTACTTGATTAACATTAAAATATATATTAGAATATACACATATACATATATATATATGTAGATATATGAAGGAAAGATAACCACCTGTTATGCAGGGGGGACCCTAGGCACAAGCCTGAGATTAGCACTTGAGACCCAGTGCACCCCACATGCCCAGCTGTAGTCTATTTAAGCTGGGAAGTGTAGAGTGACTTTACTTTCACTCCTCCGTGGAGGACCTGGTGTGAGATGCCACTTGGAACCTCTCATCCGAGAACCCAGGACATGCTGTCCCTGTGACACCAGTTTGCCTGAGCAGCATCCTGACCCCGCTGCCACTGCTGCTGCCAGGACCGGCCTGCCTGAGCTGCCACCCCCCACCTTGGTCTGAGAGAGATCTGCTTCAGCCAGTCAACCGGCTTCTTGGAACTCCCTAGCATGGACTCCCTCTGTCGCTTCCAAGAGGCTGGTAGAATGGCATGTAGGTGAGCAGTCTTGGGGAGATAGGCTAGGACAGGACAGAATTAGAATGATAGAATTAACCTGTGTGGGAATTAGTAAAATTAGATTGTATTATAATGTTTGTGTCCTGGATTCCTTTGAACTCAGCCCCTGCTAGTCCATGCGCATGGCAGCAGCACATTATCTGAAAATATAGGAGCTACAGAGTTCTAGACCTCCAAAGAGCAGAGTGTACTGCGCGTAAATTACACCTCAATAAAGCTACTTGAAAAAGGTCATTTCAGAAGAACCTCAAGATTGGATATTGGAGATGGAAAAGGGAAGAGAAGGCCCCTGGGTGGTTGTCGTGGGGTCTGGGGTGCAAGAGCTCGTGATGCTGCTCCAGACAGGCAGAACAGGAGGACTAGCCTGAAGGCACAGCACCTGGGGACAGGTGGCGCTGGGGACAGGTGGCACAGGGCCCAAGCTTAGCAGCACCAGCATTGGAGGCACACTGGTGGTGGACATCCCTTCTCACACTTAAGCCTGCACCCTGGGGTCTCCCTGTCAATGGAATCTCCAGATCTAGGCAGGAACTGGCTTTAAAATTGGTGGAGCATTGCAGAGCTGACAGGGGCAGGACCAAGTCGCCCATTTGGCTGTTCCTTTACTGTCTTGTAGCAACTGGTCCTTCCGTTCACTGCTCCATCTGCATATCAGAGGTCACCAACAGTGTGGAAATGTCCCGCGCTTAGAATGCAACAGCAAAGTTGCTGTACAGCTTTTGTGCCTGTCAATCCTTTGAAAATGGCAAGTTCGAGAAAAAGGCCCTGGAAGCTGCTGTCCCCCGACACTTTATAGCACAGCAGCAGCAGAAAGTATTAATGGGAAAAACCCATGAAAACAGGACCCTTGAAGGAGGAGCAGGAGGGACGCTCCCCAGTGCTCCCCACTTTGTCTTTCTGTCTCTGCTGCCCTGACAAGGTGCAGTCAGTCTCAGGAAGACATTTCCTCTTGGGAAATCTGAGCCTGCTTCAGATCTGAGCAGCTTCGCCGTGCCCTCTTTGATGTTTGTGGTACTGATACATACTCCTGTTGGCCTCCAGTCATGGGGAAGCAGCAGGGCACCAGCTTTGCCAAGGCAAAGACGGAAGTGAGAGTAGGCATTCTTTGCCAATCAGGCCAGGTGGGAAGTTAAGAGAATGACTTGGGATCGCGGACCAAGAATAGGCTCTGAATCAGCCGAGAGCCAAAGAGAACTTCGAATTTAGGAAAGGCATAAAAGCATTTTATTAAAAAAATTAAAAAATAACGATATTGAAAAAAAGAAAAGCGGATACAGACCCAGAATATTTTGCTGACGCCTATGTCTACCCCACATCCCCTGTGTCTACCCCACAGCCCTGTGTCTACCCCACATCCCCTGTATCTACCCCACAGCCCTGTGTCTACCCCATATCCCCTGTGTCTACCCCACATCCCCTGTATCTACCCCACAGCCCTGTGTCTACCCCACAGCCCTGTGTCTACCCCACATCCCCTGTGTCTACCCCACAGCCCTGTGTCTACCCCA
>VZQC01011358.1:2718361-2732083 GCA_009823505.1 Rhizomys pruinosus
TTTTTTTTGTCTTTCTGAGACAGGGTCTCCCTGAAGCTCCGGCTGTCCTGGAAACTCACTATGTAGACCAGCCTAGCCTTGAACTCACAGAGATCCACCTGTCTCTGCCACCCAGGGCTGGGATTAAAGGTGTGGGACACCACACCCTGCAGGTGACTTCTTAAGTGCCTCACAAAAGTTGTCATTCTCTGTTCTTTTTTTTTTTTTCACATGATGAAATTTATTATTAGGTCTATTCACAGAGAATTTTACCTCTATTACCTTTACTTAATTAAGCCAGAGTTTCTTATATTTTTTTCCATTTGCAGGCCCCTTTACACCTGAGAAATTTTTTTTTTTTGCATTGCCTGAGAAATTCTTACATGACCCTGGGAATATAAAAAAGGCATACAAATCAAACACGTACTGATAATAAATCATAGATAAATTTATTTTAAAGCTTTTATTCTTTTTTGGGGGGGAAGGTGGTGTACTCCTTTAATCCAGCACTCAGGAGACAGAGGCATGTAGATCTCTGTGAGTCCAGGCTAGCCTGGTATTCATAGGGAGACTCTATCTCAAACAAGTAAATAAACAAACAACAAACAAGCAAACAAAGAAACCAATTCTTTGTTATGCATAAAATTACTTTTTGGTGGAGATGAAAGCAAAATTTCAAACTAATGAGATGAGTGTGCTTGTTTGTACTACAAAATACAATCCAAATACATACTAATTTGATACATGCTGAGGAATGATGGTATGAAAATATTAAGTTTTTTGTTTTCATGGGGTCTGGTGTCACACGCCTTTAATGGAGGCAGAGGCAGGTGGATCTCTGTGAATTCAAAGCCAGCCTGGTCTACATAGCAAGCTCCAGGCCAGCTGGGACTAAAGGGAGACCCTGTCTCAAAAAGAACAAAATAAAACAAAACAAAACAAAAAACCTTTTTGTTTTCTGTAATTAGAACACTCGATTTCTATGAGAGCAGAAAATTTTGTACAAATAGTGAAACGCAGCAGTCGATGCCATCATAGTCTTGCATGTGAGCTAAACTGCTTCAGGTAGAGGTCACCGTCCTTCGAGGTGTGAAAGTGTGTTGTGGTAAAATTCCTTCTGGAAGGTACATTCCCATGTATCTTCGAGCCTTCCCCTCCCAGGTCCCAGAGGCAAATCGAGGAAGTCTCTCCAAACCACAGTTTGGGAGAGTCTGTGGAGTTTAATTGGGCTTGCTTACAGAGCAAAAGGGTGAGGGGCTAAACTACAGGATTGTTGGCACCCTCCCCCTCAGGTCCATACAGGGTCCTGGCATGTGACCTTTGCCCAAGATGGCAAGGCCCACCTCCTGACATTCTCCCCCTCACACAGCCAAGGAACTGGTTGGTTGGGAGGGATAGCTGAGGCTCCTCCTATTCTCTCAGAAGGCATCTGATGTCCAAGGTCAGTCTTTATTCAGGAGGACTGCCCATGCTATATCTGCGCAGGACCAGTGCACAATGCTGTGTGCTGAGAACTGTACCATCTGTGCAGCACCAGTGCACAATGCTGTGTGCTGAGAACTCTGCCATCTGTGCAGCAACAGTGTGCTGTGCGCTCAGAACTGTACCACTGCTGATTTTGAATTAATTGTTGGTCAGCGTGTGTTCGGAAACCTTTTACTCTTGCCAAATTGTTCACAACCTTCATGCACATCTGTTATGTGATCCCACATGGGGTCATGACCCACAGTTTAAGAAAGTTGGGCTTGGATGGGCGTGGTGGTGCACGCCTTTAATCCTAGCACTTGGGAGGCAGAGGCAGGCGGATCTTTGTGAGTTCAAGGCAGCCAGGTATACAGAGTGAGTTCGAGGACAGCTGGGGCTACAGGGAGACCCTGTCTCAAAAAGACCAAAAAAAAAAAGAAAGTTGTTATGTGACTTGTTCTATCTTTTCTTGATCTATTTTCAGTCTCTTTCCAAATGTGAACACTGTAGTAAATTCCAGAGTATGTACAATTTTTATCCTTTTCATGGCACAATAATTGTCTTAATAATACCCACATATATATTTCTGTTAAAAATATGTCAAGTGTGGTGGCACACATCTTTAGTCCCAGCACTAGGGAGGTGGAGGCAGGGGGATCTTCATGAGTTCAAGGCCAGCCTGGTCTACGGAGTGAGTTCTAGGACAGCTGGGGCTACAGGGAGACCCTGTCTTGAAAAGACCAAAAAAAAAAAAAATGAAATAAAAAACTATTAGACCTTTGTTGCAGTTGCAGTAACCACAGAAGAATTGTCAAATAGCCTCATATATTCATATGCCTTCAGTTTCCTCAAATCCCAATGTTTTATTATCACTTTCTCTTTGAGAGTTTCAGACACGATGCTCCATTATCCCAAAATATTACTTTCCATTTTCTTAAAAACAAGGACTTTTTTTTTTTTTTTTTTTTGTCTTTTCAAGACAGGGTCTCCCTGTAGCTCCAGCTGTCCTGGAACTGGCTCTGTAGACCAGGCTGGCCTTGAGCTCACAAAGAGCCGCCTGACTCTGCCTCCTAGGATTAAAGGCGTGCGCCACCACGCCCGGCTGTGGACTTTCTTTTACCTAAACACAGTAAACCAGGAAAATAAATGACAGTAAACCAGGAACTAAACATCAGTGGGAACAAAATAATTTTTAGCCTGCAGATGATATTCACACTTTGCCAACCATTCTAACAATGTTTGTTGTAATCAAACAAAATCATGGCTCAGATATTACATCTGATTTTTATTTAGCTTGGACTAAATCCTCAGACTTTTTCTTTTTTAGACTTTGTCTCTCATAACAGTCACATTTTCGGTGGGAGTACAAGGTATGAATTTCGTAGACTGTCCCTTAATTGCTTTTCAGATGTTTCTTCATGACTAAGTTTTGGGTCGCTTTTGGCAGGAACACCACAGAAGTCTTGTCTTCTCATCAGTGCTTCTGATGCCAATTTAGCTCATGTTCCTTTTTTGGGGGGAGGGGTCTTTTTGAGACAGGGTCTCCCTTTAGTTCCAGCTGTCCTGGAGCTTGCTATGTAGACCAGGCTGTCCTTGAACTCACAGAGATCTGCCTGCCTCTGTCTCCCTAGTGCTGGGATTACAAACCTGCACTACCACTCTTGGCTTCTTTTAGGATTTTAAACAAACCAAATCCACTGTTGGAAATTTTACACAGGGAGTAACTGGAAGACTCTCCCACAGAATTGCTGGGATTAAAGGCATGTACCACCTATTTTTAAAGCTCTTGGCCTCTGAGATAGGCGGCAGACACAGAGAGCAAAAACTAGGTGTGGTCTGATTAACACAGTATGTGAGGAATACATGTGTGTTTGACTTGTTCCTGTTCTTTCCTTTTTCTTCCCCCCCCCCAGAGGCAGGGTCTCCCTTTAGTCCCAGCTGGCCTGAAGCTCACTATGTTGACCAGGTTGGCCTTGAACTCACAGAGATCCCCCCGCCTCTGCCTCCCAAGTGCTAGGACTAAAGGCATGCGCCACCATGCTGGACATCGTCTCCTCTTTCTGCTGTGCTTTTGGTACCACAGCAAACTGCTCTGACACTGCTCTGCCTCAAGTGCATGGAGTACCTCCTGAGTTTTCCACTAAACTTTGTTCTTTCCCACCACAACATAGAATGCCGAAGAGGCTTATTTTTAGTGCAGACATTGAGTGGGCAGTGTGAGGGAGCTGGCAAGGTACTACCTTTTACAACTGCAGCGCAGAACCAACTGGTCAACTAATTGTGTCCTCTTCTGTTCCACACAACCCTGACAGTTCTGTGAGTCACAGCTTACACGGCTCTTCAAGGGCTCCCAGCAGGACCATTGGGCTGGCTTGGTTTTCTTCCATTTGCCATTCCCCCTCATATTTCTACTGCTATTCCCTGGAATCATTTTCCAAAGTAAACCAGCTCATGTAAAACCTTGTCTCAGATTCTGTCTTTGGGGGAACTGAAGACATCTGGTATTAGGAGTAGACTAGAAAACAGCCCGACACGCGTGGTGGCGCATGCCTTTAACATCCCAGCACTTGGGAGGCAGAGGCAGGTGGATCTCTGGGAGTTCAAGGTCTCAAAAGACCAAAAAATAAAAGAAAGCATCCCCTCAGGAAGGGTTCTAGTACTAACATCTTACCTCTTCCACAGCTGGTGGAAAATGTGGGGGGGAGTAACCGTCGCCTCCAGCCCATCACAAAGCCTTCCACTGGTAAACGACTGGGATAAGGTATAGGTGGAAGAGGAACGGCCCTGGAACAGTTTGAAGGCAATGGTAATTATAAGACCTATCATTGGCCCACTTTTGACAAGGGACTACTATTCAGAGTCCCAGCTGGCCTGGAGCTCTCTATGTAGACCAGGCTGGCCTTGAACTCACAGAGATCTGCCTGCCTGCCTCTGCCTCCCGAGTGCTGTGATTAAAGGCTAAAGGCATGCGCCACCACGTCTAGCCTCAGATTTTTTAAAAAAAGAAGAAAGAGCAGGTTAGAGAGGTGGTTCAGTGGTTAAGAACACTTGCTGCTCTTCCAGAGGACCCAAGTTCAGTTCCCAGCGGGTGGTTCACAACTACCTGTTACTCGAGCAACAAGGAATCTCAACTGCATATTCTGGCCTCTACTAGCACCAATACACATGTGGTGTACTATGCATTCACACAGACACACATAGATAAAAAATAAAATCTTTAAAAAAAGAAAGGACATTCTCAAGTAACCAACTTTCAGTTCTAAGCAAGTATGAAAACCACAACACTTTTGTCTTAGTTTCTTTTCTGTTGCTGTGATAAAACATTCTGACAAAAAAAAGCAACATATGGGAAAAGGGGATTTGTTTAGCTTACAATTCCTGTTACAGCCCATCATAACAGGGAAGTCAGGATGGCAGGAACTCGAGGCAGCTAGTCACATGACATCCAAAGTCAAGAGCAGAGAGGAAGAAACGTGTTCATGCTGCATGCTTTCTTATGCTCAGCCTGATTTTTCCACTCTTTTTTTTTTTTTAATTTTTTTATTTTTGTATGTGTATGAATGTACTTTCTGCATGCAGGTCTGTGCACCCATGTCGTGCAATGCCGTGGAGGTCAGAAGAGGGTCTCGGATTCCCCTGGAACTGGAGTTCTCCTGGAATTGGAGTTATAGATGGTTCTTAGCCGACATGTGGGTGCTGGGGATCGAACCCATTCAGGACCCCCTTCCTGGGGAATGGCGTTGCCCACAGTGAGCTGGATGTTCTCCACATCACTTAACTTAATTAAGACAATTCCCCTCAGACATGCCTACAGGTCAACCCAATGTAGACAATCCTTCATTGAGACTCTTCCAGGTGATTCTAAGTTGACAGGTTGACAATGAAAGCTAAGCAGCATTGCCTCTAGGCAGCATTTAAATAGATACCAGTGTTCTGTATCCATAGAGCAAAGTGATGATGATCAGATATAACATTGAACTGCAAGGCAGCAGAACTACAAAGGAGACCGAATGCATGCATGGTCCAGAGAAGTCTTCTATGGCAAAGTCAAGGCTTTGGTAGTGAAAGAATGTAATCCTAAAACCTGTCATGGTAGCATTTGGCCTATTGACAATCCCAGATTTTTCTGAACTTTGTTGGCATAAGCAGTTCCCTTTGCTTTGCTTGAAAATAATAGTCTCCCTTGGCCTGGAGGCCCTGTACATACCTCAGATGAAGCAAAGGGTGGTGATATCTGAAGGAAAAAAGACCCCAGGTACAGGAGTGTATCTTGAAACTATCATGTCAAGGAGGGCGGCAATATAAAGGCAGACAAAATTGACATGGGCAATATAGGATTTGTGTTGCTTGATTTGGTTTGGTGGTTTTGTTTTGTCTTGTTTTGTTTTGATTTGTTGAGACAGGGTCTTCCTGTAGCCCCAGCTGGCCTGAACTTGATATGTAGACCAGGCTGGCCTTGATCTCATAGAGATCTGCTTGCCTCCAGTGCTGGGATTAAAGGTATATACCACTGCTCCAGACCAATGTAGGGTTTTGTAAAAAATGAGGATACCTGAAGTTTAGTATATGGTTGGGAAGGTTCTCTGAAGCTTAGATGGGATGAAGGGAGATGACAGTGCCTTGACTTAAGGAAGGTGTCTAAAGGAGGTTAGAATGTCAGAGAGAATGTAGAACATGAGGGCTAAGAATCTACCATACCATCTAGTTATGTTCCTTCTAAGAGTCCAGAAGGCAGAAGGTGTATCAACTTCTAAGGAAGAAATACCCTGAGGAAGGTGCCATAGACCTCTTTGGGATGCTCAGTGGGTAGCCTTCTACAGTACTTGACAGTGAGAGGTACTGTTATAGAATAGAATTAGAATTCCCTTTTTTTTTTTTTTTTTTTTTTTTTGAGACAGGGTCTCCCTGTATCCCCAGCTGGCCTGGAACTAGCTCTGTAGACCAGGCTATCCTTGAACTCACAGAGATCCACCTGCCTCTCCCTCCCAACTTCTGGGATTAAAGGCATGTGCCACCACGCCTAGCCTTGACCTTCTTTATACAGTTGGATTGAGAAGAATCCAAAACAGTAGAGGCCAGACGGCTGCACTAGGTGGACAGAGATAAAGTGTATATAATCGTAATAATTAATTTTGCTGGGCATGGTGGCACATGTTTTTAATCTCAGCACTTGGGAGGCAGAGGCAGGTGGCTCTCTGTGAATTCAAGGACAGCCTGGTCTACATAGTGAGTTTCAGGCCAAAGGGAAACCTTGTCTCAAAAAGATTAAAAAAAAATAATGAGCTTCAAGGCCAGAGTAGCAACTTGAATGCCTCACCCACAGGGTCTGTGATAATGACTAATAGACCAGTGCTCCCTGGGGTAAGTTGAATGCACATTAACTGGGGTGTTATTTGACCCATGTCTATAACTGCAAAGTGGACAGCTGGTGAGTATAATAATGCCAATGCTAGTTGTCTCAATGGAAAATTGCAACCCTTTACCCATTTATAGATCTAGGAAGTTCCCTTAGACTCGGAGCTCATCATCTGAAGGGGAAGCTGAGTAAAGATCCTGCAGTTCTAGCATAAACACACATCTGCATACTCTTCCAACAATTCCCCAAAGGACTGGTATCTATTTATAGAGAAACAGTGCAGTGAGAAAAGGGGAACATGCTTAAAGTCTTGTTGGATCCGGGATCCGAGCCGACACTAACACTGGGAAACTAGAAGCACTTCCATACCCTCCAGGTAGAGTGGGAGTTTATGGGGATCAGACTCCCCAGGCTATCTCACAGTGATCCAGGGCAGTGGGAGAGCCATCCTTTGCTTATATTCCTAAATGCCATAGGACTTTAGCAACTTGAAATTCTGTAGAGGATCCTGGGACACCAATGATATCATGCTAATTGAAATTCTTAGTGCAACCACACTGAATCATAACCACAAATAGACAAATGCAACAACTGTTACCCAGTAAGGCTCCTACAACCTTCAGGAAGAAGAACTGGGCAACACAATAGGTAAATGACCTAGACTAGGCAGTAATGGAAGAGATAAAAAACCCAATAATGGCTTTGAGTCAATAACAGCTGTACTGACTTTCATAGACATTGCCAGCTACTGCCTTGAAGGGCCTGTGATGTACTGATGAAGGCTATGAAGACTAAATACACACACTGAATCAAATTAGACATCTCACGCCCATTTCGTATCCATAGCCAGCAGATGAGCCAAGATGACATCTGATCACAGACATCTCTTGCTTTCTACTTTGACATTTCTTTCCTAAGCAAACACAAAAGTGCAAGGGCTTAAAGCAACAGGAAATGATTCATTCTGGATCTTCTGATGCTCTGGTAGGAATGAGTCCCCATTTGCCTATACCGGCAATCAGCCCTATATGTATACTCTGTTGGTTTTCTTCTTACTGTGTTTTATTCTTGGTCTTCTGCCCCCAACTCTTGTTCCCTGGAATCATGTCTCAAAATAAATACATGTGAGGAAGCCCTTCCTTATCTCAGGTTCTTCTTTTTTAGGGAAATCCTGTGAAAATAGCAAAGTCAGGCAGAGCATAAGGATTGTTCCATAAGGTTTTTCAAAGCCAGCAGCACTTGAACTAGGTGTCAAAGTTTAACTTAAGAAGTCCAGGTAGAAAAAAAAAAAAGAAGTCCAGGTAGAACGCCGGGCGTGGTGGTGCACACCTTTAATCCTAGCACTCAGAGGCAGAGCCAGGCGGATCATTGTGAGTTCAAGGCCAGCCTGGTCTACAGAGTAAGTTCCAGGAAAGCTGGGGCTACAGGGAATCCCTGTCTCAAAAAGACAAAAAAAAAAAAAAGAAGTCCAGGTAGATAAGAAGAAAGAGTGTTTCAGGTAGAGGAAACAACATCTTGATAAATAGGATCAAAGAAATCTAAGCCTTCCACAATGGAAGGAGGAGCAGTAATCATGTGATTGAGATAACAGGGGTGCTAGAGAGACCAGCAGGAGTCAGATGCTACAGATCCTATATGGCATGACTTCGTGACTTTCTTCCACAAATAACAAGTTAGTAATTATTTTTTACCTGTATACCACTCCTTGTGCCTAAATTGAATCAATGTGAACCAGTTTTCTTTCCAGCATGAGACATTTAAAATATTTTATTATTTATTTTCTTTCCAGCATGAGACATTTAAAATATTTTATTATAATTATTTTTTAATGTGTATGAGTGTACTGTCTGCATGTAGGTTGGTGCCCCTGTGTCATGCAATGCCTTGGAGGTCAGAAGAGGGTGTCAGATTCCCCTGGAACTAGAGTTAAAGACAGTTCTTAGCCGCCATGTGGGTGCTGGGAATTGAACCTGGGTCCTCTGCAAGAGCAGTCGGCGTTCTTAATCGCTGAGCCATCTCTCCAGCCCCGTATTTTATTATTTTTATTTTATGTGTATGAGTGTATTGCCTGCATGTGTTTAAATGCACCTGTGTCATGCAATGGCCACAGAGTCGGAAGAAGGCATTGGAGTCCCCTGGAACTGGAGTTAGGGGCAGTTGTTAGCTGCCATGTGGGTGCTGGGAATCAAACCCAGGTCATCTAGAAGAGCAGCTGGTGCTCTTAACTGTTGAGCCATCTCTCCCCACCCCTACCCCCANAACAACAACAACAACAACAACAACAACAACAGAAAGGACTGCATCGAAGAACTGACTGAAATAGTGAACTTCTGCTCAAAACAGTCAGCTTCCTCATGGAGAATATTGAGAAAGACTGAGAAAGAGATGAAAAGCATGTTTGGCAGAATGCATGAGCTCTGGTGGGGTGGGGGAATGGGAGGGGACACAGGTCTATATTTGATAAAAAATAAAAATAAATTTATGTGGAAAAATAAATAACTACTACAAAAAATAATAAATAAATAAATACTACTAAGTTTTAAGGAAATACAAAGACTTCTATTAATTGACCTTGAAGAAAAGATCTCTAAGTTGTAGAGTTAACTGTAAAAAGTAACGGCCGGGCATGGTAGCACATGCCTTTAATCTTAGCACTCAGGAGGCAGAGGCGGGGCGGATCTTTGTGAGTTCGAGGCCAGCCTGGTCTACAGAGTGAGTTCCAGGACAGCTGGGGCTACAGGTAGACCCTGTCTTGAAAAGACCAAAAATAAAATAAAATAAAATAAAAAAATAAAAATAAAAAATAAGTAAAATGCAAATTATGTAGCATGCAAAGTTCAGTGTTAAAATGTGGGAAACCTTTTCATTATGATTGAAAATAATTCTTTTAGCCAAGTGTGGTTGCACATGCCTTTCATCCCAGCAGAGGCAGAGGCAGAGGCAGAGGCAGGTGGATCTCTGTGAGTTCAAGGCCAGCCTGGTCTACATAGTGAGCTCCAGGCCAGCTGGGACTAAAGGGAGAAACCCTGTCTCAAAAAGACCAAAAAAGAAAAAAAAAAAAACAAAAAACCAATAGTCCATAACTCCAGTTCCAGAGGAGCCCAATACTCTCTCTGACCTCTGTGGGCACTGCACAACATGTGTGCACTTATTATTATTCTAACCTCTGTGGGCACTGCACAACACATGTGCACTTATTATTATTCTAACCTATGTGGGCACTGCACAACACATGTGCACTATTATTATTCTAACCTCTGTGGGCACCACACAACACGTGTGCACTTACATCTATGCAGGCAACACACTTAGACACATAAGAATAATTTTTAAAAATTTTTATTGAATTTTATGTATTTCATGCAGAACATCTCAATCAATCTTAGTCACCTTTATACCCACTTCCCATGGGCACCCTCCTGCTGGAACTCATACACTCTCATTTGTGCCAAAGCCCATTGTGTCAAGTTAGTGTCCCCAGACGTTCCTCAGTGCAAGTTCATCCACTGAGGTCTAGTTGCCTACCCAGAGTCCTTTGATCTAATCCTAGCACTCGGGAGGCAGAGGCAGGCAGACCTCTGTGAGTTCAAGGCCAGCCTGGTCTACATAGTGAGTTCCAGGCAAGATGGAGCTACAGGGAGACTGTGGCTCAAAAACAAAACAAAACAAAACAAAACAAAAAAAGTGCCATTACTGCACCAATGTCTTATGTAGTGCTAGCCATTGATGCGGATATTTGGTCTTAAAGCTGGTGTTGGCCCATCTCTTGCTGTTCTCCCTCAGGAGTTTTCGTAGTGCTCTACAAAGCTATGCGAGCTGGCCTTCAGGGGAGGTGGCCTCCAGATCAGTTCCAGGTCCATTGCTCCCTATCCAGTCTCCAAAGCACATGCAGTTTCAGCCACCTGATATTTGACAAGGGACCGAGAACACTCACTGGAGGGAAAAATAGCATCTTCAGCAAATGGTGGTGGAATAACTGGATCTTCACCTATAGAAGACTTATTTCATTTTTAATTATGTATATGTGTATGTCTGTGTGGGTATATGAAGGTACCTGCAGAGGCCAAAAGAGGGCGTCAGATTCCCCTGGAATTAGAGTTATAGGCTGGAGAGATGGCCTAGTGGTTAAGAGCGCCGACTGCTCTTGCAGAGGACTCGGGTTCAATCCCCAGCACCCACATGGCGGCTGAGAACCGTCTTTGACTCCAGTTCCAGGGGGATCTGACATCCTCTTCTGACCTCTGTGGCATTGCACAACATGGGTGCACAAACCTACATGCAGACAGTACATTCATACACTAAAAACAAAAGACCAAAACCAAAATAAAACAAACAAAAAAACTAGACCCTTACCTTCCACTTGGCACAAAAGTCAACTCCAAATGGATCTAAGACTTCAATGTGAGACCTGAAACTCTGAAACTTTTAGAAAAAAACATTGACAGTAACCTATAAGATATAGGTATAGGAAAGGACTTTCTAAATCAGACATCAGTTACATGGGAATTAGGTCAACAACCAACAAGTGGGACCTCATTAAACTAAAAAGCTTCTGTACAGCAAAAGAAACAACCAAAGAAGTGAAGAGAAAACCCAGAGTGGGAAAAAATTCTTCACCAGTGACACATCTGAAAGGGGTTTAACATCTAGAATATAAAAAGAACTCAAAAAACAAAGAATCACAGGGTATGGTGGCACCCACCTTTAATCTCAGTACTTGAGAGGTAGAGGCAGGTGGATCTCTGTGAGTTCAAGGCAAGCCTGATCTATATAGCCAGGTGGAGCTACAGGGAGACCCTGTCTCAAAAAGAACAACAGCAATAAAAGTGTTCAACATTGTTATGAATTAGGGAAGTGCAAATTAAAACCACAGTCAGACTAAAATCAAGAAAACAAATGATACCAAATGCTGGAGGGGTTGTGGGGAAAGGGGAACAGTCATTTACTACTGGTGGGATTACAAGCTCCTGTAACCCCTATAAAAACAATGTGTTCCAGGTGGGCATGGTGGTGCACGCCTTTAATTCTAGCACTTGGGAGACAGAGGCAGGCGAGTGAGTTCCAGGACAGCTGGGGCTACAGGGAGATGGTATCTTGAAAAGACCAAAAAATAATAATAATAATAATTGTGGACAACCACCTTAAAAAACAACAAAAAATGAACCTACCACTTGATCTGGTTATACCACCCCTGGCATATACCCAAAGGACTCCTCTTATTATAGAGATACTTGTACATCCATGTTCGTTGCTGCTCTTTTCACAATAGCTAGGAGATGGAAGCAAGCTAATTGTCCCAATTTATAAGTGGATAATGAAAATGTGGTACATTTAAATTTGCAGGTAAATGGATGGAACTAGAAACTGTTATGCTAAGTGAAGTAACACAGACTCAGAAAAACAAATGACGTACGTTCTCCCTCATTTGTGGACCCTAGCACCAAATCCTTTTATGTATGTATCCTGATGTAACTCCAGGAACAGGAAAATGGAAGGGAACTGGGGAGGTGAAGGGAAAAAAGGAACCCGAGAGAGAACAGTGGAAGACAGGTGTTACTAAAGGAGAAATGGATAAAGGGAGTATTTAAATGGGAGGGGAAGGGAGGGTTATACAAGGAATTTGGGGGGAAAAGGCTAAAGGGAGTTGGAACCATAGGAGACTGTACTATCAAGGGAGAAATGGGGAAAATGGGGACACTTTAAATGGGGAAGGCATGGGGGAGGGTTAGACGGGGGAGAGGGAGGGGAGAGATAAATACTGCCTGGCTAGTGTAAAGAACCAGAGGGATGCATATTAATCTAACAACCTAATGACAAATTATATATAATATATCTCTACATGAGTCTGTGTGTGTAGCTGAAGGCAAGAAACAGTAGCAGACAGGAGAACCTTCCTTTGAGCTATTGGCCAGGGTAGTCCAAGAGACTCCCAAAATGACACAGGTTATTGCCACAGCCCTTGTTTGCCTCCCAGAACTTAAAGGTAAGACCCTATTGCTAAACAAAATTTATATTTTGAAATGTAATTCCCATAGGCTCATGGACCATGCAAAAGCAGAGAATGAAACAGGTGTGACCTTTTTTTTTTTTTTTTTAAAGACAGGGTCTCCCTGTAGCTCTGGCTGTCCCAGAACTCACTCTGTAGACCAGGCTGGCCTTGAACTCCCAGAGATCTGCTTGCCTCTGCCTCCTGGAGTGCTGGGATTAAAGGTGTGTGCCATCACGCCTGGATATGGCACAGTCTTTTAATTGCCTGTAGATGCTGCTGGGTCATGAATAATACCTATAGCTACTACAGCCATGTTGAGAACATGAAATATCTCACTCTTATCTGAGAATAGCAAAGCAGAGAAAAGAATCTGATAGAATCTTCACATCGTGACTGAGCTGCTGAACTGAAAAAATACTTGGATTTTAAAATATCATCAAACTTTTGAATTAGACTGACTTTAGATTTCTTGTTGTAAGAAATAGTAAGTTGAACCCAGGTTCAATACCCAGGTGGTAGCTTACAACTGTCTTTAACTCCAGTTCCAGGGGATCTGACACCTTCTGACCTCCACAGGCATTGCATGATGTGGGTGCATTTACACACATGCAGGCAATCCACTCATACACATAAAAAATAAAAATAGTGAAAAAGAAAGGATAAAGGTCCTTATTACATAACTATTACATAGTTAAGTTTTCAATTACTTAAGGCCAAGAATTTTCTACTAATAAATGATATAAAGGACCCAAGAGAGTACTATGTAGGTCATTAAAAACACTGTCTAAGAATAAGAGCCTGACACTTTTTTTTTTTTGAGCCTGACACATTTTGCACATTTAAGATGCTGTATTTTGCTGGGTGTGGCGGTGCATACCTTTATTTTTTTTATTTTTATTTTTTATTTATTTTTTATTTATTTATTTATTTATTT
>VZQC01011358.1:2733534-2768557 GCA_009823505.1 Rhizomys pruinosus
AGTCTTGGGGGTACATGCCTAGGAGTGGTATGGCTGGGTCGGGTGGCAAGTTCATTCCAAGTCTTCCAAGGGTTCTCCACACTGCTTTCCATAGTGGCTGTATGAGTTTACATTCCCACCAGCAGTGGATGAGTGTTCCCCTTTCCCCACAACCTCTCCAGCACTTTGTATCATTTGTTTTCTTGATCCTAGCCAGTGTGTATGTATTTCTACTGAAAATGGTGTGAAACAATTTCATCATTGTGTGAACATTCATGTACTTACACAAACCTACATGGAATAGCTTATTACACAACTACACTGTAGGTAGGGTAAGTCTAATGCTTTTAGGATCATAATGAATATAAAATGTGAGATTAAACCACACAGAAGAAGAAATTATGCAACCAAGAAATGCAGTGCATGGAAGACATATGAGGCTGCTGATGATGTAGCTTAGCACACTGTTTCATGGTAAATGTTTTTCTTATAAGTATTAAGAGTGTGTGGAGAGGTGGCTCAGCAGTTGAGGCAAGCATGTACTGCTCTTCCAGAAGATTCCCAGCAACGTGTGTGTGGGGGTGGTGGGAGTGGGGGGTAACAGGACTCCCAAGCACCTGCAATTCCAGCTCCCGGGCAGTTGACACCTTCTGCACTCCGCAGGCTCCTGCCCTCATGCATGCACAGACACCCACACAGGCATACACAAATACACATAACTTTAAAAAATAAAAATAAGGGCTGGAGAGATGGCCTAGCAGTTAAGAGCACCGACTACTCTTGCAGAGGACCCAGGTTCGATTCCCAGCACCCACATAGTGGCTAAGAACCATCTTTAACTCCAGTTCCAGGGGAATCTGACACCCTCTTCTGACCTCCGCAGCATTGCACAACACGGGTGCACAAACCTACATGCAGACAGTACATTCATACACACATACACAAAAAAAAAATAAATAAAATGAATAAAACTAAATCTTTAAAAAGAGTACATTGTAAAATAACAATAAAAAGTATGGCCCGGCATGGTGGCACACACCTTTAGTCTCAGCACTTGAAAGCAGAGGCAGGCAGATCTCTGTGAATTCAAGTCTGGTCTACATAGCAAGTGCCAGGCCAGCTGGGGCTATAGGGAGACCCTGTCTCAAAAAAAGACCAAAAAAAAACAAAAGAAGTATGGTGTGATAAATTCATAAACCAGTAACAATAATTTATTATCAGTATTCAGTATTAAGGACATAACATGTGCTATCCTCTTACACATATGGCAATACAGTTCATACCATCACCATAGGTATAAGGGCAGGGCCGTGCATTATGACCTTATGACAACTACAGTGTCACTAAATGAGAGAAAAACTTTGGCTCCCCTATAATCTTATGAAATCACTATCATATGTCTGGCCTTTATTGACCAAAACTTCATTATGCATTGCAAGGTTTTATAGACTTTAAAATTTGAGGAACATTACTATTAACCATTACTAACCTATGCTGGATAAGGAACAAAGCAAAAGAGACTTGAATTTATTAGTATTCTTATTTTATTATTTAAATTTTTATGTACAATCATTCTAGAATTCAAAAACTGGTTTATGCTGGGCATGGTGGCACATGCTTTAATTCCAGCACTAGGAGGCAGAGGCAGGCAGATCTCTGTGAGACTGGTGCCAGCCTGGTATATATATATTTATTTATTTATATAGGGAGTTCCACGCCAGGTGGGGCCATAGGGAGTCCCTGTCTTAGAAAAAATAAAAACAAAAACCTATTTATGGGGCAGGAGAGATGGCTCAGTGATTAAGAGCACTGACTGCTCCTGCAGAGAACCTGGGCTTGATTCCCAGCACCAACATGGTGGCTAAGAACCAAACTGTCTTTAAACTGGGTGTGGTGGAGCACACCTTTAATCCTAGAACTCAGGAGACAGAGGCAGGTGGATCTCTGTGAGTTCAAGGCCAACCTGGTCTACAGAGTGAGTTCCAGGCCAGGTGGGGCTATAGGGAGACCCTGTCTCAAAAAAAAAGAAAGAAATTTTGTATGAAATGCACAAAACTTCAACTAAAAAAATGAAAAAAGCCGGGCGTGGTGGCGCATGCCTTTAATCCTAGCACTTGGGAGGCAGAGGCAGGCGGATCTTTGTGAGTTCAAGGCCAGCCTGGTCTACATAGCGAGTTCCAGGACAGCTGGGGCTACAGAGAGACACTGTCTCAAAAAAAAAAAAAATAGAAAAAGAATTAAAGTATACTGGCTGCTCTTACAGAGTAGTGGGGTTCAGTTCCTAGCATTCATATGGTGGCTAACAACCATCTGTAACTACAGTTCCAGAGGATCCAACATCCTCTTCTGACCTCCTCTGCACATGAGTGCACTAACATACATGCAGGCAAAACACTCATACACATAAAGTANAATAAGCTGGCATGGTAGCACCTGCCTTTAAATCCTAGCACTTGGGAGGCAGAGGCAGGCGGATCTTTGTGAGTTCAAGGCCAGCCTGGTCTAAGGAGCGAGTTACAGGACAGCTGGGGCTACAGAGAAACCCTGTCTCAAAAAAGACACACACACACACACACACACACACACACACAACACACACACACACAGAATCAGTGATAAAAGAGACTCTGGAGAGCACATACCCTACCAAGCCCTTTATTTTATGGGTGACAAAACAGGGTAAGAAATCAGGTGAAATGGTGAAGATTATACCATTAGTTAGCTGTGAACTCAAAGGCAGTTTCTCACGACAGTCTTTCTTCTACACATTTGCTGAGACAACAATTTGTCTGAAGACAACAACATAAGCTAGATGACTTCTAATAAAGATTTTTTAATTTATCTTATTCTGTTATGTAGTACGAAATGTACTGTCTGCATGAGGTCTGGCACCCATGTGTGCAATGCCGGAGGTCAGAAGAGGGGTCTCGGATTCCCCTGGAACTGGAGTTCTCCTGGAATTGGAGTTTCAGACGGTTCTCGTAGCTGCCATGTGGGTGCTGGGGATTGAACCCGGGTCCTCTGCAAGAGCGGCCGGCGCTCTTCCTTTCCATGTTAAGTATATGAGTCGGGAACTAAAGCTATAACATATTATATCAGGGGGCCCGTGAGAAGGCTCCTTGGATAAAAGGCATGTATTGCCAAGACTGATGGCCTGAGTAACCTAGTTTGATCCTTAGAGTCCACATGGTGGAAAGAGAGAACCAACTTCTGCACATACATGCATGCTCTAACGACTGCATGCTCGTGTACACACACACACACACACACACAAAGCAGAAATAAAATTTATTAGATTCTTGGGTATGCATGTTTGGAAATCTGTATATTTTCAGGAGTGCCTTCCCGTGATAAATCCATTTAACAGCAAACATCCCCAAGGTGGAATTTGTAGTTAACTTCCGCTGAATAAACATTAAAATATTAATTTATTTATTTTTATTTATATGAGTGTATTGCCTGCATGTATTGTAAGTGGACCCTGTTGTGCACTGCCTGAGCGGGTCAGAAGAGGTGTTGGATTACATGGGAAAACTGGAGTTACAAGCTGCTTGTTAGTCTCCTGTGGGTGCTGGGAATTGAACCTGGGTCCTCTGCAAGAGCAGCCAGTGCTCTTAACTGCTGTGCCATTTCTCCAGTCCCAGAGAATAAAATTAGATAAAATCATACAATGAATGACCTACTTCAGCAATGAAGGTCAGAGGAGAGAAGAAAACTTGCAGTTTTAGAGGTTTGGAAACACTCTCTAGAGTGTAGTCAAGTGCACCTGATTGTATCAGTACATTAAAGCTGAGCCAGGGGTGGAGGAGAACTTACATTTGTGGGATTCCTGAGATGGTTATATAGTTATTTACAACTGCACAATTTCTTTTTAATTTTTACAATTGATTTATTTTTAGTTTCTGTGCATTAATATGTTGCCTACATGTATGCAAGCCTACCACATGAGGCCAGAAGAGAGTGCTGGATCCCCTAGAAAGGGAGTTATGGACAGTTGTTAACTGCCATGTGGGTACTGGGAACCAAACCTGGGTCCCCTGCAAGAGTAGTCAGTGCTCTAACTGCAGAGTAGTCAGTGCTCTAACTGCAGAGCAGCCAGTGCTCATAAAAACTGAGGCATCTCTTCATCCCTAACATCTTTGCCTTATGCTGCTTTAGAAAAAATAAAAAAAGAACTAATCTAGAAAATTTACCAATTCAGCAAACAAAAGATGTAGGGAGTCGTTGCCCTAAAGTTAGAAAAGAAACAGGGCTGGAGAGATGACCTAGCTGTAGAGCACTGACTGCTCTTGCAGAGGACCCGGGTTCGATCCCCAGCACCCACATGGTGGCTGAGAGCCGTTTTTGACTCATTTCCAGGTGTGAATCCCAACACCCCTCTTTGACCTCCTTGGCATTGCACGATCACAGGTGCACAGACCTACCTGCCAGAAGTACATTCATACACATAAAAAAAATAAATTTAAAATAAAAATCAAAAACAAAACACGGGCATGGGACAGGGCGGGTGGTGACACACCTCTGATCTCTGCACTTGGAAGTGCAGGAATTTGTGAGTTCAAGGCAGCTGGTCTAATAGTGAGTTCCAGGCCAAAGCCCGTGCTCCAAGCGGTAGTCAGCCTGGAGTAACTCACATGAACATAGAACACAGTCTGCCTTACACTACACACCCTAGCTTCCTATCACATTCACCTTTCCCTCTCTCCTCTTTTTCCCACACTTCCCCACTTTTTCCCCCATCATTTTTTTTTATTAAATTCATAGCACCTTATTTCTTAGTGCAAAATAGATAAACACACAAAGATTTAACTTTTGAAACACAGCCTAGAATGACTGGATTTACTTCCTTACTTCTCCCTCTCATCCACTCAACCCATCTCCAGCTATGCTGGTATTCATATGAATATACTGAAGTTTGTAGAAGAACAAACCTAATGCTTCTTTAGCATTTTTCATTTTCTTACTTTATGATACTAGAAAAGACTACAAGAAAAGCTGGTGAATTAGAGAACGTGAGCTGGGTACTCATTGGGGGGCTTTATGTGAAAATATAAGTTTCACCTAGGTGGAGGGGCCAAAAGCCCACCTCCCAGGCTTTGTAATGCAACTTGTTCTTGATTTGCTTGACTAACCCTATCTCTTCCCATATCATTTCTTTGATGTGCAGAGAAATAAACAGAAGATTAAATCCTGTCTTTGGCTCTGAAAAATAAGAGTAGAAACCGGGGGGCTTTAAAGGGATGGCCTAGCGTTTGAGAGTGCCGACCGCTCTTCAGAGGACCCGGGTTCGCTTCCCCAGGCACCCACCATGGCGGCCGAGAACCGTCTCTGAAACTCCAATCCAGAGAACTCCAGTCCAGGGGAATCGAGACCTCTTCTTCTTTTCCGCCGCGGCATTTGCACGACATGGGTGCACAGGACTTGCATGCAGACTAGTACATTCATACACATACATGAAATAAATAAAAAAATTTAAAAAAAAAGAGTAGAAACCAAATTGGACTGAGATGTGGAGGACAGAACATAAAGAGGGCCCACACTTGTGTCAGAATGATACAGGCTGTGCACAACCAAGCACCGGGCAATGACATGAAACAGCGGCCTTGCAAATGCAGTATAGCCCAAGAGTTTATGGACTGTCGTCAGGTCACAGAATTAAGATGATGGAATCAGAATTGAAATGAAACCTAGATAGTCTGACTAGGAAATTTTGGATAAAAACATGTTTAGACTCACTAAATTATCTCCTAAACAAATAAATAAGGCATACACACCAATAATAGTTAGATTTCTAGTTCTCAGTTTGGCTATTAAGTAAATAGGCTAATAATGCAGGAAGAGCCCCTGACTCCTGATACAACTGTCATACAAAATATAAGCCAATGAGGATATATCTCTCAGGGACCTGAAAGGAGCAGTGTTGAGGAATTTTCTAGAAGGATAATAGCCAAGGTCTGCAACACTTACTGTACATCCATACTATCCTAATGAAGCTCTGACAGAAGTTTCTTTGGGGCTGGAGAGAAAGCTCTCGGTTAAGGGTACATACTGCTCTTGTAGAGGACCCAGAGTCAGTTCCCATACCCACATCTGCTGGCATAACATTAAAATCTTTTTCTTAATAATTTTTATTTATTTTCTTTGACTGTGTAAGAGTGTACTGTTGTACTGTCTGCATGTTAGGTTGCGTACCCGTGTTGTGCAAATGCAACGGAGGTCAGACGAGGGGCGTCAGATTCCCCTGGAACTGGGAGTTTAAGACAGTTCTCAGCCGGTCATGGGGTGCTGGGGATTGATTGAACCCGGGTCCTCTGAAGAGCCAGTCGGCGCTTCTTAACTGCTAGGCCTCTCTCCAGCCCTCACATTACAACTCTTATTACAAGCCTATTAACTCCATATCCAGGGAATCTAATGCCCTCTTTTTGCCTCTGCAGGGTACATTCATATACCCACACAGACTTAAACATATAATAATTAAAAATGAAATACGCTTTGGTTTTGGGTCTTTCCGAGCAGGGGGTTCTCCGTGGCCTAGATCGCTTGTAACTTGCTCTGTACCATTCCAGGCTTGCCTTGGATCTCCACAGAGATCTGGCCTGCTCTTGCTCGACGTACTGTCATTAAATTCATGTGCTGCCACCAGGCCTAGCTAAATATATACAGGAATATAAGCATGGGGCCGACATAACTAAATCAAGTCACTCTTAGTACTTTATCTACAGCCCTTTCCATTTCCAAATTAATTATGCATGCTTGAACCATAAGCCCATCCTACCCTGGAAACAAGAAACTAGGGCCAATTCCTGCATAATAGCCAAATGAATAGCTTTCTCTATTTATTTTTATTTTCTCTTTTATTTTTTATTTATTTAATTGTTTGTTCTTCTGGCGGACAGGGTCTCCTCTAGTCCCAGATGTCCTGGAATTACTCTGTAGACCAGGCTGTCTTGCTTGAACTCACAAAGATCCCACCTGCCTCTGCCTCCAAGTGCTAGGATTAATTAAGGTGTGTGCCACCAAAAAAAAAAAAAAAAATTTTTTTTATTTTTTTTAATTGAAGTTTTGTGCATTTCATACAAATTCTTTTCTTTTTTTTGAGACAGGGTCTCCCCCCTGTATCCCCAGATGGCCTGTGAAACTCCCTCTGTAGACCAGGTGGGCCTTTGAAACTCATAGAGACACCTGCTCTGTCTTCCTGCGTGCTAGGATTAAAGGGTTGTGTTGCCACTGCCACCAGGCCGCCTCAGCTTGCCTTTCTCTTTTTTTAAAAAAAGTGGTGAAAAAACCCATACAATTTGTTGTCAACCTGACTCGTGTCAGTGAACATGTATCAAATTAGTTCTGAAGTCTAGTAGTCATTAAAAAAGAACACAAATAAACAAACTAACACAGCAACAAACAGGCAGGCAAAGGCTGGGTAGAGCTCTAAGAAGGGTAAGGCAACCCTTGAGAACATGTCTTGAGTAGTCCATATTTTCCTCAAATTGACACATTGGGGCCTATGGTATAAAGCTACTTGCAATTGTTTTCTTTTTATTCTTTTTTTTTTTTTTTTGGTATTTTTTTTTTTTTAGACAGGGTCTCACTTTAGTGCCTCGCTGGCCTGGAGCTCGCTATGTCGACCAGACTGGCCTTGAAACTCACAGAGATCCGCATGACTCTGCCCTCAAATGCTAGAATTAAAACGGTGTTCACCACCCATACCTGGTCCTTTCCCGTTTTTCTTTCTTCTTTTTTTTTTTTTTTGGTTCTTTTGAGATAGGGGCTTCCCTGTAGGCCCCAGCTGTCTGAAACGCACTCTATAGACCAGGATGGACTTAAACTCACAAAGAGGCTGCCTACCTCTGAAACGAGGGCTAGGATTCATTTAAAGGCCCTGCACCACCCCATGCCTGGCTTACAGTTTCTTTCATCCTTCAGGAGTTCGCAGAATCATATTATGAGTATAAATTATTTGTCCATTACTTCATTTAAAAACAGCTGGAAGTACTGTGCTGGGATTGCTTTGTAGCTTGTTTTATTAGGTTCTGTGTTTTGCAGTTTTCAGTGATGATTGAAACAGAGAAATTTGTTTGAAATGGGATTATACAGAAATCTTACTGTTAATATGCTTGATTAGAATATATAGTATTATGGTAATGGGAGAGATGGATCAGCAATTTTTAAGACCGTGTACTGATTTGCAGACGGACCCGGGTTTTTTGTGTTTTGGTTGGACATTGGACTTTAATCCCATTGTTTCGGGCAGAGGCAGGCAGATCTTGTTGGCCTCTACAGAGTGAGCTGCAGGCAAGATGGGGCTATAGGGGGACCCTTGTCTCAAAAAAAAAAAAAGAATATTCTGTTTATGATTACTGAACAAATTCAGTTCAGGGCCATAATAATTAAGAATATTTAAAAAGTATTTCTGAAAAAAAAATTATTTCTGTGTGTGTTACTCCTGTCTAAAAATTTGTGCGAACAAATGTTTAATTGTCAATGTTGGAAGCAAAAAATAACTTCAGGGTTGCAAAATTACCATCTAAAAAACTCTTGTCAAAAAAAAAGTCTCTTGTCAAACTGACACCTAAGATCCCAGCATGAAGGAGGCCGAGGCAGGAGGGCTGTTGTGGGTTCCAAGCCAGACTGGATGACTGAGTGTGACCTTGTCTCCAAAATAAGCAATGGAACACTAACAATACTACCTGAAAAGGAAACTAAGAAAACAAACCCATTCACCATAGCATATAAAAATGCCAAGGTAGCATAGGACAATCTTAAGTAATGGAGTGAATTTTGGTACACTGAAAATTTCAAGTAATTGATAAAAGAGAAATTAAAGAAGACACAATTAAATGGCAAGATGATCATGCTCATACATAAGAAAAATGAACACTGCTAAAACTACTGAAAATGACTTACAGTTTCAGAACAGTATCTCTTACAATCCCAATGGCTTTTTTTGAAAAACTACACGGGCGTGGCCTGGTGTGTGACCACCACCTTTAATCCTAGCCGGGGGAGTTGTGCGGCAGGCGGTTCTCTCTGTGAGTTCAAGGCCAGCCTGGTTACATAGCAAGTTCCAACGACAGCTGGGACTGCAAGGGAGACCCTATCTCAAAAAAAAAAAAAAATTCTGAGCTGTTAAACATTTCTGCAGCCTTTGGCGGTGGCTCTTGTGATCCTGTGACTTGCTAACAAATCATTGGCTTTCTTTCCTCTGTTTGCTGCTGACTGGCAGGTGAGGTGGGTTCCCTTTAGCCACCAGAGAGCTCGGTACCCACATCACTTAAATCCATTTCTGCTTTAAACTTAGGTCATCGGGGGCTGGAGAGATGGCTCAGTGGTTAAGAGCACCAACTGCTCTTGCAGAGAACCCGGGTTCGATTCCCAGCACCCACATGGTGGCTAAGAACCGTCTTTAAGCCGGGCATGGTGGCACACGCCTTTGATCCTAGCACTTGGGAAGCAGAGGCAGGAGGATCTCTGTGAGTTCAAGGCTAGCCTGGTCTACAGAGTGAGTTCCAGGTCAGCTGGGACTATAGGGAGACCCTATCTCAAGAAAAAAAAAAACTTAGGTCATCAGTCTCATGAAGCACATAAATTGCCCAAATGCATAACTGTATTCAATGTGCCATAAATTATGATTAAATTTACACAGGTATATATAAGATATAGTCAAATACTTTTGAATGTGTTGTTTTTCAAATATAAAATTGTATGAAAAGTATGTAAATGTATATAAGTATGAATCATAAATTGTGTTTTCAATTTTCAAATATATTATTTGGAAAAACTATCTTTAAAATTATTAAAATAGCTAGGTATGATAGTACATGCCTTTGATCCTAGCACTTGTGAGGCAGAAACAAGCAAATCTCTGTGTGATGAAGGCCACCCTAGTCTATATGGTTAGTTCTGGGACAGCTGGAACTACAGGGAGAGTCTTCCCCCCCCCAAAAAAAACCCAAGTAAACAAAAGTTAAAATACATGACATTCTGATAGCCCAAGGAAAATGAAGGCTGTCCTTGACAATGAGAGTTGAGCCATCTCCCCGTGGTGTTCTGTGGCATCAGATGCTGTGAGGGTGAGATTAAAGGACTCCTGCCTCAAGTTCTGGATGCATCGGATTGTGGGTGGACACACAGAGGCTTCGTCAGAGAAGACTCTGGAGAGAGGAGCTGCACTGGGGGCGGAGAGGGGTATAAATCGACACGATTATGTTTTTTAGATTTATTTTATTTGTGTGTGTGTGTGTGTGTGTGTGTGTGTGTGTGTGTGTGTACCTATATATCTGTGAGGGCCCACAGAGGCCAGAAGAGGGTGTCAGATCTCTTAGAGCTGGTGTTACAGGTGTTTGTGAGCTACCTGATGTGCATCCTGGGATCCAAATTTTGGGACTCTGATAGAGTGGTAAGTTGCTCTGAACTACTGAGCCATTTCTCCAGCCCCAACTCAATTGTCTAGACTTTCTGTGCCAACCACTAGTGGCTTAGGAGGAATTCTAAAACTTCTTTGGGATTTTGCATCTATTTTTTCAGTAACATTTCCTATTCTTCCTAATATTTCTCATTCTTTCAATTTGATATATTGACATTCCCGATACATGGATGTTGAACACAAGAACTGTAAATAGCAAATTCCCCACGTGATGAACTCAGAATAATCAGGATTCCGTAGAGCATTTCCTACTACTTGTTCCCACTGGCTCACTGCCAGACAGCAAAAGCTCAAACCCACAATAATTCAGCTCATAATTAAGACAAACAGCTGGTCTAACACTAGATAGAAGGCAAAACTTATTTGTAGAAAGACATTTATGGGTTTTGCCTCAGGGA
Source organism: Rhizomys pruinosus (assembly GCA_009823505.1). Taxonomy (NCBI): domain Eukaryota; kingdom Metazoa; phylum Chordata; class Mammalia; order Rodentia; family Spalacidae; genus Rhizomys; species Rhizomys pruinosus. The sequence continues at coordinate 2,744,332 of VZQC01011358.1, forward strand.
AGGATACTTAAGAAGTGTAGCGTATTTGGCCGGCCAGTGAGATGGCTTAGCAGGTAAAGAGAGGCCCTGGCCATGCGAGCCTGATGACCTAAGAACCGCCTCAAGGCGGAAGGAGAGAGCCGACTTCACGGAAGCTATCCTCTGACCTTCACACATGCACCTGCCAGTCATGTGCCCCCCCATCACAAACACACAATGAAATTTTAAAATTAAGGGCTTTTACAGAGGACCCAGGTTTGGATCCCAGTGCCCATATGGTGAATGACCACCATCTGTAAGTCCATTTCCAGGGGATCTGGTTCCCTCTTCTGTCCTCCATGGGCATTGCATGACACGGGTATACTTACATACATGCGGCATAACGCTCATGCGCATCAAATAAAGTAAAAATAAATAAAAAATTAATTTAAACAAAGGTAGCTTATCTTTTAACATGTTTTAAAAATAGCACATGCATGCTTTTTAACTGATTATTTATTTGGGTTAAGATCTCCATCTGAGAGCCCAGGTTAACAATAATATAGGAAGACAGAAGAGAAACCAGTATGAAAGTTTAAGAGGCAATTCAAGTGCAGGACGTTAATGAGGTAAGAAATGAAATGAGGGACTGGAGAGATGGCCTAGCGGTTAAGAGCACCGACGCTCTTGCAGAGGACCCGGGTTCGATCCCCAGCACCCACATGGCAGCTAAGAACCGTCTGTAACTCCAATTCCAGGAGAACTCCAGTTCCAGGGGAATCCGAGACCCTCTTCTGACCTCTGCGGCATTGCACGACATGGGTGCTCAGACCTGCATGCAGACAGTACATTCATACACATACAAAGATAAATTTTTAAAAAAAGAAATTAAATGAAAAGGTGATTTTTTGAGACTGGGTCTCAGGTAGCCACAGCTAGCTAGCCTTGGCTTCCTGATCCTCCTGAGTGCTGGGATTCTGGATATCCTTCACCACACCCAGCTAGAAAAGATCATTCTTCACTGACACTTTCTGATACACGTGAGACAGACCCCATAAGAGTGCTCAAAGCTGACCGAAAACAGGCAAAGAGAGAAAATGCAGCTCTGAAAAAGATCAGTCTATGCTTCACTGTGATCAGTAGGTACATACAGAAAAGCCTTCCAAGGAGCAGCAGTTGGGGCGTATTGAAACCTTAGGGATAATTACATGTATCACCTCATTGTGGTGACAGCGCAGAACAAGCAAATGCCATCTCAGCTGCCGTCCAGAACATTCTCCCTAATATCTCTCTCTCCCTCCCTCCCTCCCTCCTTCTCTCTCTCTCTCTTTCTTTCTTTCTTTCTTTCTTTCTTTCTTTCTTTCTTTCTTTCTTTCTTTCTTTCTTTCTTTCTTTCTTTCTTTCTTTCTTTCTTTCTTTCTTCTTTGGCAAGGGTCTCCCTGTAGCTCCAGCTGGAACTTGCTATATAGACCAGGCCACCACACCCGGCTCCTATTTTTCATAAGACCCACACTAAGGCTAAGAAAATTTAAATGACTAGCTCTTGTTGGATAAGTGGCAGGGAGCAGGCCAGGCCAGGCCAGGTCTGCCCTGGACCATGTGTGTCCATTCATTGTGGCACAGCTATTGAGAATGATGTCATTCTTTGCTCACCAAGACTCACTGTTTTAAAATTTTATTTTTTATGTGTATGAATGTACTGTCTGCATGTAGGTTTGTGCACCCATGTTGTACAATGCTGCAGAGGTCAGAAGAGGGTGTTGGATTCCCCTGGAACTGGAGTTAAAGACGGTTCTTAGCCACCATGTGGGTGCTGGGGATCGAACCTGGGTCCTCTGCAAGAGCAGTCAGTGCTCTTAACCGCTAGACCATCTCTCTAGTCCCAAAAATGTGTCTTGAAAGCCAGGTGTGGTGGCTGGCGCATGCCTTTAATCCTAGCACTCAGGAGGCAGAGGCAGGCGGATCTTTGTGAGTTCAAGGCCAGCCTGGTCTACAGAGTGAGTTCCAGGACAGCTGGGGCTACAGGGAGACCCTGTCTCGAAAAGACCAAAAAAAAAAAAAAAAAGCTCATTGAGATGGCCAAATAGAACAGATATTAAACATAAGCTTTTTTTGAAGTTAGACTAACTATAAGACCTTGGGAAATTATGTAACACCTGAAACTCAGCTATCTCCTCTGGGGGTGAAAATGTGATAACAGTTACCTATTCCAAGAACACAAAATGAGATAATTAATGGAAAGCCTTCACCATGGCGTCTGACATATGAAAGACCCTCAGTAGATATCAGCCATTACCATCCTTGTTCCAAACAGCATCAGTGGTTCATTTGGGAAGATTCCATCCATAGCTTATATTTGGGGACCAGTGAAATGGTGCCCTCATGCCTGGTGACCTGAGTTTGATCCCCTAAGCCGCATGGTGGAAGGAGAGAGCCCACCTTGCAAGTTGTCCTCTGACCCCCGCACAAGTGTGCCTCCCCAAGGTAAATAAATGTAATAATTAAAAAATTTTTAATATATTTAGAACTTGCTTAAAATTTACAAAATGTCTTTAAAATCTCCTTTTATTCTTCTGATGTAGCCAGGACAAGGCTTACTATGTGTAACAGTTACATAAACAGACTTCCAGGAAAGAGTGCATCTTATGAACTAGTTTTTCTAGGCTTTTATACCCACCCCCCATGACTTTACCATTGAATTAAGCAGAAAGGTATTATCATCATTATTATTATTAACATTTATGTGAAACAGTGCTACTGTATACAAAATGAATTACATGAAATGCTTTTTACAGATATTGAAAGTGAGTCAGGAAGTGATTAAAATATTTAACAATGACCTATCAGGACAAAGGGAGAAGAGAAACCAATTGGAATTGAGCTTCATTACGCTACAGAAGTCCTTGATGGTGGACAGTGAGGTATTGCACTCGGGTGCTGGCTTCTTGATTTCACGTGATCATTTCTTTTTATTTTACAATGAAGTATGGACCTGGAGAGGTGGCTCAGTGAGTAAGAGTGCTTGCTCTGGACACCCAAGGACCCAAGTTTGAACCCCCATCTCCCACATAAAAAGCTTAGCATGCCTGTGACACATCTACGATGCAACCTCTACACCTAAGGCTCAGGGAGCAGTGTGGAAGAGAAGGCAGAAAGCTTGTAGGAGGCAGAGGAACAAGACACCTGCTTCTAGTTGATGCAGGGAGTGAGAGGGAAGCCACGCCAGTGAAGTCTCCACAGTGTGGCAGGCTAAGGAGATATGCGTAATGACAAAACCAGTCCAGTGCCAAGGCGGATGGGGACCAGGGGATGTCACGGGCTCTCACTCAAGACAAAGAGTTACAGGCAATCAGTAGACGCTAAGGGAAGAAGAATTAATTTTCTCCAGGGATTAGTTCCCTGAGAGGTTATCTAATCCCAAACAGACGGTCCTAGACACAGATATGCATGAGCACCACTAAATGAACTCAGTGCTATATATATAATATATACATTATATATAATGTGTATGTAACAATAATAATCAAAGAGCATAAAACCAAAAGGCATAAGGAGACATGGGAGAATTCAGTGGGGACTGCGACGGATGGAAGTAACGCTCACCTAGGAAATTCTCAAAAATTTTTAATTAAAAAAAATTTAAGGCTGGGCTACAGGGAGACACTTGCCTTTAGTCCCAGCACTTGGGAAGCAGAGGCAGGAGGGTCTCTGTGAATACAAGTCTACATAGCAAGTTCTAGGCCAGCTGGGGCTACAGGGAGACCCTATCTCAAAAAGACAAAAAAAAAAAAAAAAAGAAAAGAAAAGAAAAACAAAACTATTTAATGTGGGAGCTGCTGAAGATTTTATCTTATACAAGCTTTGCTTAAAATGAGAATGACTGTAGAGATCCACACTTCAACCTGTGAAATGCAAAAACCTGAGAGCACTCAATCAGATTAGCGTCTAAAACTAAACAGTTTAGGACCATTTCAAGATTTCTTTTTAGAACTGTTATACCTTTCATGAGAAATAATCTTCATTGATTGTATAAAATGTCTTCATTTCTTAAGCAGGAATTCCAAAAATCAAAGTCAGAACTTATGGGCCTTTATAAGCAGGTTCAAAGACTTCCCAGGGCAGAAGGCAGAGACCAGTTTTTAATAACATATGACCTGCTACAAAGAGAAAATTCTGAATTAGAAGCCAAGGTGAGACTGAATTATTAATTTAAATGCTCAGTATTTAATGTAATCATGTATATAGATAGGATAAAGGCAGACTTTCATTAGCAAAAGATTAAGAAACTGGAGCTTCTTTTTTCATAGTTCATTTTTATTATTTTTATGCATACGATTGTATTGCTTGTGTGTATGTAAGTGCACCCATGTCATGCAGTGCCCATGGAGGCCAGAATAGGGTACTGAAATTCTTAGAACTGGAGTTATAGATGGTTGTTAACCACCTTATGGGTTCTGGGAACTGAACAAACAGTGCTCTGAACAGCTGAGCCATCTCTCCAGTCCTGGAGCTTCTTCTTTTTTTTTTTTTTCTTTTTCTATTCTTTTTGAGACAGGGTCTCCCTGTAGCTTTAGCTGTCCTGGAACTCAACTCACTATGTAGACCAGGCTGGCCTTGAACTCACAGAGATCCACCTGCCTCTGCCTCCCAAGTGCTAGGATTAAAGGCGTGTGCCACCAGGCCTGGCCCTGGAGTTTCTTTTTAATGTGTAATAAAATGACATAGCATGGATTGTAAGTCAAGCTACATTTCAGGATAAATCTTCAAACCTGTTCAACAAATACTTGGCCTTTAGGATTAATCTTTGAATGTTTGACTTTAAATCAGCTTCCTACCAACTTAATTTCTGAGGCATATAATACGGGATGAAATTTATGGAGGGGAAGGTCTAGAAAACAAGTTTGATGCGTGGGACACAATGTACAACTAGGCTTTGCTTGCGAGACCTCGTCTGCAAGGGGAGGGCAGTCACTATCACAGTGAACGGCTAATCCTTCTCCAGCAATAAAACAAACACAAAGAACATTCTAATTATTATTATTTTTTCAATCTGGAATCATTCCTTGGTCTGTCTTTGATGTTCATGACCTTGATGTTCTGAAGAATTCAGTCCTAGTTTGAGCAGTTGGAACAGAATACCACACCTTGTATAGTTTAAATGGTGAGCGTTGGTTACTCCCAGCTCTGCAAGTTGGGAATTCCAGGGACAAAATGTGAACAGACCCAGTGAAGGAATCTTTCTGGTTTGCAGATGGCCATCTTCTCATAGTTACCTTTTTAAAAATCTCTCTCTCTCTCTCTCTCTCTCTCTCTCTCTCTCTCTCTCTCTCTCTGTACATGTATGTGGGGACATGATCGTGCCACCATGGCACATGTGTGAAGGTCAGGGGATCACCTCAGGCGTCAGTCCATACCTTCCAGCTTCTAGAGGCTTGCTGCCCATGCTGGGCTGGCTGGCTAGTACTCTGCTATTTCTGCTGTCCATCCTTCCATAGCAGCTGGAATTGTGGGCCACCCCTCCCTCAGCTCCACTGCTGCACCTGGCTTGACATGGGTTCTAGGGATCCAAACTCAGGTCTTCTCCATTTTGCTGCAAGTGCCATCCCACAGAGCCATCCCTTCCAGCCCTCAGGGCTCTTAAAAGGGCACCAGTGTCATCGCGAGAGCGCCATCCTTAGGCCCCAGCTGCTCCCTAACTCCTAAGAGTGCCTTATTTAGGGTGAGGGTTTCATTATCCTTAAATTTTTTTTTGTATGTGTATGAATGTACTGTCTGCATGTACGTTTGTGCACCCGTGTTGTGCAATGCTGCAGAGGTCAGAAGAGGGTGTCGGATTCCCCTGGAACTGGAGTCAAAGACCGTTCTCAGCCACCATGTGGGTACTGGGGATAGAACCCAGGTCCTCTGCAAGAGCAGTCAGCACTCTTAACTCTAGGCCATCTCTCCACCCCCTCGTTTTCAATATAGGAATTTTGAAGGCATATGAGCATGCAGTCCACACAGTTATAACCCCATTTCTGTGGAAGAATGTCACTTTATTTCTTTGGGGTTTTTCATTGGATAATTCAAGTTGCTTATTCTGACACGAGTACTACAGCAACGTGCTTCCTTCTTGGCACATGTCAGGAAATGAGTGCTATTTTGTGGTTTCCACTCTTGACATCGATGGTTTGGTTAAGGTGTTCTCTGCTATGTATTCCTGTTACTTTTTCCTTTGCAATAAATAAATATCCCAAGTTCCCTGAGGCTACCTGTATTTTTTCCCATCAATCTGTTGTCACTGAAAGTTTCTGTTTTGAATCTGCACATCTTTAATTATTCCACTTTCTCTTCAGAACACAGGGCACTTTAGACTTACAGGTGGTCTTGCTAAGAGTGGCTCAAATTGTGCTATATATTTGTCAAAGCTTTCTATCCCACAGACTTTTTGTTTGGGTCACATCTGGAGAAATCTGTAATGGAAACAGGTGTGATCATGTGAGCAGGCCAATTCTTTCAATTTACATAAAGAACCCAGAAGCCCAAAGAGGCTTAACCTTTGCCCACTTATACAGTGCTTCTCAGCAAACACCCTTTCTACCCTCCCCTAAGATCTCAACCAAAAGAGGGGTACACTCAGTTTAGCTCTTTGGTATTTAAACATGGCTGTTTTTTATATTGATCTATTATCACTAAGACCAAATTGGAGGTTTGCTCTTTCCTCTGATATTCATGTTGTGGAAGAGCCGGTATGCATAATGAACAGGGCTGGGGAGATGGCTCAGCAGTCAGGAGTACCTGCTGTTCCCGGTGCAGCTATGGGGGATCCACCATCTCTGGCCTCCATGTGCCTGCACTCATGTGCGCATCCCCATGCACAGACACAAATGCACATGCACACAATTTAAAATAAGAAAATAAATCTTAAGAAAAATAAAATAGGAGATGGAGAGATGGCTCAACCATTAAGAGCACTGGCTGCCCTTGCAGAGGACTCAGGTTCAAATCCCAGCACCACACTGTGGCTAACAACCATGTTACTCTAGTTCCAAGGGATCGAATGCCCTCTTCTGGCCTCAGTGGGCTTTGCATGACATAGGTGCCCTTACATTCATGGAACTGGTCTTTCTGAGACAGGGTCTCCCTGTAACCCCAGCTGGCTTGGAACTCACTATGTAGACCAGGCTGGCCTTGAACTCACAGAGATCCACCTGCCTCTGCCTCCCAAGTGCTGGGATTAAAGGTGTGCACCACCACGCCCGGCATTAAAAATAAAATGTGTGTGAGTGCACAACTTTAATCCCAGCACTCAAGAGGCAGAGACAGGTGGATCTCTGTGAGACCAAAGCCAAAGCCAACCTGATCCATGTGTTGCGTTCAAGGCCAGCTGTGGCTATGGGGAACCCTGTATCAATCCAATCAATCAATCAATCAATCAAAAAGCAAAGCTTCTACCTGCTTAAGATACATCCAGACTTTGTTGTGTGAGGGTCCAGAAGACCCATAAAATGCTTGATGCTAGTGTGACTGTCTTCTTAGATTTGCTACAGTACTGAATCCAAATTCTGCTCTTTGCTGTTCCTCTTTAAAAACTAATATTTTGCCGGGCATTGTGGTGCATGCCTTTAATCCCAGCACTCCTGAGGCAGAGGCATGCAGATCTCTGTGAGTTCAAGGCCAGCCTGGCCTACAAAGGGAAGTCCAGGCCAGCTAGGACTAAAGGGAGACGCTGTCTCAAAAAAAATACAAAAAAAAAAAAATTGTTAAGTCCTTTAACAATGGGACCCCCTTCCCCAGGCTGTTACTTTGTTTCTTGAGCTCCTCAGTCCGTTGCCTCTGCTCCAGCTAGACCACCCTCCTCACTCCTCCCCCGGTTAGCTCTACTCAAATCAGTGTCAGTGCCTTTGGCTGCACTGCTTCCCAAGCTTCAGTAAGCAATGGGCCCGTCCTTCACCTCCCTATTCTTTCGTCTTCCAAGGCCAGTGCAAGGTTTACCCTAGAAGCTTATATAGCCCGTGGGAAAGACGATGTGGGTTGTAGCCTGTATTACATTCTGAGTTTCTCTTCAGAAAAGTCTGAGGAGACCAAAGAAATCTCTTAAAGTAAATTTAAGAAAAGCTATTATTTTTATTTTATGTGTAAGAGTGTGTTCTCTGCATGCGTGTAAGTGCATCCATGCTGTGCAATGCCTGTGGAGGCCAGAAGAGGGCTTTACAGATGGTTGTGCAGGTGCTGGGAACTGAACTCTGGATCCTCTGCAGTATGGAACAGTGCTCTTAACTTCAGAGGCATCTCTCCAGACCCTTAAAGTAAATTTAAATCAAGCTTTGGATTTACATTTATGGCTCTTAGAATTACTCATACTTAACTGTAGGAACTTTGTTTTATTTTTTGTTTTGTTTTGTTTTTTGTTTTTGTCTTTTTGAAACAGGGTCTCCCTATAGCCCCAGCTTTCCTGGAACTCACTCTGTAGACCAGGCTGGCCTTAAACTCACAGAGATCCACCTGCCTATGCCGCCTGAGTGCTAGGATTAAAGGCATATGCCACCATGCCTGGCTCAAAGATGATTCTTAGCTGCCATATGGGTGTTGGGAATCAAACCTGGGCCATCTGCAAGAGCAGTTGGTGCTCTTAACCACTGAGCCATCTCCCCAGCCCCAGAACTTTGTATTTTTTAAATATATTTTTTATTGTTATTAAACTTTTTATACATCCTACATCATTTCTCAATCCAATTTATACTCATTTCCCTTTCCATGACCCCCCCCCCAGAGTTCATGCATTCTGCCATACATGTCTTACATCTTTTTCTGAGTCTTTCCAGTTTTTTTTTTTCAAAGCAGAAGATTATTGTTTTGGGGAGAACTTCACTATACATTACATACAGCTGCTGTCTGATTTAGAAAGTCCCCTTTCCACTAGCATCGGCTGATAGGTTTGGCTACCAAATGTTTGTCATATATATATATATATACATCATATATATAATGTGTATATTATATATGTGTGTTGTGTGAGAGAGAAGAGAAGCACTATAAGACTAAGAATTAATAATACATCTCTAAAACAAATGTATGTTATTTCTAAATATATTTCAGGATTCACATTTTCTTCCATTTGATTTTATACTACTCTAAAAGTATGCATACACACCCTCCACCCATAACCAAAATCTACAAGTCTGAAAATAAATGGTAGTTTAATTCTAGATCCTGTTAGGGATTCAAATATAATAGCCACAGTTGTTTTCAGATAACAAGGAATATAATCATATATAAACTTAACATTGCTTAGTTTGCCTTACAACTAGGTACTTGGTGTTAGCATCCACAGATGAGGATACTATTCTGTTTGTTTTTCTGGGACTGTGTTACTTCATAACATAATATCTTCTAGTTCCATCCATACCTGCAAAGTTCATGATGTCATCTTCTTTACCACTGCATAGATTCCATTGTGTAGATGTACCAAACATTTTCTCTAACCACTCGTCGTTGAGGGGCACTTGGGTTGGTTCTAGCTCTTCGCTATGTGACCGAGCGCTGCAATAAACATGGATGTGCATATATCTCGCAGTGGTGAGTCTGTGTGGTATATATCCAGGAGTGGTATGACTAGGTCGGAGGTGGTAAGCTCATTTGTGAGTCTTTAAGGGTCTCCCACACTTTCTGTAAGGGGTTATATGAGTTTACATTCCTACCAGCAGTGATGATAAGTGTTCCCCTTCCCCACACACCTCTTTCGGAATTGGTATCATTTGTTTCTTTTTCTTTTTTTTTTTTTTTTTTTTTTTTTGTCTTTCTGAGACAGGGTCTCCTTTTAGCACCAGCTGTCCTGGAACTCACTCTGTAGACCAGGCTGGCCTTGAACTCACAGAGATCTGCCTGCCTCTCGAGTGCTAGAATTAAATGCATGTGCTACCATGCCTGGCTTAAAGATGATTCTTAGCTGCCATGTGGGTGCTGGGAATCAAACTCAGGTACTCTGCAAGAGCAGTCAGTGTTCTTAACCACTGAGCCATCTCTCCAGCCCCGAGATGATATCTTAAAGAAGTTTTAATTTGCATTTTCTTAATTATTAGTGATTTTGAACACTTTTTAAGATGTTTCTCAGCCATCTCTATTTCCTCACTTGAGAAGTCTTTGTTCAGCTCTTAACTCAATCTTTTGAGTAAGTCATTTGCTTTCTTAGTTCTTTGTTTTTTGGGTAATTTTTATATTCTGGAATTTAATTCTCTGTCAGATGTATCAGTGGCGAAGGTTTCCTCCCACTCTGTGGGTTTTCTCTTCATTTCCCTGATTGTTTCTTTTGCTGTTCAGAAGCTTTTGAGTTTTATGAGGTCCCACTTGTCAATTATTGACCTTATTTCCTATACAGCTAGTGTCTGATTTAGAAAGTCCTTTCCTATGCATAGTCTTATAGGTTGCTAACAATGTTTTCTTCTATCACTTTCAGAGTTTGGGGTTTCACGTTGAGGTCTTTGATACATTTGGAGTTGATTTTTGTACAGGGCGAGAGGTAGGGGTTTAATTTTATTCTTCTACAAGTGGTGATCCAGTTTTGCCAACACAACTGTGAAGATGCTGTCTTTCTCCATGTGGGTGCGTCCTGGCCCCCTTGTCAGGTAGGAGGTGGCTGAATTGTGTGTGCTCAAGTTTGGATCTTCAGTTTTGTTCCATTGGTCAACAGATCTATTTTTGTGCCAGTACCAGGCTGTTTTTTTATGCCTATACCCTGAGTATTAGTTTGAAGGCTTACATATAGAGATACCCCTGTATTGCTCTTTTGCTCAGAGTTGCTTTGGCTATTCGGGGTCTCTTATTTTTCCATATGAAATTAAGGAATTTTTCCAAGCCTGTGAAGAAACTCTTGGGGATTTTAATTGGGATTGCATTGAATCTGTATTTTAATTTGGGTAGAATGGACCTTTTCACTATATTAATTTTTCCAATCCATGAGCATGGGAGATCTTTCCATCTTAGGATACCTTCTTCAATCTCCTTCTTAAAGAGTTTAAATTTTTTGTTGTAGAGATCTTTGGTGTCTTTGTCTAGGTTTGTTCCTAGATATTTTATTGTTTTTGAGGCTATTGTGAGTGGGAAGGTCTCCTTGTATTCCTTCTTCAGTTGCTTGTTGTTGGTGTAAAGAAAGGCTACTGATTTTTCTAGGTTAATTTTGTATCCCACCACTTTACTGAAACTCTTAATTGTTTCTACGAGTTTTCTGGTAGAGTTTTTAGCATCCTTTAGGTAAACTATCATATCATTTACAAAAACAGATAGGTTGACTTCCTATTTTCCAATTAGTATTCCTTTAATTTCCTTTTCTTCCTTATTGCCCTAGAAGTGTTTCAAGCACTATATTGAAGAGGAGTGGTGACAAGGGGCAGCCTTGCCTTGCCAAGTTCCTACCTTTAAGGGGAATGCTTCTAACTTTTCTCCATTTAGGATGATATTGGCTGTGGGTTTCCTGTATATGGCTTTGATTATGTTGAGGAATGATCCCCCCAGTCCAATTCCCTCTAGGACTTTAAGCATGAAGGGAGACTGGATTTTGTTGAAGACTTTTTCTGTATCAATTGAGATGATCATATCATTTTTGTCTTTCAGTCCATTTATGTGTTTTATGATATTTATTAATTTTTGTATGTTGAACCATCTCTCCATCTCTGGTATGGATCCAACTTGGTCATGATGAATGATCTTTTTGATGTGGGTCTGTATGCAATTTGCAAGTATTTTAGTATTTTGTTGAGAATTTTTCATCTCTGTTCATTAATGAGATGGGTCTATAGTTAGCTCTTTTTTGGTTGTATCTTTGCCTGGTTTTGGTATTTGAGTGATGCTGGTAGCCAGGCGTGGTGGTGCACGCCTTTAATCCTAGCACTTGGGAGGCAGAGGCAGGCAGATCTTTGTGAATTCAAGGCCAGCTGTCAAGCAAGCAAGACTGCTAGATGTCTAGGAGGTCACACAAGGGATTTCCCAGGGACTTGATCGTTACCAGGTGTATTAGTCAGGGTTCTCTAAAGAAACAGAAGTAACAGGACGAATATATATAGCTATATACAATTTATTGTTTTGCTCACGTGACAGAGTTCAAGGAGTCCAACAGTAGCTGCACCACATTGGAAAGGCTGAGAGAATCCAGGGAACTGCTCAGTCCGCAAGGCTGGATGTCTCAGTAGTCCCAATCTAGTGCTGAAGGCCCGAATGGATTCCAGGAGATCTGCCGGTCTCAGTACACGCTGGGATCTGAAAGGTTGATCACAGCAGCAAGACAAACTCACCAGATGAGAGAGGCAAGCCGCAGGAGAAAAGGGNTTCCCAATCAAAAACAATAGACGGGGAGATGGATTAGGAAACAGAATCCACTTTCCTAAGTGTCTACAAGAAACCCATCTCACTCTCACGGATAGGCACTCACTGATGTGTGAAAGGATGGAAAAAACAATTGTCCAAGCAAATGGTACAAAAATCAAGAAGTGTTAGCTTTTTAATTATCAGACAAATCAAAATAGACTTCAAAGTAAAAGTAAATCAGAAGAGACAAAGAAGGCCATTACATCTTTATAAAAGGAAACAATTCACCATGAAGATGTCCACAATCATGATAATATATGCACCAAACTTCTGGTGCCGACAAACTTTATAAAGGACAATCTCCAGAAAACACAACCTAGATAAACCCACAGATCACTGCATAGTTAGGGGACTTCAATACCCTACTAACCTTTTGGTTGGACAAAAAATAATACAAAAACATCTGAACTGAATGATATGATACACCCAAAGGACCTCACAGACATGTACTGAAATTCCACCCAAACACATGAGAATTTCAACTTTCTTTCTAAGCACCCCACAGAACATTCCAAAAATTGCCACATATTGTGGACACAAAAAAATCCCTCACAATACAAACAAAAAGTTTGAAATTGATTTCATGCATTTTATAAGACCACTGTGTGGTAATCCTGGTGTCAACTTGACTGGACTAAGGAACAAATAAGAGAAAAGGGATGTTTGGATTGGACCACCTCAAACCAGATGGCCCACCATAAATGTAGGTGTTACTGCTGCAGCGGCTGGTATAAAGGCCATGGCAGAAAGGAGCTGGTCCTTTAATTAAGATGTAATGGCCTTCTTTGTCTCTTCTGATTACTTTTACTTTGAAGTCTATTTTGTCTGATATTAAAATAGCAACACCTGCTTGCTTTTTGGTACTATTTGCTTGGAATATTTTTTTCATCCATTCACCTCAAGTTGATGCCTATCCTTGAGAGTGAGATGGGTTTCTTATAGACAGAATATAGATGGTGTGGTGGTTTGGATGAGTGTCCCCCATAGGCTCTAGGTATTCAGACATTTGTCTCCAGTTGGTGGCGCTGTTTTTGGAGATCTTGGAGGGTGTGGCCGTGCTACAGGAAGTGCGTTGTTGGGGGCAGGCTTAGTGAGTTTTAACAAGCCTCATGGTCTACCGTTGCTTCCTCTTTGCTTCCTGTGCTCATTGCGAGATATGAGCCTCGGCTTGCTGCTCCAGCTGCCATGCTTCTCCAGCCACCACGCCTCCCACCACAATGGACTCTAATTCCCCGGAACCATCAATTGTAAGCTCAAATAAACTCTTCCTTTTATAAATTCCTTTGGTCATGTGTTTTATCACAGCAACAGAAAAGTGACTAATACAGATGGGTTCTGTTTCCTAATCCATTCTCCCAGTCTATGTCTTTTGATTGGGGAGTTTAGTCTATTAATATTTAAGGTTATAATTGAGAGATGTGTGTTGCTTCCTTTCACCTTATCCATTTGCATTTTTGGTCTAGGGTTCTACTTCTGCATTTATGCTTTTATTAATTTCTCTTTCTAGGTGCTTGGGGATAGTTGCTCCTCTCCTCTGACCTTTGAACTGCTTCAAGTATTTTCTGAAGGGTTGGTTTTCCAAACATGTGTTCTATCATCTTGTTTATGTCATGGAAGATTTTTCTTTCTTGTTCAACTATAATTGACATTTTCCTGTATAGTAACCTGGGTTGGCATCTATAGTCATTTAGCACTGGGAATACTTTGGTCCACATTCTTCTTGCTTTCATAGTTTGCAGTGAAAAGTCAGTTGTAATTCAGATGGGTTTCCCTTTATATGTAACTTGTTATTTTTCTCTTGTGGCTTTCAGAATTTTGTCTTTGTTTTGGGCATCTAGCATTTTAACTATGATATGGTGTGGGGAGTTTCTTTTCTGATCTTGTCTATTTGGAGTTCTATGTGCTTCTTATATTTGTATGGGTTTGTCTTTTTTTAGTTTGGGGAAATTTTCATCTATTATTCTGCTGAAGATTTGATTAATACCATTCTCTTGGGATTCTTCTCCTTCCTCTATCCCTATGATGGGGAGGTTTGAACTTTTTCATAGTGTCCCACAATTCCTGGTTGTTCCACTCTTGTGTATTTCTTAATTTTTCATAATCTTTACTTGAGGTTTTTAACTGTTCTGTTTTATCTTCCAGGTCTAATATTCTTTTTTCTGCTTCCTCCATTCTGCTTCTGAGCCTTTTTCCCATCCTTTCCTCTTGATTAGATTTCCTTTTTGTTTTTTTGTTCGGCTTCCTTTTTCATTTCCTCCTGTGATTTCTTTAATATTTCCACTTCCTTTTGGAGCTTCTCAATCTCTTCCTGTAGCTCCTTGCTTCACTGGTTGGTTTCCTTTTTTATTTCAGCATGGGATCTTTTCAGTGTTTTTACTTCCTTCCAGAGTTTGTCATTCTCTCCCTCTAGGTCCTTCCTGAGTGTTTCATTCTCTCTCTTTAATGCTCTGATTTGTTCTTTATATTTGATTTCTTTGAATATATATACAATTGTTCTTCTAAGATCTGTGTCCTGGGGTTATCTCTAGGGAAAACTCATTGTAGGAATCTTCTATAGAGTTGGTGGAGTTTGGTGTGGAATTATTTTCCCATGTTGTTCTTTCATTGTGTTTTTGGCATGTGGGTTTTTTGTTTGTTTGTTTGTATTCTGATGTGAATCTCAAATGTTTCTTCACTGTGTTGAAAGCTTGCTTTGCTTGCTTCCTTCAGATGACTTCATTGTTTTCTCCTTGTTTATGGAGTGTTGACTTGTCTAGGTTCCAGGCTTTCAATTTTGGTTATATATTGGAAGATCTAGCTCACTTTTCCCTATCTGTTCTGAAGGTTCTCTAAAAACTGGGTGCGTAATAACCGGGTCGGTACCCTGCTGAGCACTGTGCTCACTCGTCTTGCCAGCCAGTTCCTTTAGGTTGGTTGTGGTGATTGGTGTTGCGGGACTGGAGTTGTGTCAAGTTCGCTGTTTTATTTACTGCCTTGTGCCCCAGAATCACTACTGTAGTCCCACTTGGACACTCGCTCTGCAATTCCAGCTGGGGGCAGCAAGTTGCTCACTTAGCAGGCAGTGGGCCAAAGTCTCCATTCTCTATGCACCTGAGTCCCCTAGTGGCACCAGGCCCACCTGTGTTCTGCCTAGCTAGGCAACTCTGCCGCCACAGCCGCACAAGCCAATTATCCAATAATCCAATAATCCGTCTGGCTGAAGCATCTGGTCCCTACCTGTGCTCCAGGTGGTCTAGCTGAAGCCCCCAATCCGGAACTTTGTATTTTTAGAAGCTAATGGGAACTTTTTTTTTTGTCTTTTTGAAACAAGGTCTCCCTATAGCCCCAGCTGGCCTGGAACTCACTCTGTAGACAGGCTGGCCTTGTGCTCACAGAGATCCACCTGCCTCTGCCTCCCAAGTGCTAGGATTAAAGGTGTGCACCACCACGCCCAGCTTAAAGGCAATTTTTAGCCGCCATGTGTGTGCTAGGAACCAAATCTGGGTCCTCTGCAAGAGCAGTAGACGCTCTTAACCACTGAGCCATCTCTGCAGCCCGGGAACTTCTTTCTTTCATAGAACTATTTCCCATTCAACTTTTCCACTCTCGAGAGGGGGTATGCTTTGATTTTATATGAATAGTTGACATATAACCTTTGAGAGTAGGAATCCTCAGAATCTGTGTCCAAAAGCATCACAAACAATAGTCATTATTTTGCCAAATCACACAATGTGGTCTCTCTCACAGCATCTGCTTGCACCAGAGTTTCCTAGAAAGTTTGTGTCTCCCTGACACTAAGTGCAAATCTCTGGGTTGAGACGGAAAATATAGCGTTTTAAATAAATTCTTTGATATCCTGAAGTTTGGGAAATACTAGATTGGTCAAGAGCCTTTATAAGTTCAAGTGTTTTCAAATAAATAGGGTCAGGCTAGAAGGAAGTCGTCCTTTATAATGTGTATCTAACATTCTAATATTCCCCCCAAGGCAATATACATTATTACCTTTATGGATCAATGAAGTACTTTTAAAATATGGAAACAAAAATGTATGGTGATAGTGTAAAACTAGGGTTTTGATGTTTGTTAGGGGTTTGTTTTTGTGTTTTTTTGCTGTTTGTTTTGTTTAGATTTGTTTTGGACTTGTTAAAAGATGCAACCCAGGACTGGAGACATGGCTCAGCAGTTAAGAGTGCCAACTGCTCTTGCAGAGGACCCAGGTTCAATTCCCAGCACCCACATGGCAGCTAAGAATCATCTTTAACTCCAGTTCCAGAGGAATCCAATGCCCTCTTCTGACCTCCACAGCATTGCATGACATGGGTGCACCAAACTACAGGCAGACAGTACACTCATACACAAAAAAAATAATACATTTTTTCAATTTTAATTTTTTTAATTTAAAAAAATTTTAATTTTAAGAAAATAAAAAAAATAATAAAAGATGCAACCCAACTATAAATAGCAATCTGAGATACCAACATCAAGGACCAAAATACCTGATCGCTTATTTGTTTGTTTGGTTGGTTGGTTGGTTGGTTAAGTCATAGATTTGTAGACCCCTATACCTACTATAAATATCGACTAAGTTATGTAGTAAGCAAAGTATTTAATTAGAATAAGACTTCAATTAGAATACCAATTTATGACTGGGCATGGAGGCACATGACTTTAATCCCAGCACTTGAGAGGCAGAGGCAGATGGGTCACTGTGAGTTCAAGCCAGCCGGGTGTACATAGTGAGTTCGGGGTCATCTGGAGGTGCAGGGAGACCCTCTATCAAAAAGACAAGAAAAGAAATAATTGAACATTGAATGGAGTCAGTATGGTTTTTTTCACACTTCTACATTAGAGTTTACAAAACAGAATATTTGCGTTTTCACTTAATTTAACAGGTTTTGAAGTTTTCACAAGAATTGGAACAATTAAAACATTTTACTGTAGGGGATACAACTGCTAATTTAATCACAAGTGAAAGTCTCTGTGAAGATCTGGTGTCTAAAATGCCAGTTTTGGAAGTAAAGATTCTGAGCCCAAATGAAGAGAACGAGGCACTCTGGTAAATGAGAAAACCCTTAGCACAGTAACTGGCGGGTGGGGGGGGTGTGGTGCGGGGGGAAGGGGGTAGGTTGTCATCATAAGGATTTGGTACTCATTCTCAAGAGATTTATCAGAAAAATTGGTTTTAATCACCCTCCAGAGTTGATCTTTTTTATTTTTTATATTTTATGTATGTATGTATGTATGTATGTATGTATGTATGTATGTGTATGAATGTACTGTCTGCATGTAGGTTTGTGCACCCATGTCGTGCAATGCCGTGGAGGTCAGAAGAGGGCGTCGGATTCCCCTGGAACTGGAGTTCTCCTGGAATTGGAGTTACAGATGGTTCTCAGCCATCATGTGGGTGCTGGGGATCGAACCCAGGTCCTCTGTAAGAGCAGTCGGTGCTCTCAACTGTTAGGCCATCTCTCCAGCCCCCAGAGTTGATCTTTTTTAAAATGAATTTTTCTCCACCGGGCATAGTGACGCACTCCTTTAATCCTAGCACTTGGGAGGCAGAGGCAGGCAGATCTTTGTGAGTTCAAAGCCAGCCTGTTCTACAGTGTGAGTTCCAGGACAGCTGGGGCCACAGGGATACCCCATCTCGAAAAAGACCAAAAAAAAAAAAAAAAAATGTCCCAGAGGGCTGGGTGTGGTGGTGCACGCCTTTAATCCTAGCACTTGGGAGGCAGAAGCAGGTGGATCTTTGTGAGTTCAAGGCCAGCCTGGTCTACAGAGTGAATTCCAGGACAGCTGGGGCTTTAGGGAGACCATCTCAAAAAGACCAAAAAAAAAAAAAAGTGTCCTAGAGGTTTTGTTGTGTTGTATTATCATTTTCATTTAGTTCCATTCACCATTTAGGAGTGTGTTGTTTAATCTCCATGTATTCCTATAGTTACTAGGGCTTCTTTGGCTATTGATATTAAACTTTGTTGCATTGTAGTCTGGTAGAATGCATGGAATTATTTCAGTTTTTTGTTATTTGCTGTGTTTTGTGCCCCAGCGTATGGTCTATTTTAAAGAAAATTCCATGGAAATTGTACCCCTTAGTGCTTGGGTGGAATACTCAGTAGATGTCTATTAAGTCCATTTGATGCATGGTATCATTTAATTTAAATGTCTCTCTCTTTATTCTTTGGCCAGTTAGCCTGTATACTGGAGATAGTGGAGTTTTGAATGGTCACTTCATTCTGATTAGTTTTAGTCTGAAGTCTATTTCCTCAGATATTAGAATTGGAACACCTGCTTGTTTCTTAGTGCCATTTGCCTAGAATTCTTGTTTCCATCCTTTTACCCTAAGGTAGGGCCTGTCCTTGAAGGTGAGATAAGATTTTTGTTTATTTGTTTGTTTGTCCATTCAAGTAGCCTGTGCCTTTTGACTAGTGAGTTCAGGTCATTAATATATAAAATTATTTAAAGATGTGTATTGGGTCTCCGAGCATGGTGGTGCACACCTTTAATCCCAGCACTTGGGAGGCAGAGGCAGGTGGATCTCTGAGTTCAAGGCCAGTCTGGTCTATAGAGCAAGCTCCAGGCCTGTCTCAAAATGACAAAAAAAAAGAGATGTGTATTGGTTACTGTCATTTTAATTTCCCCTTGTATTCTTGGTCTAATTTTGTGTTTCCACAATTATACCTTGTATTAGTAACTTTTCTATTGCTGTGATAAAACCACCATAACCAAGTGTATTAGTCACTTTTCTGTTGCTGTGATAAAACACCATGACCAAAGGAACTTATAAAAGGAAGAGTTTATTTGAACTTATGATTGACGGTTCCAGGGAATTAGAGTCCATTGTGGCGGGAGGCATGGCGGCTGGAGCAGCAAGCTGAGGGTCACATCTCGCAAAGAGCACAGGAAGCAGAGAGGGTGACTGGAGACTACGAGGCTTGTTAAACTTACTAAGCCTGCCCCCAGTGACGTACTTCCTCTAGCATGGCCACACCTTCTAAGACCTCCAAAAACAGTGCCACCAACTGGAGACAAATGTCTGAATACTTAAAGCCTATGGGGGACATTCATTCAAACCACCACATCTATAGAGTGAAATGCAGGACAGCTGGGGCTCAAGAGAGTGCCTCCCCTGCCTGTTAGCATTCAGTCTGCAGCTCCTGTGCATATCTTCATGTACAGATGCACACACATGTGAACATATATATGCACATACATGAATGTGTATATAAACACACAGTGGCTTCAAAACAGAAGCAAAGCCAGGCATGGTGACATGCCTGTAACCCCATGTGATGGTTAATCCTGGGTGTCAACTTGACTGGACTAAGGAACAAATAAGAGAAAAAGGGTCTTCTGATTGGACCACCTCAACCCGGATGGCCCACCCCAAATGTGGGCATTACCTTCTGCCAGCAGACAGTATTTAAGGCCACAGCAGAGGGAGCTTGTCCCTTTTTTTCTCCTGTGGCTTGCCTCTCTCATCTGGTGAGTTTGTCTTGCTGCTGTGATCAACCTTTCGGATCCCAGCATGTACTGAGACCGACAGATCTCCTGGAATCCATTCAGGCCTTTAGCACTAGATTGGGACTACTGAGACGTCCAGCCTTGCGGACTGAGCAGTTCCCTGGATTCTCGGCCTTTCCAGTGTGGTGCAGCTACTATTGGACTCCTTGAACTCTGTCACGTGAGCAAATCAATAAATTGTATATAGCTATATATTTGTCCTGTTACTTCTGTTTCTTTAGAGAACCCTGACTAATACACCCCACAACTGGGGAGTCTGACGGGTGAATCATGAAGGTGAGGCCTGCCTGGCTACATAGTGAGATCCAGGCCAGCTTAGGCTATATAGGGAGACTCTGTCTCAAAGCACCAAAAAGGAGTCAGGATGCAGTGGGGGTGGGAAAGGTTCTTTCTTATCTGACAGTGCAGACAAAAGCAGACCAAGACTGACATGGGAACTCAATGCATCAGAAGCCTAGGCTTCTATTTTGCTATTGCTCCACTATCTTGCATCTTAATCTGTGGAGCTTATCCATATAGTTCAGGATAACTTGCTATAATATCCACATTCTAACCAAGAATCAGGAATAAAGAGAGGGCAAGGGCATGCCAGCTTCCCTTAAGATACCCTAGTTCCCCCTCACATTTTATTGGCTAGAACTTGGATGGATTCATGAAGCTGCAATGAAAACTAGACAGAAAAACTATGGGGAAAACCAGTATTGTTCTTATACTCAGTAATCCAATGTTCAGCCCAAACCCATGCACTCTGTGTTTTAGTGTCGACTTAACAACCCTGGGTTGAAGCAGTCTCAACTGGGGAATTGTCTCCAGTGAACTGGCCTGTGGCCATATCCATGGGGTGTTTTCTTGATGGTTGAGTGATGTGGGAGGGCCCAGTCCACTATGGGTTGTGCCTCCCCTAGGCCTACGATCCTGTATTGTATAAGAAAGCAGGTTGAGCGTGGGCCAGGGGAGCAAGCCAGTGAACAGCATTCCTCCATGGCCTGTGCTTCAGCTCCTGCATCCAGGTTCCTGACCCCAGGTTCCTGCCCTGAGTTCCTACCTTGGGCTCCTTAAGTGATGGACTGTGACTCAGGACATGTAAGATGAATAAACCCTTTCCCCTCCAAGTTGGTATTGGTCAGAGTGTTTTGTCACAGCAACTTAAAGCAAACTAGAACGCGTTCTATAATGATAAAGGGTAATTTGAGGCCAGCGAGACGGCTCAGCCAGCAAAGGGGCTTGCCACAAAACCTGACACTCCCATCTCTGGAACCCATATGGTGGAAGGAGAGAACCTGCTTTAGCAAGTTGTCCTCTGACCTCCACTCATCTGCGGGGTCCATGCCTGCACATACAAACAAAAATAAGTAAATGCATAAAGTTTACAAATGTTTTAAAGTAGAATTAGAATTAGGGATACCCGAAGTCATTCATGGTCACATATGCTGACAAGCTGTGTCTAGCCTGTATGCATGCCTCTGGCTTGTGGCCACCAAACGTCTCAGCTTAGTATCTGGCTATCGGTTAAATTAATAATTTTTATATGTACTTAGAAAAAGACAAAGGGAGGGATATTTTGGGAAGTGGGGATTATTTTACAAAGACACATTCAAGGGTAAGATATAATTTAGAAGCCGGGCNTTTCATTGTGTTTTTGGCATGTGGGTTTTTTGTTTGTTTGTTTGTATTCTGATGTGAATCTCAAATGTTTCTTCACTGTGTTGAAAGCTTGCTTTGCTTGCTTCCTTCAGATGACTTCATTGTTTTCTCCTTGTTTATGGAGTGTTGACTTGTCTAGGTTCCAGGCTTTCAATTTTGGTTATATATTGGAAGATCTAGCTCACTTTTCCCTATCTGTTCTGAAGGTTCTCTAAAAACTGGGTGCGTAATAACCGGGTCGGTACCCTGCTGAGCACTGTGCTCACTCGTCTTGCCAGCCAGTTCCTTTAGGTTGGTTGTGGTGATTGGTGTTGCGGGACTGGAGTTGTGTCAAGTTCGCTGTTTTATTTACTGCCTTGTGCCCCAGAATCACTACTGTAGTCCCACTTGGACACTCGCTCTGCAATTCCAGCTGGGGGCAGCAAGTTGCTCACTTAGCAGGCAGTGGGCCAAAGTCTCCATTCTCTATGCACCTGAGTCCCCTAGTGGCACCAGGCCCACCTGTGTTCTGCCTAGCTAGGCAACTCTGCCGCCACAGCCGCACAAGCCAATTATCCAATAATCCAATAATCCGTCTGGCTGAAGCATCTGGTCCCTACCTGTGCTCCAGGTGGTCTAGCTGAAGCCCCCAATCCGGAACTTTGTATTTTTAGAAGCTAATGGGAACTTTTTTTTTTGTCTTTTTGAAACAAGGTCTCCCTATAGCCCCAGCTGGCCTGGAACTCACTCTGTAGACAGGCTGGCCTTGTGCTCACAGAGATCCACCTGCCTCTGCCTCCCAAGTGCTAGGATTAAAGGTGTGCACCACCACGCCCAGCTTAAAGGCAATTTTTAGCCGCCATGTGTGTGCTAGGAACCAAATCTGGGTCCTCTGCAAGAGCAGTAGATGCTCTTAACCACTGAGCCATCTCTGCAGCCCGGGAACTTCTTTCTTTCATAGAACTATTTCCCATTCAACTTTTCCACTCTCGAGAGGGGGTATGCTTTGATTTTATATGAATAGTTGACATATAACCTTTGAGAGTAGGAATCCTCAGAATCTGTGTCCAAAAGCATCACAAACAATAGTCATTATTTTGCCAAATCACACAATGTGGTCTCTCTCACAGCATCTGCTTGCACCAGAGTTTCCTAGAAAGTTTGTGTCTCCCTGACACTAAGTGCAAATCTCTGGGTTGAGACGGAAAATATAGCGTTTTAAATAAATTCTTTGATATCCTGAAGTTTGGGAACTACTAGATTGGTCAAGAGCCTTTATAAGTTCAAGTGTTTTCAAATAAATAGGGTCAGGCTAGAAGGAAGTCGTCCTTTATAATGTGTATCTAACATTCTAATATTCCCCCCAAGGCAATATACATTATTACCTTTATGGATCAATGAAGTACTTTTAAAATATGGAAACAAAAATGTATGGTGATAGTGTAAAACTAGGGTTTTGATGTTTGTTAGGGGTTTGTTTTTGTGTTTTCTTGCTGTTTTGTTTTGTTTGTTTTGTTTTGGACTTGTTAAAAGATGCAACCCAGGACTGGAGACATGGCTCAGCAGTTAAGAGTGCCAACTGCTCTTGCAGAGGACCCAGGTTCAATTCCCAGCACCCACATGGCAGCTAAGAATCATCTTTAACTCCAGTTCCAGAGGAATCCAATGCCCTCTTCTGACCTCCACAGCATTGCATGACATGGGTGCACCAAACTACAGGCAGACAGTACACTCATACACAAAAAAAATAATACATTTTTTCAATTTTAATTTTTTTAATTTAAAAAAATTTTAATTTTAAGAAAATAAAAAAATAATAAAAGATGCAACCCAACTATAAATAGCAATCTGAGATACCAACATCAAGGACCAAAATACCTGATTGCTTATTTGTTTGGTTGGTTGGTTGGTTGGTTAAGTCATAGATTTGTAGACCCCTATACCTACTATAAATATCAACTAAGTTGTGTAATAACTGCAAAGTTTTTAACTAATTAGAATAAGACTTCAATTAGAATACCAATTTATGGCTGGGCATGGAGGCACACGCCTTTAATCCCAGCACTTGAGAGGCAGAGGCAGGTGGATCACTGTGAGTTCAAGCCAGCCTGGTGAACGTAGTGAGTTCCGGGCCATCTGGAGGTGCAGGGAGACCCTCTATCAAAAAGACAAGAAAAGAAATAATTGGACATTGAATGGAGTCAGTATGGTTTTTTTCACACTTCTACATTAGAGTTTACAAAACAGAATATTTGCGTTTTCACTTAATTTTACAGGTTTTGAAGTTTTCACAAGAATTGGAACAATTAAAACACTTTACTGTAGGGGACGAAACTGCTAATTTAATCACAAGTGAAAGTCTCTGTGAAGATCTGGTGTCTAAAATGCCAGTTTTGGAAGTAAAGATTCTGAGCCCAAATGAAGAGAGCAAGGCACTCTGGTAAATGAGAAAACCCTTAGCACAGTAACTGGCGGGTGGGGGGGGTGTGGTGCGGGGGGAAGGGGGTAGGTTGTCATCATAAGGATTTCGTACTCATTCTCAAGAGATTTATCAGAAAAATTGGTTTTAATCACCCTCCAGAGTTGATCTTTTTATATATTTTTTATATTTTATGTATGTATGTATGTATGTATGTATGTATGTATGTATGTGTATGAATGTACTGTCTGCATGTAGGTTTGTGCACCCATGTCGTGCAATGCCGTGGAGGTCAGAAGAGGGCGTCGGATTCCCCTGGAACTGGAGTTCTCCTGGAATTGGAGTTACAGATGGTTCTCAGCCATCATGTGGGTGCTGGGGATCGAACCC
>VZQC01011360.1:3593-16264 GCA_009823505.1 Rhizomys pruinosus
TTTTTTTTTTTTTTTAACTTACAGCTCTGTAGAATAACCTGAGATCTGGTATGGTGATAACCCATGCATTGTTGTTTGTTTTTTTTTCCCCTCAGAGTTGTTTTGGCTAACCAGGGACTTTTGTGGATGAATTATTGGATGACTCTTTCTAGCTCTGTGAGGAATATTGTATGTAATTTGTTTGCCATTGAAATGAATTTCTAGATGGTTTTTCATAACATGGTCATTATAACAATATTGATTCTATCAATCCAAGAACATGGTAGATTTTTCCATCGCCTTAGGTCTTCCTCAATCTCTTTAAAGTTTTGAAATTTTCTTTGTAGCAATTTTTAAGTTTCTGGTGAATTTTATTCCTAAACATTTTACTCTTTTGAATTTATGGTGAATCTCAGCATTTCTTTGAATGCTTTTTCTGTTTGTTTGCTGTTGGTTATACAGAAGGACTACTTATTTCATAGGTTGATTTTTTTTTTACCTGCCACTTTACTGAAAGTACTAATAATTTCCATTAGTTTCCTCTTTGGATTTTTCCAAAGATCTTTTTTATCTACCAGAAATAGGAAAGAAGAACGTAACGTTCAGATCAGTCAATGCTTCAGGGATGAGACTTAGATTAATGGAACAGGCACTGATCTAGAAGCCTTTGACCTGAAATTAAGTGACTGTAATGTTTCATAATGTGAACACTGCTTAAGAAAGAAAATCAATCAATTTTACAACTCAGCCTAAAGCCTAAAAACCATGATTAACTGCCTGCTGAGCAAACTACCATGTAGGTGCAGTAGAGGTGCTATTGTCTGGGGGATGGTCAACAGCTATCTAATTGGGCTTGGAACCCTCTCAATGGGAGTGAACTCATGAGAGCCACTATAAACTCAGGCAAATGATGAAGACTGCAGAAGACATAGAGCCTTGAGAAAAGCCTATCATTGTCATGTTTCTAAACAAATGGAAATTTCTTTCTGTATGCTGTGTAATCTTGTATGTAGAGGAGAGCATATCGTAAAACACTCATCAAAAATGCTAACTTTTGTAACAGATGGAGGCTAATGCAGAATCCCACAACTGGTCAGACACAGAGCATACACATCTGAAAAAATGACATTCTTACAACAGACATCTACAGTTGAATATGTACATGCAGAATGAGGGGCAGAAAGCAAATAAGTGCACCCCTCAATTTTCACCAGTTAATTTTCCTTACACAGTAAAGTTTGATGCAAACGGAAGGCCAAAATCAGTGTGTGTACCTCTGGTAAGGGACCCTTTATTAAGCCTCACGCACCAATGGCTCAAGAACCATTGTGGAAGAAGGGGAAGAAATATTGTAAGAACCATGACAAGTACATGAATGTAGAGAAGCCATTATTTAAAATTAGCTGGAAGCTTTTACATTTGAGCATGTGGCAATGTGTCAGGATCAGGACCCTTGCCAACAGGTGCAATATCTCATAGTATATCAAGAAAAATGGATGGGATACTGATCCTCGACTGTGAAATTACAAGAGAGTGAATACTGTTGGATGAGGAAAACTAAAACTTATCTAGGATCGCTAGATATGTTGACTAGACTGCAGTGAATCTAATTGCACAGAAGGGTGTTTGGGAATAGGATTTGGACTAGATAGGGTTTAGCTTGGATATTGTTTTATAATGCATGAGTTATGACGGAGGGTTGGAGCCTGGGGGTGGGAAAAGAGTTGGTTTCTTTGGGATCAATTTTATGAGTTATATAAGTACTTAGTTAAAAATTATATATAAAATATATAATAAGGTGGGCATTGTGGCACATGCCTTTAATACCAGCACTTGGGAGGCAGAGACAGGTGGATTTCTGTGATGCAAAGGCCAGCCTGGTCTATAGAGTGAGTTCCAGGCCAGCTGAGGCTACAGGGAGACCCTGTCTCAAACACCAAAAAAAAAAAAAATAAACCAACACACACACATATATTTAAATATATGTGATATATATGATATATATCATATATATATGGCATCTATTAATTCATATATATGACATATATATGAATTAATAGATGCCATAACAGTGTTCTTTTTGCAAACTTTTCTAAATTCGTTATCTGACATTGTTATTCAATTACAAAAGCATATGTCAAATATATTTTAATATTCCTAATAAAATGTAAATCAATAACATTACATATTGTCCCTTAAAACTAAGTATTTCACAGGATAATGATTTAGTATGAGATCTCAACATTTATTCACTGCACAGCTGAATTAACGTTGAGTGAAATAGTTTTCTGTTTGAGCATTATTTTTCAATTAATCTGTTTGCATTGGACTTAAGAATAAGAATTAAGTTCCCCTTTGATGCACATATCTATGAATAACTAAACTTTCTTAGGGTCCCAACAAAGATTGAAGTTCACCCTTCATTTCTGATATGTAAGGAAGAGGCTCTGTTTGGCTTGAGCAAGGCCCTGCATCTCATTGTCCCAAATGCTCCTTTGAGGAGCCAGGATAGGCAGTATTCTTGTTTGTCAAAAGAGGCCCCATATTCTCCATATCCCGAGGGCTCCCTTTTCTTGGACCCGGCAGATGTTACACTTCCTAACACACCTGGGAGTTCCACTATTCTGGTAGAAGTCACATTGGCTAGCGCTTCCCAGAGTATCCCAAGAAGAAAAAATAATAACACTATTATTAGTTATTAGTGTTAATTATTAGTTATTAGTTATTAGTTATTGTTAGAACAGTGCCTTTTTTTAATAAAAAGAAAAGAGAGAGCTGTGGGGATTCCATTAGGCTGAAGCACTTAGGAAGTCAGTTGGCAATCCACAGCCCTCAGGATGGAGTTTTGCTGATTTCCTGTTCACTTTTGGAGCCTGCCTGGCGCCACTGCCTTTGATACTTTGGGCAAAACATTGTCACATTCTTGTAGTGATCTGGAGTATATGTTCTAAATTCCTGTATACCCTAGACCCCCCAGTCACACCTCACAAGATCCAGTATAAATACTCCGGGTTGTAAAAGTAAAGTTGAGTTATCCCACCCATGGAATTTCTCCCAGCTCCTTCTTGAGTCTGTCCTTCCTTTTCCTCATCTCTCTGAGCTTCCCAGTACCTTCTTGCTCCCCCTTCCTTTCAGGTCTAGAACCAGGCTTTCTGAAAAAGAGGCCAGAGTGATCCAGGGAATCTGGAGTTCTGGGATCTGCAGGCTCTGTTCAAGGGAGGAAGAATATTGGAAGGCTACAACTGGTGCCTCAACATGGAGCAAAAGCTTTTCAGAAGACAAGAAAGAACCTAAATTCTCAGGCACTTTCTGCCCTGTGTCTCTCTCGAGTGAGACACACTTTATTATTGTGGGCAGTGTTGTGAGCACTCTCTGCCCCATGTCCCTCTCGAGTGAGACATACTTTTACAAAATTTTTTGGAGGATTCAGAGAAAGGAAGGTAAAGCCCTTCCTGTCCAGTTGGGGACTAGGATAATGGATAAGTTATACCCTGCCCACCACCCCAGTTTATCTTGGGGGACAGGCTGTCTTTCTTCCAATCTTTACCTTTTTCTAACATTTAACTTCGGTTCCTGGCATGTGTGAAGGAACCATTAACCTGTTTGGATTCCTACCTGCTTGGTCAGGTGGCTGCAAAAACCTTCTGCCTTTAAGTTCTTTCTATTCAGTAGCATTTCTTCCCTTTTCCATCCTAAATACCCGCCCCTCACACACATATACACACACCAGTTAAATTTCTAGAATAAAGGAACTGAGGCTAGCCCCAGGTATGGCAGGCCACCAGCATGCTAATTCTAGCTCAGAAAAGACAGGGCCAGCAACTGCCCAGGCTACGGAATGGGAGTCCCACCTGCGGAGTCTGGAACATGGGACCAGGAAGTTCAAAAACCTTGGGGGAAGTGGTGGGCATCAGGAAAGAGAAGAACTGGAAAGGTGGTAGTTTAATAGTGACGTGTTTTGAGTGTCAAGTTGACAAGGGGTCAATTGTGCTGGATAGCTTTAGTGTCAACTTGACACACCTGGGTTGAGGCAGCCTCAATTGGGGAATTGGCTCCATTGGATTGGCCTGTGGCCAAGTCTGTGGAGTATTGTCTTGATTGTTGAGCATTGTGGGAGGGCCCAGCCCACAATGAGTGGTGCCACCCTGGGCAGGTTGTTGTGTACCATATAAGAAGGCAGGATGGTCATGAGCCAGGGGAGCAAGCCAGTGAACAGCATTCCTCCATGGTCTGTGCTTCAGCTCCTGCCTCCAGGTTCCTGCCCTGAGTTCCTGCCTTGGGATCCCTGAGTGATGAACTGTGGCCCAGCATATGTAAGCTGAATAAACCCTTTCCTCCCCAAGTTTGTGTCGGTCATAGTGTTTTGTCACAGCAATGGAAGACAAACTAGAACATATACCCACTGCTCATTACCTATTTTTGTTTAAATCATGTATTTCCTGATAGTAGATCTACGACCTGGAGTTATTTTTTGCACAAGATTTTATTGAGGGAACATCATCTTTCTCTCCATGATCTCCCCTGCATGAAATAAGAGTTCACAGTTCATGTATCGTTTTTTAAGGACCATAATATTTATTTTCTAGTATTCCTTGTTCAACACAATCTAGTTAGTTATACAATGTGTGTATCTCAAATTCTTGCAGTTTCTTCAATAAAAATAGTAATTAACATTTTCACTATGCAAGTTCTGCTATCTCTTACCAATTTAAAATGTAATATCTCCATTTTATTTGAGTCTACCATTAGTTTGCACAGAACAGTTCAAAGGACACAAAATATTCCTCAAATTACAGTCTCCTGCACTGCATTTGGAGTCAGCTAAAATGTTTTCCTATGTGTTTATTTGACATATATCTACCATAATTCTCAATTATATTGATTGTAAATTTGTCAGTTTCTTCACTTTTGATGGGATACACCAATTATTCCAAAATAATTTTTCAATTAATTTTCTTGAAGTTGTCATATATATTCAATGCAGGGAAAACATTATGCCATCAACATGGAAATAATAATTTGAAGAGTGTACATAGCAGTTGATCATAAATACATTTATGAAAAACATCTAGAAGATATAATGTGTTAGAAGATATAATGTGTTGTGAAATCCACATCTATATCTATCTTGTCATATCTTTCTATTAAGTTCTGTATTGTATTTGATTGAAAAGTTATAGATATGATAAGGAAGTTATTTAAATTGTACTTAATTTTTTAAAATGAGCATTGAATTTTAAATGGTATAAAATTAAATTGTGTATATCAAAATAATACTTTGTTGATTTGAGAAATGAATATCATAACAAATTTTCCAAATAAATTCTTACAAGCATTATTTTTGTGGTCTGTCCATCTTAAATTCTCAAAGCACCAAATTTGGGTTTATTGATTCTCTGTATTGTTTTCTTTCGTTTCTATTTCATTAATTTCTGCTCTGATGTTTGTTATTTCTTCCTATCTGTTGAGTTTAGGGCTCTTTTGTTTTCGTCTCTCAAGTACTTTTTGCTGCAGTGCTAAATCATTTACTTGTCTTTATGATATTTTTTCTTTTTTTAATTTAGGCACGCATGGTAATAAAATTCTGTCTTTTCCCTCTTAGGACTTCTTTTAAAGTTTCCCATAGGTTTTGTTATGTTGTATTGTCATTTTTGTTTAGTTCCATGAACGTTTGCATTTCTTCTTTTATTTCTTCCTTGACCCATTCATTATTCAGGAGCTTGTTTTTTAGTCTCCATGTATTCTTTTTTTAAATTTTTATTTATTTATTTTTGTTTGTGTATGAATATACTGTCTGCATGTAGGTTTGTGCACCCGTGTCATGCAATGCCACGGAGGTCAGAAGAGGGTGTCGGATTCCCCTGGAACTGGAGTTAAAGATGGTTCTCAACCGCCATGTGGGTGCTGGGGATCGAACCCAGGTCCTCTGCAAGAGCAGTCAGTGCTCTTAACCGCTAGGCTATCTCTCCAGCCCCATAGTCTCCATGTATTCTTATAGGTAACAGGGCTTATCCTGGTGTTGAAATTGAGCCTTATTGTCCTATTGCACCTATTGCACTGATAGAATGCGTGAAATTATTTCAATCATTTTGTATTTGTTGAGGTTTATTATGTGCCCCAGTATCTGGCTGATTTTGAATATTTTGTGAGGTGCTGAGTAGAAAGTATATTCTCTGGTGTTTGGATGGAATATTCAGTAGGTGTCAGTGAAGTCTGTTTTGTGTATTGTATTGTTCAGTTTAAATGTCTCTCTGTTCATTCTCTGTCCAGTGGAACTATCCAAAGGTCCCAGTGGTGTATTGAAGTCTCCCAGTATTAGTGTGCTGGTATTATTCTGTGCCTTAAGGTCTTGCAGGATTGTTTTTAATAAGTTTGGTGCACCAGAGTTTGGATCATATATA
Organism: Rhizomys pruinosus; assembly: GCA_009823505.1. Classification (NCBI taxonomy): domain Eukaryota; kingdom Metazoa; phylum Chordata; class Mammalia; order Rodentia; family Spalacidae; genus Rhizomys; species Rhizomys pruinosus. The sequence continues at coordinate 9,974 of VZQC01011360.1, forward strand.
TTCACGATTGTGAAATATTAATGGTTAATTGTTTCTTTGATAAGGTTGTAATCACCATGTTTGCCTCTTCTGATTAGCTTTATTTTTAGCTTTATTTTTAGATCTATTTTGTCTGGTATTAGAATAGCAACGCTTGCTTGCATTTTGGTACCATTTCTATGGAATAAGTTTTTTTCATCCTTTCACTTTAAGTTGGTGCCTATACTTGAGGGTAAGATGGGTTACCTATGGACAGCATATGGATGAATTTTATTTTCTAATCCATTCTCCCAGTCTATTTTTTTGATTGTGGAATTAGGCCATTACTATTTAAGGTTATTATTGAAAGAAGTGTGTTGGTTCTTTTAACTTTATTTCCTCTTTGCACTCTTGGTATAGGATTGTATTCTCATAGTCATATTTTTAATACATTTATTGATGAATAGTATATTTCATTCATCATCTTTCAGTCCAATTTAGACACATTCTTCTCTTCCTGTCCCCATCCCACCCCTGTTCATGTCTTCTTCCATACATGTCTTACATCTTTCTCTCAGTCTTTCTAAAGTATTTCCCTGCGGAGGTTTGCTGTTTTGGGCAGAGTTTAACTATCATTCAGTTCTTTAATGAGTCTTTATGTTGTTGTTTTTCCTTCCTCTTTGTGTTGCTCCAACATATGCCTATATAATTGTCACATATGCATCAAAATTATGACCTCTGAGAATAAATTGTATTTTAATTACAAAATATGTTTAGGAATTCACATTTTCCCCCTTTAATTTTATATTACACTAAAATATGAATACACACCTTCAGTACATATACAGTAATTACAGAGTATGAAAATAAGTGGTAGGTTGATTCTAGAGCTCATTAAGAGATTTACATTATAACAACACAGTTGTATTCATATAAAAAGAAACATAAAAATAATGTTGTTCAGCTTGCATTTCAACTGGGGATTTGGTGTTAGCATCTACAAATGAGAGAAAATTTTGGCTTTTGTTTTTCTGGGACTGTGTTACTTCACTTAGCATAATGGTTTCAAGTTCCATCCATTTACCTGCAAAGTTCATGATGTCATCTTTCTTTACTTCAAAATAGTGCTCCATTGTGTAGATGTACTACATTTTTGTCATCCACTCGTCTTTTGAGGGGCATTTGTGTTGTTTTTGGGTCTTTGCTCTTGTGAAGAGAGCTGCAATAAACCCAGATGTGTATCTTTGTGGGAGGATGTATTTTGTGGGTATATACCAAGGAGTGGTATGACTAGGTCAGGCTGTAGGCACATTTTTGAGCCTTTAAATGTTATTCACACTGCTTTTCATAATGGTTGTACAAGTTTATATTCCCACCAGCAATGGATGAGTGTTCCTCTTTCCCCACAACCTCTCCAGCATTTGGTGTCTTTTGTTTGCTTGATCGTAGCCAGGCATATCCAAGTGAGATGATAACTGAGAGTGGTTTTAATTTGCATTTCCTTAATAGTTAGTGATGCTGAACACTTTTTTTTGAGATGTTTCTCAGCCATCTTTACTTCCTCACTGGTTTACTCCATCTTTTGAGTAGGTAATTTGTTTTCTGACTTCTTTGTTTTTGAGAGGTCTAAATATTCTGGACATTAATGTTCTTTCAGATATATGACTGGTGAAGATTTTCTCCCACTCTGTGGGCTTTCTCTTCACTTTCTTGATTGTATATTTCACTGTAGAGAAGATTTGAGTTTGATAAAGTCCTATTTGTCAACTGTTGGCCTTATTTCCTATGCAGCTGCTGTCTGATTTAGGAAGTCTTTTCCTATGTCTATGTCTTATAGGGTGTTGCCTACTTTTTCTTCTATGACCTTCAGGGTTTCTTGTTTCACTTTGAGATCTTTGATCCACTTGGAGTTGATATTCGTACTGGCTGAGAGGTAGTGGTTTAATTTTGTTCTTCTTCAGATGGTGATCCAGTTTTGAAAGCTCCATTTGCTGAACATGCTATCCTTCCTCCATTGAGCTTTTTTGCAGCTTTGTCAAATATGAGGTGGCTCAAAGTGTGTGAGCTCAAGTTTGGATCTTCAATTTTATTCGATTGGTCAATGGATCTGTTTTTGTTCCAGTACCAGGCTGTTTTTATGACTATAGCCCTGTAATATAGAGGCTTGAAGTCTGGAAAACCAAGCCCCCTGTATTCCCCTTTTCACTCAGGGTTTCTTTAGCTATTCAGGGTTTTTTTTTTCCATATGAATATAAGGATTTTTTTCCCCAAGTCTGTGAAGAAATTCATGGGGATTTCATTAAGGATTGTGTGGAATCTGTATATCAATTTGAGTAAAATGGACATTTTTACTGTATCATTTTTTCCAATCCATGAGCATGGAGGTCTTTCCATTTTTTTATGTTATTTTCAATCTCCTTCTTCAGGGGTTGAAAATTTTTGTTGTAGATATTTTTGGTATCTTTGATTAGGTTTGTTCTCAGGTATTTATTTATTTATTTATTTATTTATTTATTTATGGCTATTTTGAGTGGTAAGGTCTTCTTACATTCCTTCACTTGTTTATTGTTGGTGTAAAGAAATACCACTGATTTTTTTAGGTTAATTTTGTATCATGTCACATTACTGAAACCCTTTCTAGGATTTTTTTTTCTCTTTTTTTTTTTAATTAATTTTTATTGATGCTTTGTGCATTTCATACATTTTTTCCAATTCAGTTCAGGCTTATTTCCCTTTCCCTCCCCACCCACCCCATCCCAGATCATGCATTCCGCCATAACTGTCCTGCATCTTTCTCTCAGTTTTTTTTTTTCNATTGTTCTGCACTAATTCTTTTTTTTTTTTTAATTTGTGAAGGATTAATTAACTTCTCCCAGTGAGAGCAGACTTATGATTCTCTTTGTGGCAAGAGTTGTCTTGCTCAGTCACATTCCATTGCTCGTTTCTCTGAGGGAGATGAGGGTGGGCAACAGAGCTCAGGGCCTTTGGGGAAGTTGTATGTTTGTATTCATGTGTGTGCCCATGTACGCATGCATGTATGTGTGTATGCATGTATGTGCCTCCAAGAAGACCTACAAGGGAGCTCTAGTGTGGATGCCTTTGTTAGTCATTTTTTCCCCGTTACTCCATCTGAAGAAGGAACCATGTATTTTGACTCATGGTCTCAGAAGTTTTTTCTGTGATTCTGGGCCTTTGTTTTGGGTCTGTAGTGGTGTAGTGTATCACAGTGGCAGCGTGCGGTAGGGGTCCAAGAAGCAAAGAGAGAGGCGGAGGAAGAGGATGGAGGCCAGCGTCCCAGAGGACCAGGGTTTGATTCCCAGCACCCACATGGCAGCTGAGAATCATGTTTAACTCCAGTTCCATGGGAATCCGACGCCCTCTTCTGACCTCTGTGGCATTGCACGACATGGGCACACCAACCTACATGCAGACAGTACATTCATACACATAAAAAAAAAAATAAATAAGGCTGGGCGTGGTAGCGCAGGCCTTTAATCCTAGCACTTGGGAGGCAGAGGCAGGCGGATCTTTGTGAGTTCAAGGCCAGCCTGGTCTACAGAGTGAATTCCAGGACAGCTGGGGCTACAGGGAGACCCTGTCTCCAAAAGACCAAAAAACAAACAAACAACAACAACAAAAATAAATAAAATAAAAAAATGTTTTATTAATTATTATTATTATTATTATTATTTTGCCTTTTTGAGACAGGGTCTCCATTTAATCGCAGCTGGCCTGGAGCTTGCTATGTAGACCAAGCTGGCCTTGAATTCATAGAGATCGGCCTTCCTCTGCCTCTGCCTCTAGAGTGGTGGGATTAAAGGTGTGCGTCACCACACCCGGCTAATTATTTTTATTTTTATTTTTTAATGCTATTATTTTTATTTTGTGTGTATGAGTGATTGGCCTCTATTAAGTGCAACCCATGCATGCAATGCCCAAGGTGGCATTGCAGAAGAAGGCAATAGATTCCTTGGAAATGGAGTCACAGACAATTAATGCTGTTAACCACCAAGTGGGTACAGGGAATGGAACCCAGGTCTTCTGCAAGAACAGCCAGTGCTCCCAACCACGGAGCCCTCTCTCCAGCTCCCTAATTTTATGTATGTATTGCTTGCATGTTTGTAAGTGCACCTGTGTAGTGCAATGCCCACAGAGGCCAAAAGAGGGCATCAGATCCCCTTGAACTGGAGTTACAAACCATTATTAGCTGCCATGTAGGGGCTGGGAATCTAAACTGGATCCTCTGGTGTGGGGATTCCTTTTGGCAGAAGCTCTTGGGAAGTCAGCTGGCAACCCCCAGCCCTCAGGCCAGAGTCCTGCTGATTTCCTGCTTGCTTTTGGAACCTGCCTGGCGCCACTGTCTTTGATGCTTTGGGCAAAACATTGTCACATTCCTGTAGTGATCTGGAGTATATGGTGTAAATTCCTGTATGCCCAACCCCCAGTCACACCTCACAAGGTCCAGTATAAATACCCCGGGATGTAAAATAAATCTGAGTTATTCCTCCATGGAATTTCTCCGGCCTTGTTCTTGAGTCTGTCCTTGCCTTGTTCTTTCTGTCCTTTCTCTCCTCAGGTTTTCAGTACCTCTCTGTCCCCCTCCTTTCTAGGGCTAAGACTCAGGTCACGGACCAGCTGGCCAGAGTGAGCCCAGGGCACTTGTAGTCCTGGGAACTGTGGGCTCTGGTCAAAGGGAGGAAGAACATGGAAAGGCTACACTCTGGTTAGACTCCCAGCAGCCACTGAGCCATCTCTCCAGCCCCCTCTTCAAGGGTCCCACCCAATGACGTAACTTCCTCCTCTTAGACTCCAGGTCCCAGTAGGTCTAAATAAGTACCAGAGACCAAGCCTTCAATCCCTAGGCCCTTTGAGGACATTTTAGATCTGAAATAAATAAAAAATAATAAACAAAATATTTAAAAATAATCTTTTCTTGTATACCCTTAGTCCCTTAGTTATTGTTTTTCTTTCTCTGTGATCATACTTCTTTTTTAAAAAATTACTTTTTATTATTTTTATTTTATGTGTATGAGTGTATTGACTGCATGTATGTAAGGCATGTATGTAAGTGCATCCATGTCTCACAATGCCTACAGAGGCCAGAAGAGGGTGCTGGATCCTCTGGAGCTGGAGTTACACATAGTTGTTAGCTGCTATATGGGTGCTGGGAACCGAGCCTGGGTAAGACCAGCAAGTACTTTTTTTTTTTTTGTCTTTTTGAGACAGGGTCTCCCTGTAGTCCCAGGGCCTGGAATTCACTCTGTAGACCAGGCTGGCCTTGAGCTCACAGAGATCCACCTCCTGAATGCTAGGATTAAAGGCATGCACCACCACACCTGGCTTAAAGATGGCTCTTAGCTTCCATGTGGGTGCTAGGAATCGAACCCAGGTACTGTGCAAGAACAGTCAGCGCTCTTAACCACTGAGCCAACTCTCCAGCCCAGCAAGTACTCTTAACTGCTAAGCCATTTCTCCACCCTTTCTTTTTATTTTTTTTTTAATTTTTTATTTATTTCTGTATGTGTATGAATGTACTGTCTGCATGCAGGTTTGTGCACCTGTGTCGTGCAATGCCGAGGAGTTCAGAAGAGGGTGTCGGATTCCCCTGGAACTGGAGTTTCAGACGGTTCTTAGCCGCCATGTGGGCGCTGGGGATCGAACCTGGGTACTCTGCAAGAGTGGTCAGCGCTCTTAACCGCTAGGCCATCTCTCCAGCCCTTTCTCCACCCTTTCAATGTTACACACACACACACACACACACACACACACACACACCATGATCTTGCTTATATATAGCCTGAGCTGACCCGGAACTGATGATTCTTCTGTTTCCCCCTCCTCAGTGCTGAAATTATAGACACACACCACTTAGCTTGCTGCCTATCCTATATATGTATTTAAATGAATATTCACTGGAATCAGTGAGTCAGGCGCTATTCTAAACATCTGCATGAATTAACTCTTTTGATCCTTACAGAAACCCAAGCATGTAGGTCCTATTGCTAGCCGTTTTATAGAAGTCAGAGGGTAAAGTTCAACAGTGTGAGGAGCTGTAAGCCTGCTCATAAAGGGTTAACTCTGAAATAGCTTCAGAGCTGTTCTCTAAAAGTGCAGGCGTGCAGAGAAGCCTCCTGCCTGCACACCTGATGTTCCGGAGGAAGCTTATCACAAGCAAACAGTTTCTGCCGGTGCAAGCAGCCCGCCCGATAAACTTTTAACTTTTACAAGAGCTACTTTCTACCCCCTCCCCTCTTCCTGCTTCTTCCCGCCTCATTGCCCTATAAATTGTACGTTTACCCTACAATAAATTGAGACCTCGACAAAGAGCTTGCC
>VZQC01011362.1:0-13979 GCA_009823505.1 Rhizomys pruinosus
TAGTGTTCTATGTCTCTTTATCTAAAAGCAACTGTGCTCTTAGTATGTGAATCCCTTAACGGGCTTTGGAATTCACCTACTACCTACCTATTTTCAGACTTTATAATTTTGGTACAAGGGTGGATGGTATGTTTGCATACTTTAGAGCAATATAAAATTAAAAGGGAAAAATGTTAATCCTGAAACATGGTTTGGAAATAACATACAGTTTTTCAGAGGACATGATTTTAGTACATGTGTGATATGCATAAATGTATATGGTAAAATAATATCGATTGGAGGGAACAAAAACAACAAAAGAACTGGGACAGGGAACTGACTGAAGCAGTAGAGTTCTCCCTCCCCCAAAATAATCTTCTGCTTTCAAAAACTTTGAAAAGACTCAGAAGGGAAACCGGACATGTATGGCAGACTGCATGAACTTGGGAGGTGTGGGGAGGGGCTTGGAGGGGGAAATGAATCTGGATTGAACTGAGAAGTGATGTAGGAAATGAAAAAAACTTCAATAAAAGATTAAAAAATCTGTATTTTTTTCCTATTGCTGATATAATAAATTGTCACTAACTTTTTTCTTAACACAACACAACATAATAACCTTCCAGTTCTGGCTGTCAAGAAGCCTGAAGTTGGTTTCAGTGAAGCAGAATCAAAGGGGTAATAAGGCTACATTCTTTCTGTGAACTCCAGGAGGGAATGGATGTTCTTGCTCTTTTCCAACCTTTCAACATTGCCAGGATTTCTTGGTTTACATTTCACATCACCATTGGAGGGGCATAAAGCTTTTATCATTTATAAGTCTTAGAGAGTATATAGCAAGTCCAGAGGCCATACAGAAAGAGAGGCTAAAGGGTGCATAAGGGGAGAGAGGGACAGGAGAGGAAAAGAAAGGAAGAAGTGGAAAGGAAGAGGGGAGAAGTTGGAGAAAGAGACAGAAATAGAGAGAGAAAGAAAGAGGGAGAGAAAGAGAGAGAGAGAGAGAGAGAGAGAGAGAGAGAGAGAGAGAGAGAGAGAGAGGGGATTCATGTTTTTAACAGTAGAGTTGTAGGCAGGAAAGCAAAAAGTATGTAACAGTCGTACATGACATAGCAAGTTGACAGCAAGTAAACAGCAGGGATTAGAGGGACGAAAAAGAAAGAAAAAGTATTCAGGTTTGCCATACAAATAGAGATTTGGTGGCTAGGATCCACAGAGACGGCAACCGACATTGTTTTGTTTTGCTGGGACTGTAGTATGCCACTCAGCAGAATGGCTTCGAGTTCCCATCCGTTAAGCAAAATTCTTGATGTCATCTTTCTTTACCGCGGCATAATGCCAACTGGGGAGATGTAAAACATGGGTAGTACACGTAGGGGTTAGGAAGCACGGGGGGTGCGGCCAGCGCGTTGCAGGGTGAAAAGAGCGGCAGTAAACATGGATGTACAGGGATGGCGTCTTTCGGCAATAGATGATCGTGGAGAGGTATAGAACTCAGGAGGATAGGGTAGGGCTGGGATCAAGTGGTAGGCCTCAGTTTGAGTCTTTTATTAAGAGTTCTCCAGACTGCTTTCCTAGTGTGGTATGAGTTTTTACATTCCCACCAGCAGTGGATAAGTGGTTTTCCCCTTTCCCCCCCTTTCCTCACAACCTCTCCAGCATCAGTATCCTTGTTTTCTTTTCCTTGATCATACCAGGCGTAACCAGATTAAGATGAAATCTTAAAGTGGTTTTTTTTTTTTTTTTTTGTGTGTGTGTGTAAATGTGAGAGTTTCATTGAATACTTTTTTTTATTTTTTTTTGGTCTTTTTGGACAGGGTCTCCCTGTAGCCCCAGCTGTCCTGAACTGCTAACATCGCTCTGTAGACCAGCGGGCCTTGAACTCACAAGATCGCCTGCCTCTGTAAGGATTAAAGGCATGCAACACCACAGCAGGCGAGCAAACAATATTTTAAAGAAATGAAATGACGATCGAGCCGGAGTCTTTACGAGGAAGAACTTGCATTGATGTTCTCTGGCTTCCGAAGCTCGTGAAATACTCCTATCATAATATGAATTGTATTCCAAGTGGGATAGGTATTTCCATAAGAAATAATGCGTGGAAGAAAGGGGAAGGGGACAAAAGGGAGAAAAAACAATAAAAGGGGAAAAAAGCGCGCCACGCAAAACAACCTTTTCCTAATGGGGGACCCACTTATACTGCCACTCATAATATCTAGTTGTACACTCTGAAAGTTAATCGCATCTAGTCTAAGTTTTCTTTACATCACACTTTCACCTACTCCTGGACTCTTTTCTCTCACCTTATTTCTTTGATTGTTTTCTATGTGCGCAGCCTATCCTAATGACTCTTGATGTCTTAACGCTGTGAGTCCCATTTGTCAATTGTTTGACCTTATTTCCTGCACAGTTGCTGTGATGCCACAAGCTTACATCCGCTACAGGTTAAGAGATGTTAAAAGCCACCATAAACCCTGTCATATTTAACAGGGGGACAATTGTAATTCATGGATTAACCTATTCCAACATGTGTCTATATCAAAGAAACCTACCATAACGATTAGTGCTGCTTAAATACCTATATATCTAATTGCTTGTTTCTTCATTAGTATGAATCGAGAAAGGTTTTTCCTGGACAAACGGTCAGCTCATGAAAGGAAACAGCAAGAATTGACGCAGAGTCCAAGTTAACAGCTCCAAGAGAGTGACTGTTTTACTCTCATCCACCTGTGCCTCCTTGTTGTTTCTATTCTAAGCCAGGGAACAATCTGCGGAGAGGGGGCATGGTAGAATGTAAGGGCTGCGATTGGGGTAAATGGGTGAAACTACAGCATGTAGTCTGGACACTCAATTATTCACTTGATTGAAACAACAAAACCTTCAGACCCCCCACTGGAGGTGGGGCTGTAGGTGGTTTGGGCACAACAGCCTGCAGATAGGTTTTTGCATGACGGATGCGTGTACTCATGGATTTATCACTTATACTAAAAATGAAAAAAAAAAAACTGAAAAAAAAAAAAAAAGAGAAAGAGGCAGAAAATTTACGGCAAAAATTGCAGTATCTGGATGGGGGGGAGGGTGGGGGGGGGAGGGAAAGGGAAATAAGCCTGAACTGAATTGGAAAAAATGTATGAAATGCACAAAGCATCAATAAAAACTAATTAAAAAAAAAAGAAATCAAACCTATGCCTTGTAGGTTATTGCCAATGTTTTTTTCTATCATTTTCAGAGTTTGGGGTTTCATATTCAGGTCTTTGATCCATTTGGAGTTGATTTTTGTACAGAGTTAGAGGTACGGATTTAATTTTATTCTTCTACAAATGGTGATCCAGTTTTGCCAACACCATTTGCTGAAGATGCTGTCTTTCCTCCACTGAGTCTTCTTGGCCTCTTTGTCAAATATGAGGTGAATGAAAATGGATGTGTTCAAGTTTGGATCTTCAATTTTGTTCCATTGATCTACAGGTGTGCTTTTGTGCCAATACCAGTCTGCTTTTATGACTATAACCCTGTAATATAGTTTGAAGTGTGGTGTAGTAATCCCCCTGCATTGTTCTTTTTGCTCAGGGTTGCTTTGGCTATTTAGGGTCTTTTGTTTTTCTATATGAACTTTAGGACTTTTTTTCTAGGTCTGTGAAGAAGCTCATGGGAATTTTAATTGGGATTGCATTGAATTTTTTGTCTTAGTGAGTCTTTTGCATACTACTCATTTAAAATTTTTATTCCTTTAGAAAGTTCATTTGGAATTTCTTTCCCTGAGTAGATACATTTAATGGTTTTACAGATTTATTCATTTCTAAAGCCATTGTATAGAAATGCCCTTTCCTCTCTAGACAAGGTCCCTCTCTTATCATCTTGATTTGCCTCTGCTGACTTCTCCTGGGGAATCATGAAAAAGTTCAAGTACCAGAAAATTATTATAATCTGAAATTTTTTATAATCTTTTAAAAAATACCAGTGTTTGATAGTTCCCTGGAAATTTGACTCACCTTTCAGACCTCTGATTGTGTTTTATTCAGATGAAGATCTACCTTTTTTACTTTAATTTGTATTTTTAAGATCTATCTTCTTTACTTTAATTTGTATTTTTTTTTTTGTCTTTTTGAGACAGGGTCTCCCTATAGCCCCAGCTGGCCTGGAACTCACTTTGTAGACCAGGCTGGCCTTGAACTTACAGAGATCCACCTACCTCTTGCCTCCCTAGTGCTAGGATTAAAGGCATGTGCCACCATGCCCAGCTTAAAGGCAGTTCTTGGCCACCATGTGGGTGCTGGTAAACGAATTCGGGTCCTCTGGAAGAGCAGTCGGTGCTCTTAACCACTGAGCCATCTCTCCAGCTCCAATTTGTATATTTTTTGAGAAGTTCATACATGGACCCAATGTATTTTGATCGCATGCATCCCCCATGTACTCAGTCCAGTTCCCCAACATATCTCCCTCTCAACTCCAGGTCTTCTTACTCCTCAGTGTCCTTCTGAGTCCCATTAGGGCTAACCATGTGGAGCCAGCCCCTGGAGGACAGGCAACCTGCAAGTGTCCACACACTGGAACACAAATGACTGTCCTCCTCATACCGTGGCTCCTCAGCTAGGGGCGGGGCCTCCTCAGGCTTCCCCTACTTCATGATGTAATGTGTTAAATGTCTTTCTGTTTTTCAAATGTAAGCTTTGTAGTTATACCATTTCTATCCCCCCCACACTTCCCATGCCCTTCCTCTTCTCCTTCTGAATTTTATGACCTCTTTTATTATTGTTGTTACATCAACATTCATATAGTATCATATGTGTTTCTATAACATATGTATGTATATATAAAATCTACTGAGTCTATTTAGTGGAGTTTACTTACCAGGGAAGTTGTCCCTGGAAAAAAAAAAACTGACTCACCTTCCCTCAGCAAACATTCATGTTGTTAGCTTTTTGTCTTGAGGTGGGAAATCTTGAAAATTCCCCCAGTCACATTGGGACATCAACTGATATTGCATTGTTTATACAACCCTTAAGGCTCAGGGAACATAACGACAAAGGGCGCAGAAAAATTGTAAGAGCCAGAGGATCAAGACACCTGCTCCTGGATAGTATATTCTAGACATGACAGAGAGGGTGCTCCCATGAATCTCAACAAAATGATTGCATTGTAGAGGTTATCAATTAGAGCTAGGTACCACAGGGTCACTGATTCTCTGCATTTTGACCAGTTGTGGAATAGCTTCCATCTACTGCAAAAAGAAGTTCCTTTGATGAATGGTGAGAGATAAACTCATCTGTGAATATAACATTAAATATTTAGAATAAAATAAGCAATTACATTGGCTAGGAAAGTGGCAGTAGTAAGTCTTCCTCCAGGGTCTATGACCTCTACAGCCATGGGTATTTGGATATGCTTACAATAAATATCAGACATGAAGTCTTTCTTACTGAGCAGGACTTAAGTCCAATTAGACAGTAGTCACTTACCACCAAGATAAAAAATCCGGTATTGTACCATTAAGAATATTTTGTTGGACAAGTCATTGTGTGGTTCATAGGCTTTACAGCTGGGTAGTATTATTGATGCATTTTTTCCGTTGGCAGCTTACACAGCACTTTCTGGTACTATGAGAGCTAGTCATCACGGAGAGTGTTTCCAGGTCAGTTATAACTTATTTTCTCCAAGTCCTGTGTCCAAGTGAATGGTATCTTGAGTAATAGGGTCTTTCTTTCAAATTTCTAGAAGGCAACCAAGGACTATGATAATGGCCTATATTGTTTGGGGAGCCTTTGGAGCCCTCTGACAAACAACTTGAAGGGAGGTTTCCCTTGCCTGCACTGGGAGATTTTGTTGGTAGTCTTCAGCTACACACAGACACAGACACAGACACAGACACAGACACACACACACACACACACACACACACACACACACACACCTAAAATTTCAGAGCCAAGATCCACAAATAAGAGAGCATGGCTAACATTTGTCTTTCTGGATCTAGGCTACTTCCCTCAGCATAATGTTTTCCAGTTCTATCCATTTACTTGCAAATTTCACTTTTATTTACAAGTAAATAGAACTCCATTGTGTATATGTCCACACTCCAAAGGAAATATGAGTCCCCACACCATACCACAGCTCCTCAGGTCCGGGTTAGGCCTTACAAGCCCCTCCTCCCTCCAAGTTGGAATTTTGACTGGCTTTATCCTGTGCAGATAATCACAGCTGCTGCAAGTTACTGAGTGTAGGAGCAGTGTCATGTCAATGTTCAGAAGGCAGCATTTCACAGCACCCCCCCTTCTTCTGGCTCTTACATTCTTTCTGCCCCTCTCCCTGATATTCCCTGAGCCTTGGGGAAGGGGGTGATTTAGATGTCCCATTTGGTGCTGAACAGTCAACACTTATTCTCAGCACTTGGACCAGTTATGGGACTGCATTAACTGCTACCCACTGCACAAAGAGTCTTCTCTGACCAAGACTGAGAGCAGCATAGATCAATGGGCATAAATATAAATATTTAAAAGGCAGCTTGACAACATGACCATTTAGCAAAATAATATTAGATTGCCCAAGGACTTTTCACTTCCCCAACCATGGCCCTTTGACAAGGTTATAGAACCAGGAATGAGTTCCCTCCTGTGGACCAGGCCTTAAATCAAATCAGAAAATAGCTGATTGTCTCCATAACTTGATCTTAGATTTAATGCCTTAAATGTAAAACCCAAAAAGATGGTGAAAGCCAAGTATCTACTAGAAAAATAAATAAAAGCCTTGAATGATACAAAGCTCACTTATTTGAGATCAGTATGGCAAGTTATGGGTTGGAACTTGATTATAACATATGACTACAGCACTAGCTGTTCTGGCTGTGAGGGTTCAGATTTGCAAAAGATGATTTCATGCACTTTAGATGTTGCTCCCTGAAGATTAGAGAGATGACTTAGCAGTTAAGAACACTTACTGTGCAGTCATGAGAACTATACTTCAGATCTAAGCAGCCATATAAAAAGCCTGGAGTCTCCTACACACATGTACCCTTAGCGCTCAGTAGGGCAAACACAGGAAAATTTCTAGGGATTTATGAATTCCAGCCTATCCCAGAAAACTTGAGTGGGACTCTACCACAAGGATTAGGGAAAGAGTGAGAGAGAAGGGCACCCTCTTCTGCCCTTTGCATGTGTGCACACATGCGCATGCACACACACACACACAGGCACACATACACACAGAGGTAGACAAACATAACTGAACAAGTCTTGTTTAAAAAAAGAATTTGAGTCTCTGTCCAAAGCAGAAGACACATGTACAGTTCTGCAGCCAAGGAAATACTCATAGCCAACTGTATATTGGACTGGTTTCCTCTCAGGTTGAACCTTTCTTACCTGGCTTGAATCTCTGAATTTATTGACGTATGTACACAATCTTCCACTTGGAAAGCAAGCAAGCAAATTAATTTCAATACTGTGCAAAAACTTTGTTCCTATATGGCTCCAATCGGCTTTATGTTATATGGTGACAAATTACATCTTTATCAATGGAGTGACCACTGAAATAGGTATATAATTGTTGATTTATATAGTTGCCTTTTAATATACAGAATAAAGAAGAGTTGAAAGAATTAAAAGAAGAATAAATGTGTGCTATTATTTACATTTATCTGTGTATATATGTGAGTATTGACTGGATAATTTTATTTTCACTTGAGTCTGAGTAGTACGTCTTCTAGTTCTAGGCAATGTGATAGATCATAATATTGGTTATGCTTTTTCCCATAGCATTTATGTGAATAATTCATTGATATGTAATGGATATACCACACCAAAGAACTACTCATTGACATCCTGCAAACATTTATTGATTTTTACTTTGGTCACCAAGTACTAAGATACAGACTCTTTCATCAGAGGACTTTCCTTGCGAGGGAACTGACAAGTCATAGCAAATTTCAGGGACATGTTCTAAGTGAATATCCAGAGGTATTTATAGCATACCATAGGAAAACAATAGTTATAGCCCTTATCAATCAAGGGAGACTTCCATGAGAGAGCCCAGAGAAAGAGGGATGGAAGTAAGAAAAATAAGTCCAATAGGCAAGAAATTATCTTAAAAAAATATCAGTGTGGGAGCTGGGGAGATAGGTTGGCAATTAAAGCGCTTTCATGAGAACTGGGGTTTGGACCTTCAGAACTCATATAAGTGCTGAGTGGGCATGGCTGCCTGTCTGTAACTCCAGCTTCAGAAAGCAGAGACAGAGGAGCACCAGAGCAGGGTGGCTAAGAAGTCTAGTCATATTGGTGAGCTCTGGGTTTGATTGAGAAAACTTGCCTTAATGGGTAAGGTGGAGGAGCAATTAAAAATGGTTCCCAGCATCAACCTTGGACCTCCACATGCATGCACCCCCCACGCGCACCCCCACACATGAAAAACCTGCATGCATACATATATCATACATACATAAAACACACACACACACACACACACACACACACACACACACCAAAATGGAAAAAGAAAATAAGCTGGTCCCTAAGAAGACCAGTGTACAAAAGCAGACATCAGGTAGAAGATGTTAGCACACTGCCTGAGACAAAAGGGGAATGAAGGGGGCAGCTGCACAGATATGGAAAAACCCTTCAGACAGAGCAGTGAGAAGCAACTGGACACGGTCAGTGGAAGTAGATGAAAGGCACAGCCTATGCGATGTCTGTCCTAGTCAGGGCATGAGGCACACTATCGTAGTTTGGTTTTTGTTGCTGTGATAAAACACTGACCAAAATCTACTTGAGGAGGAAAGAGTTTATTTACAGATTACAGTCCATCATCAACGGAAGCCAGGGCAGGAGTTAGAGCAGGAAACTGGGGCCAAAGCTGAAGCAGAGACCCCTGGGGAACACCACTCACTGGCTGTCTTCCCCTGGCTTGCTCAGCTTCCTTTCTTGTATAGCCCTGGCCCATTGGAATAGGGACGGCACTGACCACAGTGGCCTGGCCTCCTACATCAATTAACGTTCAAGAAAATGCCCCACAGACATGGCCAGTATGATGGAGGGAATTCCTTGGTGGAGGTTCCCTCTTCCCAGGTTTGTGAAGTTGGCAACCAATATTAGCCATCACACTGGAGGGAGGGGACCCGGTGGGGAGAGCAAGTCGAGAAGTGGCAACAGTAATGGGAGGAAGCTGGAGAAGAGGAAAAGAGTCTGAGAGAGACACAGCTGAACTGTCTGTGGGACAGGCAGTCGTGCTGCCCAGAAGGCTTTCAACTAGTCCCTATCTTCTTATGTTAAAAATCCACAGTGAGAATTTTCTGTGGGCCAGGCTCCATGGCTAGGCTGTGGGAACACTACAGGTGCAATGAGATAAGCATGGTTCTTTCCCTTGTGAGATCTAATGGGAAGCAGAAAATCTTCTTAATGTTTTCCCAGTGACAAACAGAAGGTATAATAAAGAGCAATAGGTGCACTGACGACTGTATAAGCTTCTAGGAGCTGGGTCATAGACAGAGATTTTAATCAAGCTGAACTTGATGAGAGGAATTTCATACTAAATATTGTCTACATTAAACCTAATGTGTAGGAACAAAGCAAGTGTGTAGTGGGACATGGCAGATGGTAGGAGTGACAGTGATAGTAAGGGCCAGATGAGTCTCTTCAGATGGGGAAAACATTTTATGTAAACCCTGAGATACACTGAATTGACTTTACAAGTGAGTTGAAGGTTAAAATCCTTGGACTCCACATTATGAGTGGACAGGAAATAAGAGATGATAATTATAAAGGGAAGGTAATAGAATATGTGACATGAAGGAGAAAGGGGAATAGCGAGGAAAGAATAGTACTGAAAATGAGGGGCTAGGGAGACTGGGCAGAAGTGCAGAGGGTAGAGAGCAATCAAAACTAAGTATGAAGTCTGCATAAAAATGGCATAAAGAAACCTGATACTTTTCATATTAATTAAGAAAATGAAAACAAAATATAACCAGCGTGTGAGGACGGCATGAAGAGAATTATAAACCAGATTCTAAGATTTGGACCTTATCTTAAAGGTAGTTGTGCTGGATAGCTTTAGTGTCAACTTGACACACCTGGGTTGAGGGAGACTCAATTCGGGAATTAGCTCCATTGGACTGGCCTGTGGCCACATCTGTGGAGTATTGTCTTGATTGTCGAGCAGTGTGGGAGGGCCCAGCTCACAATGAGTGGTGCCACCCTGGGCAGGTTGTTGTGTACCATATAAGAAGGCAGGCTGGGCATGAGCCAGGGGAGCAAGCCAGTAAGAAGCACTCCTCCATGGCCTGTGCTTCAACTCCTGTCTCCAGTTTCCTGCCCTGAGTTCCTGCCTTGAACTCCCCGAGTGATGAACTGTGACCCAGGAGATGTGAGCTGAATAAACCCTTTCCTCCCCAAGTTGGTGTTGGTCAGAATGTTTTGTCACAGCAATGGAAGGCAGACTAGGACAGAAATTGGTACCAGGAGTGGGGTTCAAACCCAGGTGGACATATGTCCATTGGATGTTTGGAGAAGTGTGGAAGACTCTGGAACTTTGGGCTAGAAAAGCTGTTGACTACTGTAAGCAAAGCTTAATGGGCCATTCTAGTAGAAGCCTGGAAGAAACCATTATTGCAAAAAAAATGTAGTTCCAGAGGAAAATAAAGACTTAGGCAGGAACTGGGATCTTTTATCAAAGAGTCTGGCCACAGTTTGCCCACAGCCCAAATGCTTCCCTGATGCTAAGTTGAAAAGCAATGGACTAATGTCTTTGGCAGAGGATATTTCAAGACAGCCTAATGTAGAAATGGTGGTGTGGTTATTAATGGTGAATATTGTGCAGCTCTACAGTGAAAAGGAGCAAATGGGGCAGAAAGAAATGCAGAATGTACAGTTTGTATCTGAAAAGTGCACTGGGAAGATTAAAGGTGGGGCCAAGGCATGTGAAGGAGAGGCTCCCTTTCATAAGGAGATTAAAGTGATTAAGGACAGGCCTAGCTATTTACAAGTAAACAATGGAAAAAGTGAGATTAAGGAGGGGCCTCAAGATTTACAAGTAAACAACAGAAACAGTACTTTCAGGGCAAGACCACACCCAGCTAATCCTCCAACTTTTGAAAGGAAAATACTGAAAGGGTTTTCTGCTCCAACAAGTCCAGGGCAGAGAAAAGTTGCAAATGTGGTTGAAATAGGCCAGGGTCCATCCCAAACTTGCTGCCAATCTCAGCAGTTTCATTCACATGGTGCTGGCATTAGAGGCATGAAGTTTGCAAGAGTGAAGGGGTCATCAGTTCTTCCTCCAAGGTTTCAGAGAGCCGCCAAGGTCAGGCAAAGTGCAGAAGGGGCACCCCTGAATAAAGAAGGCCCTGATAGGCCATTGTGTGAAGCTTTGAATGTGAAGCCTCGTTGGCAGCAGAGACCCCAAGAAGACATTAGAGATGGCAGAGCTGTGAGATATTTGCGAAGGAGAGCTTCATACAGGGAGTGGTACCAGCCGAAAGAGATGTATACTGCAAGCACAGCTGGAAGAGCTGAGCCATCTAAGCCCTTTGGAAGCAAAGTCCCAGAAGTTGCACATGGAGCTACTGTACTTGGTGTTTGCCCTGCTGGTTTTTCAGTCTTGTTTTGGTCCAATATTTCCTCACTCTTCTTCCCTTTTGGAATGTGAATGTGTATTCAGTTCCACTGTATGTTGGGAGCATGTAATTTGTCTTTTGATTTTACAGGAGCTTAAAGTTAAGAGATTGGCCTGTGTCTCAGAAGAGATTTTGGACTATAGACTTTTGAATAGAATTGAGACTGGTAAAGATTATGGGGACTTTTAAGGTTGGACTAAATGCATTTTGCATTTTATATGGTCATGAGCCTATGGGAGCCAGGGAGTGGAATGTGGTGGTTTGAATGAGAATGTCCCCCATAGGCTTTAAGTATTCAGACATTTTTGTCTCCAGTTGGTTCCACTGTTCTTGGAGGTCTCAGAAGGTGTGGCCGTGCTGGAGGAATTATGTCAATGGGGGCGGGCTTAGTGTGTTTAACAAGCCTCTCTGTCTCCAGTCTCTCTCTCTGCTTCCTGTGCTCATTGCAAGATGTGCCCTCGGCTTGCTGCTCCAGCCCCAGTCACCATGCTTCCTGCCACGATGGACTCTAATTCCCCGGAACTGTCAATCTTAAGCTCAAATAAACTCTTCCTTTTAAGTTCCCTTGGTTGTGGTGGTTTTATCACAGCAACAGAAAAGTGACTAATACAATAGTGATGAACCGTTCTCACTTGCTTAGGTTTGAGTTGCCTTAGATATAATCTTTTAAGGTAAATTAGACCAGACTTGGGCCAATGGGGATAACTGCTCATCACAGAGAGCTATGTGAGTATCCTCTGTAGATGGAGGTTTTCATATATGATGGAGTTTTCAGACTGGGAAGACCATTGGCCATGGTTGTAGAAATAGGGTACCAAAATGACAGGGAAGTTATGACAGTTTTCAGGACTGGAGAGATGGCTCAGCAGCCAGGAACCCACATGTAAGCTAATAACTGTTCGTAATCCAGTTCCTGGGGATGTGATGCCCCCTTTTGACCTCTGTGGGTATTGCACGACACAGGTGGACTTACATATGCAGGCAAAATACACACATAAAATAAAAATAAATAAGTCAAAAAATTAACAATATGACAGTTATCAAATTATGAGAGTAGGGGGTTCTATAGAGAGAGCAAAATGGGAAGGATTCATTTAACTGTAATAGATGCTATAATTTAGCAGATAGGTAGATGTATTGAATGATGGAGCTTGATGAGAAGAAAGACAAATGAGTGGATGGTCGTGTTATATTCTAACTCTGAAAATCAAGGAAACAACACAGCCTTGTACAATAAGCTAAAGAGTCCTCTTCTGGACTTGCTGAGTTTTAAGGCTGCAGAAAATATAGGATATCCAGTTAAATTTCAAAGACTGAATTGCTTTTACTGTAACTATGCACCAAATAGGAGTAATTATAGCAATTATACCCCTTTTCTAAAAGAGTATCTTTTATTTATCAGAAATTCTACTTTAAGTGGATGTTTTGTTTTTCAGTTTGCACATCTAGAAACTTGAAAGCAGAATGCCTTGAGATGTGCAGATGGTGTTGTTCCTAGGCTGAGGGAATGTGTGAGTTTGAAGCTCAGGAGGATGATCTAGGCAAAGGCAAGGGCAGAGCGATCACAGAAGCTTTATCAAATTTTTAACAATGCCAGATATTCCCACAAAGTAAGCATGACTGTTCACTTTCAAAGCAGTAAGAAATTCAGCTTTCTCATGCAACATAACTTAATTTTAGTTAGAGTCTAAGGGGGGGCCCTTTTGGTCCTTTTTTTTATTTTTTAAAATATATTTTGTACAAGATTATCACATCTACACCTGTGTCCCCCACCCTATCCCCCCACCCCACCAGAGCTCATGTATTCTGCCAAGCATGCTTTTCATCTCTTTCTCAGTCTTTCTCAATATTCTCTATGTGGAAGTTGACTGCTTTGAGAAGTTTACTGTTTCAGTCAGTTCTTTGGTGCAGTCCTTTCTGTTGTTGTTGTTGTTGTTGTTGTTGTTGTTGTTTCCAATATGCATCACTCCCAACTGCTTGAACAAAAGCTCAAGGGGCAGTGCACAAGAAATACTTACAACTAGGTAATTGGCACTAGCATCCACAGATGAGGGATAACATTCATCGTTTATTTTTCTGGGACTGTGTTACTTCACTCAGCATGATGTCTTCTAGCTCCAGCCATTTTCCTGCAAAGCTCATGATGTCATTTTTCTTTACTGATGCATAGATCTCCATTGTGTAGATGTACTACATTTTCTCTATCCACTCGTCAATTGAGGGGCATTTGGGTTGGTTCCAGCTCCTTGCTATCGTGAAGAGAGCTGAAATAAATATGACTCTGCATGTATCTCTGTGGTGGGGTGAGTCTTGAGGGTACATGCCTAGGGGTGGTATGGCTGGGTCGGGTGGCAAGTTCATTCCAAGTCTTCCAAGGTTTCTCCACACTGTTTTCCATAGTGGCTGTACGAGT
>VZQC01011362.1:14674-76025 GCA_009823505.1 Rhizomys pruinosus
ACTCATGACACATTTTTAAAAAGTCCAAATTCTCTTTAAAAATCTGAAGTTTCTAAATCACGGGTTCTTGTAATATCAGAGTTAAATACCGCTTATCTCAAAGGAAAGAACCAGGCAAACTTAAGCAAACCAAAGTCCAACATTGTAGCCCTCAGTGTCTGACATCTTGGACTCAGTCATGATCTTCTGTCTCCAAAGGCTAAGGTAGCTCCACTTCTCTGGCTCTGCCATCCAGAGCACATGAAGCTTGTTTCATAGGCTTAGGCCGGCTCCACTCCACACCTGCCTCTGCCCTTGGTAGACATCCCATTGTCCTGGCATCTCCAGTCTGCTGAGGTCTCCATTACAACTGAGGCCGTACTTTCACCAATGGCCTCTCCAGGCCTCACATGGTGCCAAGCCTCAGATTCTCTCAACGACTCCTTCAGTCCTGGGGGTTTTGACTGCAACTGAGGCTACACCTTCGCCATGGCCTCTCCTGGTCTCTATATGACCCCTTCATTTCTGCAGCTTTCATGTCACCAAAACCACTACCATGTGGGAGGCTTGCATATTACCAAGATCAGCTTGCAGCTTGAGGTTCAGCACAAGCCGCTTTTGGACTGCAGCTTCTGTGTGCTGACCTTGAGAGAATACTTCCAAGATAATTTTCACCTCAGTGATGTTGATCTGTCTCTTATTAGTCACAGCTGATTTTTCAGTTCCAACTAACTAGCATCATTTTTCCAGTAAAGCCTAAAAGGTTTCATTTCCACAAATACTTAATTCAAGTATGTCACACAAATATGCCTAATAGAGTCTGACTCTCAGACTTCCCTCTGAAACATCAAAAGCCAGGCCTCCATCATCTACATTTCTCTCAGCATAACTGTTCCAAGCCCGACAGCAAACAGTTCATTCAGCTCCACACACTCAGTGGTTTTCCAGCCCTAGATTCCAAATGCTTCCATCCTCCTTCTCCTAAAACAACATGTCAGCTCTGTCACAGCAATGCCCCACATTCCTGATACCAACTTCTATTCTAGTTACTTTTTTTTTCTTTTTTCTCTTTTTTGAGACAGGGCTTCCCTGTAGCCCCAGCTGTCCTGGAACTCATTATGTAGACCAGGGGTGGCCTTGAACTCAGAGATCTGCCTGCTCTGCCTCCTGAGTGCTGGAGTAAAGGCATGCCCACCACTCCCAGCTCAGGGTACTTGTCTATTGTTATGATGAAAACCTGACTAAACCAACTTGCGGGAAGAGAAGGTTTTCTTGCCTAAAGGTCTGATCACAGTTCGATCCTTAAGGAAGCCAGGTTGGAACCTGAGTTAGAAACTGAAGCAAACCACAAGAGGACTCTGCTTATTGGCTGGCTCACCTGGCCTGTGTTTCAGCTGCTTTCTTACACAACTCCAGACTACCTGCTCAAGGTGCCACTACCGCAGTGGGATGGGCCCTCCCGAATCACTCAACGATCAAGAAAATGGCCCACAGACATAGCCGCTTCTGAGGCTTTTTCCATTCCTTTCCTCTTCATTGGATGAGTGTTTGATTTCCTTTTTCATTTCCTCTTCTGATTTCTTTAGTATTTCCACTTCCTTTTGGAGCTTCTCAATCTCTTCCTGTAGCTCTTTGCTTTGCTGGTTGGTTTCCTTATCTTTTTCAGCATGGGATCTTTTCAGTGTTTCTACTTCCTTCTGGAGCTTGTCATTCTCTCTCTCTAGGTCCTTCTTGAGTTTTTCATTCTATTTTAGTAATTCTTTGATTTGCTCTTTATAATCTTGTACTTCTTTAAGTATGTTCACAATTGTGCTTTTGATATCTGTGTCCTGGGCTATCCCCAGGGGGATCCCACTGTAGGAATCTTCCACAGGGTTGGTAAAGCTTGGTGCAGGATTATCCTGCACCTTTCCCATGTTGTCTCTTCTTAGTGTTCCTGGCATATGGGCTTCTTCTTGTCTGTATCCCAATGTGAGTCCCAAATGCCTCTTCAGTGTGTTGAGGGCTTGCTTTGCTTGCCTCCTTCAGATGCCTTCTTCATAGTACCAGTTGGAGGGAGTGGGGGGGTCAGCTCTGCACTTCAGGTGGTCTTGGGAGATCTCTAATCTCAACACTCACACAACCCCACCTTTTATACAAGCTGGGAGGATAACTCTGCCCCCACAGCCACAAAAGCCAATTAAGCCAAAGACCACTAGATTAACTAGTTTAAATCAAACAACAATATGCCTTGCTGAAGCACCCAGCTCCTACCTACCTACCTGGGCTCTAGGTGGTCTTGGGAGATCTCCCACTCTTTTGTTTCTGACACCAAAAACTCACCACCTTTTATTTCCATTTTCATGTGCCTGTATGTGCTGCACATGTGTGTATGTATATTTGCATGTGGGGGGCATATGTGGAGATTGCTATGCACATATCACATATGTTTTGAGTGTGTGTGTGTGTGTGTGTGTGAGTGTGTGCATTTGTGTGCCTGTGGAAGCCCCAGGTTGATGTCCAGAATCATTCTTCTGTCTTATTCACTGAGGCTGCATTCTCAATCAAACCTGGAGCTGGTAGGAATGGCTGAACCTCACTGACCACCTTGCTCTGGGGATCCCCTTTATCTTCTGAGGCTCCAATTACAGGTGGGCTACCACTTCCCGCCAAAGTCTTACATGGGCTCTGTGGGTCAGACCTCAAGTCTTCATTCTTGTGCAGCGGGCCCTTCAACCACTGAGTCATCCCTCCACCCCATTACTACCTTCTTAGTGTGGAGAATTTGACAAAACGGTGCATACTTCCAAAAGCAAGGACTTTTCTTCCAAATGAATTTTAGAAACACAAGATCAACTTAGAAACATCTATTGATTGATTAGGAAGCTTTTTCACAATGTTCTCTGAAATAATTTCAAGATGAATATCCTTCCTCGCTACCTTAGGCCACAGAATTTATTAGCATATAAATAAAGCTTTTAGAGCTGCAGATATTTTTAATCCCATGTAATAGATAAATCTGTAGAAACAGATATCCTAATACAGGTATTTTATTACTTGATTATGGAACCATTCAGATAACTAAAGATTTTATTGCATTACTGAAAGCAAGTATCATAATTTTTCAAAGACTTGCCCCTCTTTTAGATATATTTTTAAGAATTAGCAGGATAATTGGGAAGGTAAGAATGTACCAATTTTTTTTGCCAAAAGATCTGTTACATTGCAGTGGCCTTCAGGGTAAACACAATGACCAGACCTGCTGGTATGGGGCAGTAGGCTCTCTTAGCCTGCTTTTGGTGAGCCTTGCTTCTAAGGCACTTGGATCCACTTGCCAACTCAGGACCTTCAGCAGCTGCAGATCTTCTCCCAGGTTTTTTTTTTTTTTCTTGGACTTACTAGAGAATGCCTTGCATGTGTTAATAGGCAAGCTATGCTTACCCCCAACCTGTGAACCTGGCTTCCTTATGTTCCAAGTGAATGAGTCTACAGCTCTCCCTGATGGGCAGACAAGCGACGACCTCACCTTGGCTCCAAAAATACCACCAATAAATTAATTACATCTATTATTATTCTAAAAAAATAAAAAATAAAATAAGCAAGTCTGATCTACAATTATACTAACAACTAACATTTCCCATCAACAACACTTCTCTACAAAATCTGAATAAGATACACAAAAATAGTTGATGCAAATGATACTAATTTTCTGATGTATATAGTAGTGCGTAGGTGAAATGTTTCATACTGTAGCGTAAGGTGTAAAATAACCCTATAACTCACTCTAGAAGTAGCCGATGATACGACCGGTTTTAGACAAACTTCGTGATACCATACTACCCTACTGCTGTAGTAGAGAAAAAATTAATTCACCATGTCAGAATTACCCTTCGAGAGTGCACTAATATGTACACACTTCCGCTAGCTGTGTGAAATCTGATCCACAGAAGCATGGGCCAACCACTAGCAAAGTACGATACAGCTGTAGGTGGCACGTCTGTCATTCGCACCCAGGCCACAAAAACACACATTCTACAAGTAAGACATAAGACATATATCGTAACATGCCAAAAGAAACGGTCAACACCTAGGCAAGTAAGACTTGTCAAAAGTACTAATAATGTAGATCAATATATAAGTAATAAATAAGATTAATTCTCTATAATCTACAACAACACTTCTCATCACAAATCGACCAGAGCTAGATGATCATCCTTACGCAAGCCCCTGGATGAGATGGAACGAACGCAAAGATACGAGAGCCATCAACACTTCTCATTTTAATGGAGGGCTGAGTGAGCATGACTAAGCGCTGAGCAGTCGTTAAGGAGAGGACGTACTGGCTCAACACTCTTGCAGCATGGATCCAGCAATAGGTGTTCAGATTCACAGCATCGCCAGCATGGTGGGCACAGAAGCAAGAAAAAATAATATTATAAAAAAAGAAAAAAAAAGCTGGGCATGGATGGTGGCACATAGAGGAATGTTCATACGGGACACTTACCTGATCCACCCTGACCGCACGAGTCAGATTAGCTGGCATGGATGCAGGTGAACATACGAGGGGTAGCTGATAAGTTGTACAGTGGATATTCAGATATCTAGAGGGAAGGTCTCCCATAAGAACCCGCAAAAGCAGAGAGAATGCAATGCACATGAGGTGTACCCTTTTAAGTAAGATTGGGATGCATGTAGCTGACGGTTGTCGTCACTCTCAAAAAATTAGCACGCTAGCTGATCGGAAGTACTACTGCCTACAAACTAGCATACTAGTACAGTCTCATCGTAGTTTCTCAGATGAGTAGTCCGGCATGGCTAGGTAGAAGTGACCTCATGCGATGACTCAAAAGAGCTACTGTGCCCGTAGTACGTACGATATCGAGAACTTCCTATCCAGTAACTAGCCAAGCTCTTCATCCTTGTAAGGAACAGCAGAATAGGTGTTCCACAGATCCTCTTTGAAATCGTCTAACATCACATCACCATGCATGGACTACCCCAAACTTCTCGTGATAGGGTCTCAAGTGAGGCTTTTAAAGCCATTAGTAGCATTAGACTCCTCCCTGCAACAACAAAAAAAACCACAAGCCGCGCCTCCTACGACACTAGCACAATCACTGATGAAGACATTTAAGACATTTTACACATATCATACCTCTATTCTAAAATCAATACTCTTGGGTTGCCGCATATTTAAATAGACCATTTACGTCTCTAACGCATGTGCATGGGCCCGGTAGTAGTCCAGTAGACTCATGTGATTCTGTAGACTCTTAAAATACTACCTTACAAAAACAGAGGTTATGAGCCATAGTTTGCTTCTAGCAAAGAGAGGTGTACGGAGTCCTGTCCATGACAGCTTGTGCCCGGAACATGCTGACTGTCGAGGTTATGATTCCACTAAAGATATAATGGCTAGACGAGTGCATTGGGGTTATTTCATGGCATAATCTGCTTTACGATAGAACTGAAAAACTAGTCTAATCAAAATAGCATGTAGGAAGAGAAAAATGCTGGACTACTCTCGGCTCCGCTGCTCCAGCTCATAAATAATGCGAAAAAGACAATCATAGCACTCTGATAGCATCGCACTGGAACTAATATCAAGTACTTAGCCATAGGACATCGTACTCCCGACAAGTCATATGTCAAGAAACATGGAGCCACACATGCACAGTTGCAATCTGCCTACTCATTCTCTCCGATCGCCTCAGGAATGTCAGTGGACGGCCGCATGCGCTGTGGCCTATGGGTAACCCGACGTCATCTGCACTGACTTAGCCTGACTGCACTACATGAGAACGATGCTCCTGTCAATATAAAAAGAAAGAAGAGAGATAGGCCGAAGAGCTAGGCACACATCACAACTTGTCACTACATATAGCACACTATGGTTTATGAGACTTTCAAGAGTCCGGCCCCTCTCAGTTACTTGGCTCATTTAAACCTTTCACACACAGACATTAAACAAGCATTTTCCTTGCACACCTACGTTCAGATATCCTACTTCTGACTCGCTTCCTACTACCATTTCATTCAACAGCCACACTTTCCCCTCTTCTATAGTCACAATTCCTCAGACTTTCGCCTCTTCAATTTCATCTCATCTAGGGCTGTTCACAAACCCAAACAACTCGCTCGCAGCGCGAGAGTGGCGGGGCAAATCGTAGTGCATCGCTCCAGTCTTCCTAGAACAGTCATTATGTCTCGCATGGTAAGAGTGCTTCTATCAAGGAGGTCCAAGTCTTGTCGCTGGAGATAGACGCATTCACTTGAGATGGTCCTTCGGTCAAAAGGTGTCCTAATAGTTCATCGCGGGTCAACGGCAGTCGTAGAGGCTCAGTGTAGGGTGTGCTCGAGCACGTAATAGAGCGTGCGCGGTAGGAGTGCAATCATCACTCGCACAGCGCAGCACAGATATCCCTGCTTCCATCCCACTTTCTCACGCTAGCGATAGCGGGCTGAGCCCACACCACCATCTTCCTAACAGGAGGCCCTTCTTTGAAGCCCTGGGGGGGGGCCACAAGAGTGCGGGCAGCGTGCGTTTCATTATCAGAGCCTGTCAGTTAAATGTGGTACAACGCGTGGTAGCGTCTGGGTCTTGTGTGTGTAGTTCCACCATCATAGGTCTACATCAGCAGAGTAGCGAGAATGTGCAAGGCGTCATACATACAGTGGAGCTTCACTGAAACCGTGCTGCTGTCCCTCATAGTTGTATCACTAAAGTAACCAGCCAACGCAGCCATATGTTACTGGCTGTGTACAATCTCCTAATCTGTCTCGCCTTAATATCCTGGTCATGACAGTAGAGGTCTCATACCTGAGTAAAATCTCTTATTAAGGTGTGTCTATACTGCTATGTCTGCTAGTCTCTCTCAGGCGGATCACCACTCCCTCCACGTTCTCTTAGCTCTTTACAAACTAGTCCAAGTCTGCTGCGGGCCCATCTCTGTGGTCGCATCCTGCAGCAATGCTCTATAAAGAGCTTCACCTCACTGCTGACTGGTTTGAGGAATGCAATCTATTTCTTCGCTCATAACCCCATACTCTCTGCTCATCGTTCCATGCAGCCGTCTAGGTCGGATAGTGTGTCCGTCAGATCGCTTCGTCACGCTTAACTATACTCTCTTTCCTCGACTTAAAGAACTACGCCTCGATCAGATCACGCTATTTGCGGGTTGTCCAAGTTTCCAGAGGCTCTAGTAATGGAGTCACAATCTACACTGGGGGTGCTCTCTACAAAAATGATGTTGATGTGTCTGTGTCAGGTACATGGAGCATATGTGAGGCAAGCTGTCCTGAAAGGAGGAGCCAGGGTCTGTGTAATCCCTTCCGCAGCACTTGTAAGTAGACATATCAAGTCGCGGCAGAGGACTGCTCTGTGAGTGTCAAGGGACTGCGAACGTCGCGTCGACTTTAAATCAGCTCAGTACATAGGGTAGCTCTTCCACGGGCCATTTGTCTTGACACGAACAGGGTAGACGTTCTCCCAAAAGCCAACCCGCGTATTACCCTCTATATTTCTTAGCTCCTAAGACACTGAAACCCTAAGACTGCGCCTTCCTCTCGAGTGCGTCACTACGTAAGAGATGTTAGAACTACTAGAGTCTGGTGCTCTCAGTGGTATCGCCACACAGGGACACAGTTTCATTTCTTTTTATATTGCGGAGGTGGTAGTCGCATCATGTTCATAGTCTTTCCTAGATCATGCCTACATCCGCAATTCTAGGTCTGGTACATCTATACAATTGACTGTATGCTGATGACCACACTATGAGTCTTGGGTTCACTTCCCATGGTTCTGTAATAAGCTCTAATTCAATAACCTCTAAAGTCTGCTGCATAAAATGCAAGAATCCTCGTCTGATATCCATCGCCTTGTCTCAGCATTGCCGGTCGAGTCTGTAGACGAGCTATTGCACCATGTGACACGCCACGCTGTCAGTAGCGTATGACGGTCACTGACTCCTCCTGCAGTTCAGGACCCGGTGGCTCTCAAACAATGGTCAAGAGGAGAGACTGCAGCCCTCAGCACGCCACGATTGGCGGTGCCCACACCCTGCCGAGACTAGGCCTGCTTGGGACTACCAAGTTAGGACGAGTGAGACGGGAATATCAGTTCCACAACAGGGTGGACTCAATGACGCTACCCACTGTATTGGGTGACCCTTCTCCACACAGGACGATTGTGGCATGTGAGGAAGTAGGGCGGCTACAGTTGGCAGGACCTGGAGCTATAGCAGACACCTGTGCGTAGGGCTCAGTGACACATTTGCCACTACCAGGGGAGGCCCCTGGAAAATATCAAATGAAACCTATAAATAAAGGAATACCTCGTAGTCTATGTAACATAATGCCCAGGAGGATGCTATAGGTTTCTCTCTCCACGACGAATAATAACAAGCAACAGAAAGTGGTAGGCAGTAAGTAAACGAATAGAGAGAGGAGATGGCTGAGATCCATGCTACTAGGGGAACACTGGCCTTACTAGGTGTGGTAGCAGTCACTCCTGATGCAGTGAAGACTCAAACCAGTGTGTGCCTGGAGTAGAGGGAACCATTGGTCAATAGTAGTTCTAGAGCCACCTGAGCAGGTCATACTGAGTAGCCGCCATAAAATCGCTTGCTGTTCCTACTAACATCTCAGTGGACAGCCGTGACAGCTGTCGGTTGAGGGACTAAACATGCGTCTTGAGTCCGCTAGGTACCTTGAGACACACGCAGAGATATTAGTATATGGGTGGGTCCTTGTCCATCTCCTACCAAGCTGTGGCAGGAAATTAGGTGGTCATCTTCTGTCGTCTACTACGCCATGAACCGAAGTTTGTCTGAGACGAACCTGCCAGCAGGTGGATGTATACTTCCTACTTCGATCGACGTGGCGGTCGTCCATGGCAATACATGGCTCATGAAGTATGACGAGGTCAAGAAGACTTCAAGTTGATGTGTTTCTTCATTAGCAAGCAGAAGGGTCTGAATTGGTTCTCCAGAACCCATGTGAAAAACAGCCAATATGGGACTGCCTCATAATTATATCAAGGGTTCGTTTATATGTGCATGCCATAGGTACAAGTTGCTTTACACAGATGCGCCGTATTCGACTCCTAGGGGCGTTGCGTTAGCAACATACTGGGATGTCAAGACTCCTCGTGGCAGGTGGTCTCACTGGCCAACTGCCAGCTCTACCTACAAATATAAGACTTTGGTGTGTTTTTCACATGATAATGAGTAGTTTCTCGTACATGTAAGTGTTTATGAATCATACTAGTTAATGCTGCCCAGAGGCCAAGAGAGGCCCATGGATTCCACCCCCAAAAACTGGAGTTTGGCTTGGTTGTTAGTTGCCAATTGTAGGGTGTTTGGGAACTGAAGCCCAGGTCTCCTCGCAAGAGCAGTGGTGCTCCCTAACACACTGAGCCATACCTTTTATCTTCCTCATATTTTTTTTTTTTTTCTTTTTGGGGGGGCCCGATTTTGAGACAAGGATTCGTCCCTGGTCCACGCCGAAAGCTGGCCTATGATCTCGACTCTGTACGCCAGGCTGGCCTAGAACTCGTTCTGTAATCCGAGGCTGCGCCTTGGAGAACTCACAGAGATCCACACTGCCCCTTCTGCCTCCGAGTGCTGGGATTAAAGGGGAGTACACTACCAGGCCAGCTCCCTTCATTCTCTATTAATGGGGTCTTTCAAAGATTAATTTGTTAAGACTTTGATCAAGTACTTTGGTGACATCTCTAGATACGATTATGAGTTGCCCAATGTTGCCCCACCGGGACTCTTTCTCCTATATTTTCTTTTAGATATTTGTAGTTTTAGGTTTAATTTAGGCCTCTAGTGCATTTAGAAACACATGGTATAAAATATGAAGAATTTTTCCCTTTTTTGTCTTTTTTCTTGGCATAATTAACCTAATTGTTTACGGCCATTTGACAACAAAATTCTTTCCCTAGCAATACCCTTCCTATTGGTATAGAAAATTAGTTGTACACATATTAGTCTCTTTTTAGATTCTATTCTGTTCTGTTGAAGCATCTGCCTACCTTGATGTTGTCTGGACTACTGTAGCTTTAATAGTGTTTTTATACAAGGTAGTACTAATCTTTCAGTTTAGTTCCAAAGATGATCTGGCAACCGTAGTCCCGTGAATTTCTACATATTTTAAGATTAGGTTATCAAATTACAACACAACCACACACACACCCACTCCAAGAACTTTTAGACTGGGAATGTATATATGTATAAATAAAATCAAGAAATAACATCTTATGCTTGCTTCTGGCAGCACATACTACTAAAATTGGAACAATACAGAGAAGATTTGCATAGCTCCTGCATCAAGAATGACATAGCAGAAATTCATGAAGCGTTCCACGATTAAAAAAAAAAAAAGAACATACACATCTTAAACATACGGATTTTGCATGGTATGGTGGCACTGCCTGTTAATTCCGCCACTCAGCAAGCAGAGGTAGGCGGATCCCTGTGAGCTCAGGCAGCCTGGATCTACAATAGCAAAGTTCTAGGCCAGCTGGAAATAGAGGGAGATCCAGTCTCAAAAGACCAAAAAACTTGACAAACNGGTGTATATGCAGAGTGAGAAGCGATGTGTGCTCACTTGCAGGTGCATCAGGTCCTCTGCTGCAGTGACAGGAGGGTGTGAGCTGCTAAACCTGGGTGCTAGAAAACTTAAATTTAGCTGGGTGCCTGGAAGAGGAACAATTACTCTTACTCACTGAACTATCTCTATGGCCCCCCGAATGATTTTTTATTGTTTTATTTGAACTTTTTAGCTTTGTACCGTGGATCTTTTTATGTGAATGTTTGCAAATTTCGTCTATATGTTGATGATATTTAGATTGATGCTCTCCTCTCTCGACGCGCCTTTAATAGTACTCTCCAAGAGATATATATAATATTATAATATCATATATTATATTCACCCCACACACACACACACACACACAACAAATATATAATAATTGACATCATCTACATGGATTCATTCACTGGCCAGAAGAGTCCAAGGCTGATAATATCGGTCTGTTCCTCTAAGAGCATCACTTGCAAAAGTTACTTAGCTTGGTTGACATTTGCTACCATTCCTATGTCTGTCCTGGGGATTGTCTGTCAGACTTGTATAGGACTTGCGCGTGCTGTCCATTGCTGTGAGTACTACGAGTACAACCAGCTGTCTGAAAGCTGTTTCCTCATGGTCATCCGCCGCTTTTGATTTACAATCTTTTTCTGCCTCCTCTTCCCAGTATTTCTGATTCTCGTTTTATATTCATGTCAATGCATGTGTTGTACCGTGTCTTACGAGAAATGTATAAAACGCTTTTTGTGTGTTTCATCATTTCTTCCTTTGTCCATCCTAACTTATTCAGAGGGGAAGAGGCAAAGATGGAGGACATCCATACAAAGGGATAAAAACTCAGTCAAAAATTTCATTATAAGAAGGTTTTTCAAAAAAATATGGTTAAGTCAAAATTACACGACCTGTGGCAGCCAATCTAACTTTCTGATTGGATAGAGTCAGTTTTATTTTTAAAAAGTGGGTTCCACAAAATTATTGCGGGTTTATTTTACTGCTAGTATTCTTCTTCATATGTGATAGCATAATAGATTCAACTAATTGTGCAAAGGTCAGGAACTGCCAGGATGACATAATTTTTGGAAATTTCTGAAAATTTTGTAAAAAAAAAAAAAAATAGAGTTTTAAACATCATTTGGTACTTATTGAGCAAGTTTATACTCTAGTGGGAAGGCATTAAAACACAACTAACAAATCTTGGTCACCACTCAGCATAGATATCAATGCAGGCTGGTTACATCCTGACTCAGGGTATACAGCTGGGTTTGAAGTTCAGTTGTGCCACTTAAAAACAAAAAAAAAAAAAAAAAAAAAAAAAAAGAAGAGCTCCTATCCCCCCAAATATTGATTTTACTTTAGCCAGATGTGTAGCAAATTCCAGACTGGCTAGGGCTAAAGGGAAACTCTGTTTCCAAAAAAAAAAAAAGACTCTCTCTCTCTCTCTATCACAAACACACACACATATATACATATACATATATATGTATATATATGTATATGAGAATGTGTTTGTATATTTACTTTAAACTTTTAATATCCATAAATGTGATATACCTCTCATTTAAGTGATTTTTATATATATGAGATCATCATACATGGATTCATTCACTGGCCCCAGCAAGAGTCCCAAGCCTATAAGATACTGTCTTTTCCTTCCTAATAGCCATCACTTGCCAAAAGTTACTTAGCTTAGGTTGACATTTGCTACCCACTTCCCTATGTCTGTCCTGGGATTTTGTCTGGTCAGAGCTTGTATAGGACTTGCGCGTGCTGTCAACATTGCTGTGAGCTGACACGAGTAACCGACCAGCTGTCTGGAAAGCTGTTTCCTCGTGATCATCCGCCGCTTTTGACTCTTACAATCTTTCTGCCTCCTCTTCCACAGTGATTTCTGATTTCTTTTATATTCATGTTCAAGCAATGTTGTTTGTACCAGTGTCTTACAGAAATGTGATAAAACAGCTTTTTTGTGTGTTTCATCATCTCTTCCTTCTGTCCATCCTAAACTTAATTCAGAGGGGAAGAGGCAAAGATGGATGACATCCAATAAAGGAAAACTCAGTCAAAAATTTCATTATAAGAGTTCAAAATATGAGTTAAGTCAAAATTACACGGACCTGTGGCAGCCATCTAATTTCTGATTGGATAGAGTCATTTTATTTTTAAAGTGTCACA
Source organism: Rhizomys pruinosus (assembly GCA_009823505.1). Classification (NCBI taxonomy): domain Eukaryota; kingdom Metazoa; phylum Chordata; class Mammalia; order Rodentia; family Spalacidae; genus Rhizomys; species Rhizomys pruinosus. The sequence continues at coordinate 27,398 of VZQC01011362.1, forward strand.
ATGCGTTATTTTTACTGCTAGTATATCTTCTTCAATATGTGAATAGCATAAATAAGATTCTAACTAAATTGTGCAAAGGTCAGGGAACTGCCAGGATGACATAATATTTCTGAAATTTCTTTGAAATTAAAAAAATAGTTTAACATCATTTTGGTATTATGTAGAGCAAGTTTTATACTCTAGCTGGAGAAAGGCATAAAACAAACAACTAACAAATCTTGGTCACACTCAGCAATAATATCAAAGCAGGCTGGTTAGCCATCCTGACTCAGGGGTATACAGCTGGGTTTGAAGTTCAGTTGTGCCACTTAAAAACAATGGCCTTGGGAAAGTACCTGCTTTTCTCTGACTCAGGGTTCTTGTCTGTAAAGTGGGATGACAGCCAGTAGCAGCATTTTAACACAGTTGTGAGCTTTAAACAAAGTAATATGCACATGCTCTGTGCAGGCTGTGTGGCACATAGTAAGCACTCTGTTGTATTATACTATTCAGATTTTGTTTTTAACTATTATTTTTGGTATTTTGTATTTAAGTTTTATTATTAAGTTTCAGTGCTCTTGTGAAATGTTTCATATTTAATCCTGAATGCTGATCAGAGAGGGAGGGAGAACAGCCAAGAACACTAAAAATACCATATATTTCATCATTGTCATCTTGAAAGCAATGTGAATCTTTCAGGCAACCCTAGAATTTTACAAACCTTCTTCCTTTTTAAAAGTCTTATAAATTGTTCTACGCACTAGGTATTGAATATATTGGACAATTCAGATGATAGAAAGTGCTATTTTTGAATGAAGACAGGCCTAGGAGTCCTAATGAATGGCTTTGTTTTGTAATTAAAAAATGGCTGTTCATCAGGCAATAGGACGTAAGGGAGAAACCAATACTAGTTTTCTACTGAAGAGTTATTATATTAAAGTGACTTTTAATGACTTAATGCATCTCTCAGCTCTTACCAGAGAGGTTTTCTTATGCATCAGATGGTGATTAACACAGAAACCCACAACTGGCTGACGGGCAGAGACCAAGAGGCTGCTGAGTGTTGAGCCTTGAATAGGACACTGATGTCAAACTTTTGCTCCCCAAGGTTCAAGGATCATTGTGGAAGGTGAGGAAGAAAGGAAGGTTATAAGAATTAAAGGTGGTGGATGACAACAAGAAAACAGTCTTCCAAGCAACTGGTCAGTTACTCATGTGAACTCGCAGCAATGGCGACAGCATGCACAAGTTTCAAGCAAGATCAAACCAGACAAAATCAGCGTAGACGGGAGGAAGTGGATAAGAAGCTCCAATCCGGAGCTGGAGAGATGACCAAGCGCTTAAGAGCGCCGACTGCTCTTGCAGAGGACCCAGGTTCGATCCCCAGCCCCCACATGGCGGCTGAGAACCGTCTGTAACTCCAATTCCAGGAGAATTCCGACGCCCTCTCCTGACCTTCGTGGCATTGCACAACATGGGTGCACAAACCTACATGCAGACAGTACATTCATAGACATAAATAAATAAATAAATAAATAAATAAATAAATTTAAAAAATTAAAAAAAAAAAGAAGCTTCAATCCAACCTAAGGAAATTGTGACAACAGATGGCTGCTAGGAGGGACAGAGACAGCCTCTTTTAAGCATGGGGCTCTTAGTAGGTCAACCAGACACCAATGGATGGACCCACAGTGAAGGACATTTGGGTCCACAAGTTAGAACCTGTGGACCATGTACATATAATATATATCCTAATGGCGGCAGTCCCACTTTACGGACAAGAACCCTGAGTCAGAGAAAAGCAGGTACCTTCTCAAGGCCACTGGGTGGGGGGTAATGAGGTGAGGTAGGCACACGGCATGGGATCTAAATGCAGTCAAATGATATTGCAGGAAAATCTCAGCCATTCAATAAAAAAGGCCGTTCATTTTAAAAACTAATAATCATAAATCCAAATGAAATATAATTCGGTCCTGAAGATCACACCCATTAAATCAAATCCTTTAAGTTACAGTGCCCTGTCCTGTACACTGATATTTTAATGTTTTGCTGTCTCTGTTTTTTGGGGTGCTTTTTGTTATTTTGCTTATTTACTTTTGATATAAAATATTGTGAATGCGTTTGTAAAGAATTCCATGATAAAATACCAGAGTGTGTCAGTTTGTAGTTTGTTTCTAATGAACCATTCTCACAATGTTTGTTTGTAGTTTGTTCCTAATGAACCATTCTCAAATGGGAAAAGAAGGAAGGAGGCAGATGTCTGTAGAGAGGCTCACCCCAGCCACCAAGTGCTACATTAAACAGCCAGTGGTCAGGGAAAAGCTCGCAAGTTTTAGTGCATTAAATGGCTACTAAAAGTAGACAACTTGGGAAAATTTCTTTAAAAGTAAGCAAAAGTAAGCAAAAGTGAGATCCTTGACTGAGCATGGGCTTCCAGTTCCTTTGTACATCTGACCAACACTGAAGATTCCCTTAAGAGATAAGAGAGACTTGGTGTTCTATATAGAGCTGAGTAGTCAAGGGCACTTGCTCCTCTTCCAGAGGACTCATGTTTGAGCCTCAGCATCCACATCAGGCAGTTCGCAACCACCTGACGCTCCAGGTCTATGAGAGTTTATGTCTTCTGACATTTATGGATGCTGTACTTACATGCACATACCTGCAGAGAGAAATAAATTAATCCCACACACATAAATTAAAAAAAAGGAGAAATAAAATCTTTTTACAAAAGAGAGATGAAAGACCGATGAAAGATACAAATATATTGATGTGATATTAAAAGAAACAAAACAGTAACAGAGGCCCTGAAGTCTTATATGTGTGTTTTTATATTATACCACTAAATCATGATAAACTTGAAAAATTAGATGAAAAGGATAAATTTATAACAAACTGATATTAAAAATCTGAAATGCAAGGGACAAATGGACCAAAACCTACCTGGAAAATTGATGTCATAACCAAAAACCTCGGGCCAAAAAATATAAAGTTGCATCTCACCAAGCTTTTAAGAAATATAATCACCATCTTCTACAAATAGAAGTAAAGTATGGCTTTCAAAGCAACACACAGCCACCTTTGGATCTCTACTAGAAATAGCAGATATAAATTATAACTCATGTTGAAGACTATTCCAGTTTTCCCTCCAACTGACACACCTAGGTCTGAAAGCTTGACATCAATCAGGACTTATGTTCCAGTTGAAGATAAGTCCTGGATCACTCCCTAAGCTGGCTAACTCCAGATCCAGATGCGACCACAGCCAGGTTTTAGTCTGATCTCTCTATTGGCCTCCAAATAAAGATGCTAAGAAGTCTGTCGACTTGACAGGAAAGCGTTTCTTATGTGCAGTGAGCTTTCTTTACATGTAGCTCAGCCAGACTCTCCAAATGTATGGCAGTGATCAGTTGGCAACCTTGTAGGCTGAGTTCTTGCTAATGCACATGTGGATCAATACAGGCAATTTCCAAATGATCTTTGATATGAAACAGGCATATTACCTAAACCGACTTACAGTCATGGCCCACAAAGCATGCTCTCCATTGTCTGAACTAGGCAATTTTCTTATTATAGAATTGTCCTTGGGCCGGATTCATCTAGATATTGGCAATAATACTGTGTTATTACTACTATCCATTAAGGTGCTTTTGAGGTAATAAACATTTATTCATTCAATTCCCAATCTTTCCATAATAGGTCAGAGACCAGAGAAGAGTTCAAGTTGTTAGGGGGGAATGGATGGGAAATACACAGTTTCAGATAATACGTACGATAAAGAAAAGAAACAGCAATAAGAGAGTGAGTTAGTAAGAGCTGAGGGAAACGATAGATGTTGTAAGGAAAAGAGTAACAGGAAAATATTTCAGGGACGTAGATAGGGAATTAATGATATGAGGTCTTGGGGACCGTGATAAGCAATCCTGTAAGAGACTGAGCTTCTGTGATGTGTTGTGGTGTGTGTGTGTGTGTGTGTGTGTACACTTGTGTGCTTTGCAGGTAAGTGTTCTACCACTAAGTCAAATCTCCAGCCCACATATTGTGTCAAATGCTGATATATTTCTACAATAACTTATTCCTACTCAAAATTATTAAAGGCAGAAGGCATGAACAAGGGTAGGGCGGGGGCAGGAAGAGAGGAATGTGTCTAAATTGGACGGAAAGATAATGAATGAAATACACAAATCATCAATATAAGTATTTAAAAAATTATTAAAGGAAGACATGTTTGTAAAATGTGTTTCTAGTTTTAAGATGATACACAATGTCCTTTTACATGGGTTAGTTTGATTAGAAATAGATGAGGTACAAAGAGGAAGTCAACCAAAATTCCAGCATGATCGTGGGCGGGGCTTCCGAGGAGTTACCGGAAGCTGAAGAATGCAGAAGGAGGGAGGCTGCACATTCACTATTCACTAGCATTAATTGGACTCAGGAGGTTACCAATAGCAAAAATAAATGAATAAAAGAGTACATGAGCTAGGCGTGGTGGCACATGCCTTTAATCCCAACACTAGGGAGGCAGAGGCAGGAGGATGTCTGTGAGTTCAAGCCCAGTGTGGCCTATATAGTTAGCTCTAGGCCAGCTGGCTGGGACTAATGGGAGACCCTATCTCAAAAAGACCAAAAAAAAAAAAAATAGAACATGAAGTTGGCAGAGAATGGGCTAAAGGGCACTAGAGAGAGTTAGAGGGAGGTAGTGATGGATGGATGATCAATACACATAACTGTATAAAATAATAAATTATCAAGAATAAAAATAGATAAAATAGTTTTAAAAAGGAAATATATGAGTGAGGTCATAATTAAGTAATTACCACAAGCTCTCTGGGCAAAACTCAATGTCCCACAACACTAATGACTTTAGTGAACAAATGTTTTTTTCCCTAACAAAACAATGACATCAACATAATCTTCTCTGGTAGATATCTTTTTTTTTTTAAATTAACTTCTTATGTGTACGAGTGTATTGCTTGCATGTAGGTTTGTGCACCCGAGTCATGCAATGCTGAGGAGGTCAGAAGAGGGCATCGGATTCCCCTGGAACTGGAGTTAAAGATGGTTCTCCGCCGCCATGTGGGTGCTGGGAATCAAACCCAGGTCCTCTGTAAGAGCAGTCAGTATTCTTTTTTTAAATTTATTTTTGTATGTGTATGAATGTACTGTCTGCATGTAGGTTTGTGCACCCGTGTTGTGCAATGCCACGGAGGTCAGAAGAGGGTCTCAGATTCCCCTGGAACTGGAGTTTTCCTGGAATTGGAGTTACAGACAGTTCTTAGCTGCCATGTGGGTACTGGGGATTGAACCCTGGTCCTCTGCAAGAGCAGTCGGTGCTCTTAACCGCTAGGCTATCTCTCCAGCCTCAAGAGCAGTCAGTGCTCTTAACCCCTGAGCTATCTCTCTAGCCCCTCTTGTAGACATCTTTTGTCTCAGTGACATGTTATCAATAGTCCCTGGAATTTAAATAGAGAAAAAGAAACCTTTAAGCTTCATTTAGGTCAAGGAACTTTTCTTTAAAGAAACATGAAATACAGTCAAGGGGGATCAAAGCAGAGATTTCACTTATATTTGGGAGTAACCAGCAAGCATATAGTACTGTTTTTTTCCAATTACTAACAACATTGGTTGGGCTCATTTATCTTCTCTAGCGCCTTCATCAACGCTTCTCTATTATTCCAAGATTTCTGATCAAACTCTGAAAGGAGCCCCATGATTTCAACTTCAGTTCTGTTTTCAGAATGAGCAGACATGCGTGGTAAACGTAGTCTTTCTGCAGAGGTCTCCAACAGAAAGCCACTGAAAAGCAACAAGGTGAAACTCATTACTTAAAAGAATGCTAGCTTCTGTCAGGGAAATGTTTGTTTGAGGCTCTAAGTGAAGGGGGGTGAGACTCTGACAGCTGACAAAGGACAGATATGAATGGTGAGACATGATCAGATTTAGGAGATACTTTGGAATTGGAGCCAATGTGCTTTGGATTGCAAAGGGATATGACTTGGTTGGTTTTAGAGCAGGACCAAGAATGACTTCTAAGTCTGGGATTTGAGCATTTGAATGGACACTAGTGCCAACACATGAAGTGTAGAAAATTCTGTAGTTTAAGGAGAAAAATTGGAAAAAAATTCTCTTTAGGTATTAGAAATTTAAAATGAGCATTGTTATATCAAAATGGAGAAAATCAACATATATTTTTATTTTTTTGCATTTGGTAATTAAGGGAGATTTCTGTGAAAAATTGAGTAAGATTACTCCAATATTGAGCAAGATTTTCCTAGGAACAGAGTGTTGATAAAGAAGGGTGAAGGGTGCCGGAGAGATGGCTCGGTATTTAAGAGAACTGGCTGCTCTTGCAGAGGACCAAGGTTCAGTTCCCAGCACCCACACGGCAGCTAACTCCAGCTCCAGATCTGATGCTCTCTTCTGTCCTCCACAGTCATTTCTTGCATGTGGTGCACTTACATACATGAAGGCAAAACATTCATACACATAAAAATAAATAAAAAAATTTAGAAATATATTTTATTTAATTTTTGTGGATTTCATACAATAATTCTTAACACCACTTCCCTATCTGAACCCCTCTATAGCCTACCCACAGAACTTAATGCGTTGAAAAAGAGTCTAGGAGGTGGAAAGTCTGTAAGAGCCAGTAGAGAAGTGTATGCCTAGAAGGAAACAGAGACTCCCAGGCTCCTGGGACCTTGCTCATATCAACTTACAGCAATGGTGACAGCATCACAAGAGCCATGCAAACTCAACAAGACAAAAACCAGCATAGAACCGAGGAAATGAACAGGAGGCCACAAGTTTGGCAAAGAATTATTGGCAGCTGGTCACTGCTGGGTGAGGGAGACTTGATCTTCAAGGGAGTGATGCTGGACGGGATGAACAGGCCCCAGTGAATGAACTCACACTGAAGGACATCTAGGTAAGCATTAACATATATGACAAATATATATGCATGAAGTCCTGAGGGCAGGCTGTGGGAAGGGCAGATACAGAAGGGGGCTAAATATGATTAAGTTTTATTTATGGAATCCATAAAATTCAATAAAAAATATATTTTAAAAGAGTTTAGATATTGCTTCCATATTGACAAGGCAGGGAAAATCTATATGTCCAGTCACTTATTAGTTGTTAATTATCCACTTAGAAACAATCCATTTACCTACTTCATTGGCCATAAAAAGTCATGGTCACAGTGGATACCAAAAGAGGAAGCTGGGGAAGTGTTAGTATGTGCACGGAGGGAATGAGAATGGGAACCTGGCAGCAGGTGGGATGGCAGCCAGGCAGTGGGTGCTGATGATAAGGAAAGAAAGGCTGTTCTCAGCTCGTGGACACATTCAGAGACCAGAAAAGTTGTCCAAAAATTTATCTTGTTCTTTGGGCTTTAAAACTAGCAAGAAGGATTGATTGACGTCCTCCCCTGTCATTTTACAATGTCTTCATGCTCACACCCAGGCTAACCTATGTATGAATTCCCAGCCCACCACCCTAGTGCTGTCATACAGTGCTTGCTTATTTGTTTGTTAAATGGTATTTCCTATGATTTAATTAAGTTACTTAAAAAAATATACCATATAAAATATCACAAAATTATAGGCAAATAAAAGATAGTTAGAATTTTTCTTTTTTTTCTTTTTCTTTTTATCTTTTATTGACGTTTTGTGCATTTCATACATCACTTCTCAGTTCAATCCAGACTCATTTCCCCCTCCATGCCCCCCGCCCCTCCCAAGTTCATGCAGTCTGCCATACATGTCCTATTTCCCCTTCTGAGTCATTTCAAAGTTTTTGAAAGCAGATTATTGGGGTGGGGGGAGAACTCTACTGCTTCAGTCAGTTCCCTGTCCCAGTTCTTTTGTTGTTGTTCCCTCCAATCCATATTGTTTCAACATATGCATTTATGTATGTCACACATGTATGTAAATCAAGTCATCTGAAAATAAACTGTATGTTATTTCCAAATCATATTTTGGAGCTCACATTTTTCCCTTTTAATTTTATATTGCTCTAAAATATGCAAACATACCCTCCACCCTTGTACCAAGATTTAAAGTCTGAAAGTAGGTAGTAGGTTAATTCTAGAGCTCATTAAGGGATTCACATTCTAAAAGCACAGATGCTTTTAGATAAAGAGAAATAGAACATTAATGTTGCTCAGTTTGCCTTACTTGATGCTAGCATCCACAAATGAGGGATACCATTCGTCGTTTGTTTTTCTGAGATTGTGTTACCTCACTTAGCATAATGTGAGAGGTTCTCTTGCTACAGGTATAGTGGTGGTCCTGCTAAGGGAAGGGAGGCACAGTGCCCACCTGTGGCCACTGTAGGGAACTGACCCCTGGGCACAGAGATCAGTCGTTTACTTCCATAACCTGACCAGAGAGGTACTTCCAACCTAGGTCCTTAGACTGGGAGATTGGAACGTTTCCTGTCTGGCCATGCTTTTCCACCTGCCCAAAGATTGCTGGCCTCTGGACAGGAATTTCAGGCTGATGGCTGATGGTCTATCTTCAGCCTACATTAACTTACAATTTACTTCACAGCTGGCAATCTGATAGATCTCCTTCCAGCCCCACACCAGCTACCCAGGTTGGTGGTCTGATGGACCAACGTCCAACCCACTCATCACTCGAAATTCAGACCTGCTTTGGCCTGTATGCATACAGAGAAAACAGCCTGGAATTCTGTGTAATGATAGTAATGGAGAATTCGATTTGTTGCCTGCTACTCGCTTTTATAAGAAAAATGATGTCACCTCCCAGAGCCAATCACAGACCCCCAGACCCATGCCACTGCACACTGCTGCACCACCTAGCAACATGTGCCTGGGCCACGTTGCATGCTCCTTCTTGGGGCGGGGTCAGAGAAATCCCATGATTCCCAAATGGTGCCCTGAGGGGTGCTAGCTGAGAACTAGCCCCCAATTCAAACTGGATCTTCTCACAGTGTAATATCATCTAGTTCCATCCATTTACCTGCAAAGTTCATGATGTCATCTTTACCGCTGCATAGAACTCCACTGTGTAGATGTACCACATTTTCTCTATCCACATGTTGGTTGGGGTCACTTGGGTTGGTTCCAAGTCTTTGCTATTTTGAAGAGAGCTGCAATAAACATAGCTGTGCATGTATCTCTGTGGTAGGATGAATCTTGTGGGTATATACCCAGGAGTGGTATGGCTGGGTCAGGTGGTAGGCTCATTTTGAATCTTTTAAGGGTTCTCCACACTGTTTTCCATAGTGATTGTAGGAGTTTACATTCCTACCAGCAGTGGATGAGTGTTCCCCTTTCCCCACAACCTCTCTAGCATTTGGTATCATTTGTTTTCTTGATCCTAGCCGGTCTTATTGGAGTGAGATGATATGTTAAAGTGGTTTTAATTTGCATTTCCTTAATTATTAGTGACGTTGAACACTTTTCAAGATGTTTCTCAGCCGTTTTTACTTCCTTACTTGTGAAGTCTCTGTTCAGCTCTTTGCTCCATCTCTTGAGTAGTTCATTTGTTTTCTTACTTTTGTTTTTTGAGTAGTTTATATACTCTGGATGTTAATGCTCTGTCAGATGTATCAGAGGTGAAGGTTTCCTCCCACTCTGTGGGTTTTCTCTTCACTTCACTGATTGTTTCTTTCGCTGTCCGGAAGCTTCTGAGTTTAATGAGGTCCCACTTGTCAATAGTCGACCTTATTTCCTGTGCAGCTGCTATCTGATTTAGAAAGTCTTTTTCAATGGCCTCAAAAACAATAAAATACCTAGGAACAGCTCTAACCAAAGACACCAAAGATCTCTCCAACTAAAAATGTAAACCTCTGAAGAAGGAGATTGAAGAAGACTTCAGAAGATGGAAAGACCTCCCATGCTCATGGATTGGAAAAATTAAATAGTAAAAATGTCCATTCTACCCAAATTAATATACAGATTCAATGCAATCCCAATTAAAATCCCCAAGAGTTTCCCCCCCTCGAAAAAAAAAAAAAAACCCTGAGGACCAGATCCTCAATTGACCTTGAGAAAATAAAAACCTTGGTTAATCTGAGCTAACAGTGTGGCCTTAAGCATCCAAAAGGAAAGTATAACCACAAATAAATAATTAGTAAGGCCTGAGAAATTGTACTACAAGTATAAAACTTGAGATCTTGGTAAAAAGACAAAAAGTAAAAAAAAAAAACAAAAAAACACAGTTCTTTTTTTTTCTTCTTACTGGCAAGTGCAGTTACCCTGTGGCTGCCACTGCTTTGGTCAGCCTTCAAAGACACGAGACACAGCTTTCAACCTTCCAATATGGACTGAAGACTCATGTCTCTCCAAAAATCCTCCAAACCTTCAGTGCCAGATGGGGACTGCTGAGACATCCAGCTTGTGGATTGAGCTACTACTGGGGTTTCAGCCTCTTTGGAGTATTGATTGCCATTGTTGGACTACCCAGGCTGTGTCACGGAGACCAGTTCAGGAGGGCCAAGATAGGATGTGGTGCTTACTGGACCTCAGTTGGTGACCATGGGAAGGGAAAACCCCAGATTTTGAAAGAGACTGAGAAAAAGATGGAAAAACATGTTTGGCAGAATGTGAGCTCTGGTGGGGTGGGGGGCAAGGAAGGGGAAATGGGTCTAGACTTGTTTGGAAAATTTGTATGAAATGCACAAAGCTTCAATAAAAATTGGCTTAAAATTTCTCCAAGAATCTCTTCACAGACTTGGAAAAAAATCGTTAAATTCATATGGAACAACAAAAGACCCTGAATAGCCAAAGTAACCCTGACTGAAAAGAGCAATACATGCAGGGACACTATACCAGACTTCAAACTATATTACAGGGCTATAGTCATAAAAACAGCCTGGTACTGGCACAAAAACAGACCTGTAGACCAATGGAACAAAATTGAAGATCCAAACTTGAGCTCATACAATTTCAGCCACCTCATATTTGACAAGGGGGCCAAGAAGACACAATGGAGGAAAGACAACATCCTTAGCAAATGGTGTTGGCAAAACTGGATCATCACTTGCAGAAGAATAAAATTAAATCCCTACCTCTTGCCCTGTACAAAAATCAACTCCAAATGGATCAAAGACTTCAATGTGAAACCCAAAACTCTGAAGGTGATAGAAGAAAACATTGGCAGCAACCTACAAGATATAGGGGTAGGAAAAGACTTTCTAAATCAGAATTTCTTTTCTTAATGAAAAAATATTTGACTGATTCTTTGAGAATTTCATACACTGTATTTTTATCATATTCAGATTCTCCTCCTCATCTTCATTCCCATTCCACTATCCAAGTATAAGATATTTTTTGAGATTTAAAAAATGTTATGTAGCTGGGCGTGGTGGCTCATGCCTTTAATCCTAGCACTCAGGAGGCAGAGGCAGGCCGATCTTTGCAAGTTCAAGGCCAGCCTGGTCTATAGAGTGAGTTTCAGGACAACTGGGGCTACAGGGAGACCCTGTCCCCCCCCAAAAAAAAACCCAACAAAAATGTTATGTGTATGAGTGCTTTGCCTGCATGTATGTATGTATGTATGTGCACCGCAGTCATGCCTAGTGCCCACAGAGGCCACAAGAGGGTTTTGGATTCCACAGAACTGGAGTTACAGACTGTTGTGAGCCACCAAGTAGGTGTTGGAACTGAATGTGGGCCCTCCACCAGAGCCATAAGTACTCTAAGCATTAGTTTGTTTCTCCAGTCTCTTTTGGTTTCTTTTTACAAATGGAGAGGTAAGAGAGAAGAAAACTGGAGTTTTAATAGGCTAAGTATACATTCATTATAAGCCACAGGAGGAAACACTTTCTGAACATTGTCCATTATGCCTTAAGATCACTGATATTCTTTACATTCTCTTAGAATTTTATCAGGACCCAATACTTTGATGGTGGGAATTTCATGATAAGGATTGTTGACAAGTAACAGGTGAATAAATATCAGAAAGAACAAAAGAGAGTGTCTAAGAGTTAATAGAACTACCTGACCTCAGGCAGAGGAGACAGGAAGTCTGTGCCTTCCAGTGCATGAAGCTGGAGAGAGAGTTAGGGTGTAGCTGTGACCAGCTGGGAGAACTTCTTTGATACTCAGTTTCTTTGTGTATAAAACAGAGCATTAATAATCTATGGTGCCTCACAGAGGTGTTCTGAAAATAAGTAAGAAAATGCATAGTTTGCTTAGTTTTGGACTGTGAAAAGAAAGCAGTTTAAGAAGAAGACTTTTCATATACTTAATATTTTCAACATCAGTTGAAACTGAAGGAAAAGTTTCCTGATATGATGAGAGGATATGCCTATTCTTTTTGGGGGGCAATGACAGTACAATAAAATTCCCCTACATGTAGAGATGAGAAGAGAAACATGTAACCTACATCCATCCATCCGGTTGAAAGATTCCACTTTTAGCATAGCCATCCTCTGAAAACCAAAAGAACATATGTCCTTAATCTTTTCAGCATTCTTAGGAATGCATTGAATTTGAGGAGGGAAACAACATGCAATTAAAATGAATGTTCTACTACAATGTTCTACAAACATCAGCAATGCCAATACTAAAAACACTGGACTTGAGTTTTGCAATCAAGTGCTTTCTGCTGCCTCTAACTTGTCTGGGTTGGAAATTTTTATTGCTCTCTGGTCTTGCAAAGTTAAGGGTCATCGGGGGCAATTTATGTCATTTGTGTTAACAGACTAGGCTTTAAAATGACAAAATCAAGTGGGATACCAACCAGAACTCATTCTAGAAGACAACCAGAATAAGCCAGAGTAGGCTTGCTCTAAGTAACAATCTTAAGGCAGCTACAGAGGGGCTGCGGATTTGTCTATTCTTCTTAAGTGAGTGCATCCTCAGAATTCATTGAATTGAACAGAAAGAGAGGGGAAGGGATATGAAAAGCCTGAGGTCTGCTAAGGTCCTGTTTGTAAGGCAGTTGATGGCTTCTGCTGCTATATCACCAGGTCTGACCCCCAGATAGGACCATCTACTCCCTGTATTAACTGTACCTTGCATGGCCAGCTGGTGCCAGACCCTGGAATAGGCGCAGTTAAGACAGAGGTAGAAAAGACAAACTGGCTAGTGGGTCAGACAAACCCTTCTTCTTTTTGGTGCATATGTGTGTGTGTGTGTGTGTGTGTGTGTGTATGCTTATACAGGTACATAAACATATGTGTGTGTGCATGTGTGTAGAGGCCAGAGGCGAATCTCACGTCCTTTCTCAGAAGCCTTCCACCTTGTTTTTGGTTTGTTTGGTGCTTGGTTTTGAGACAGTGTCTCCTCATGGGGACCTGCGGATTCCCAATTAGATTAGGCTGGCTGGCCTGCGAGCTGAGGGGTTGGTCATTCTCTGCCTTTCAAGTTCTGGGATTTCAGCCTGTTGTTTACATGGTTCTGAGGATCAAACTCACATTCCCATGTTTGTGTGGCAAGCACTTTACTTGGGAGCCACCTTCCCAGACCTCCCTTCTGCATCTTGCTGTGTTTAGAGCTTTCTGGAAGCATTTGCATTCGGGTCACCCAGGCCCCAGCTTATAGGTCCCTATTAAACCCTGAAGTGGCCCTGCTTAGTTCAGTCTTGTTCTCACAGAGCACAAATCCCCAAATCTCAGCATGTGTCCTCCCCTTGGTATCTAAACCATCCACCAAAAAGATGTCTGATATCCGCTGTCCTCTGTGTGGCTTTTGGCCCAATCCCTTGCTGGCTGCTACATGTCTGCTGCTCCAGATTTCTTAGAAAGTCACTCAAGAACCTGATCTAAAATGAACTGGTATTTGGTCACTGCCCTGTGCTATCTGGTTCTAAGGGAGCATTCTGCCAAAGGCCAGCTGCTTCAATAGGTGAGAGAACAGAGAATGGCCATTGAGTGACCACTAGAGCCCGGGGGCCATTGTGCAAGTTGGGACACATTAAAGTATTCTGAGAGCCTGACTGACTAGCCCTGTCTTCAGTATCTTGACAGTAAATGAAAACTCATGAAAAAAAAAAAACATAAAGGCGTTCAGCAAAAAAATGTCTGATATGAAGAGGTTTATGGGATTTCAACATTACTGCCCAAGTCGTCAGAATATAGTCTCAGTGATTCACTCAGAAGTGTGACTGAGCTGAGATGAACCCCAGATAGTCATCAGAAGACTCTGAAATAGGGCAGCAGCCATGTCAAGATTGTGTTAATTTTAGCAGATGTCACCAAAAGACAAAGTTTTGCCACATCCTACTCCAAAACAGCCTTCCCGCTAGTTCATCTATTCTCAACTATGATGCTTGTAATATGTTCAAATCATTCTGTATTGTTTAACTTACCCCCACCAGTCCAAAGGGCCATTTGACTGATATGAGATCAATTTCTGCTTCATAGGGTTTATGTTACAGACTTTTGAGCAAAAGTTTATGATAAAGCAGAGTCCTTATAAGATTACAAAACACATGAGTTATCACACAAGCTTCTAGGCTTCCTTGAGGATGTCATCTCTACTACATGTATGAGTGTCCAGACTTCCATGTTGCATGAAGGTCTTCATGAAGAGCTGGCCCTGGCTGTTGTAGCTAGGCTAACAGAGGTGGAGACTTTGGTTGGTAGAGCACATTAAGGAAGCTTAGGTTTTATATTTGTGCTATTATCATGGCTTAGCCTACAGCTACAATATGGTTCTGAAAGGAGAGTGCTCAGACAGGATTCTTGAAAGGACTACCATATTGATTTCTTCAGGAGTCCACGAATCAGAATCATTGTCAATAGCACAAGCTTAGTGCCACAGAAGGAGAAGGTCAAGGTGAAGTTTGCATTCTGGACTTGGTCCTCATGGGTTTCACATGTTGGATCTGTCCTTTACTTTACTTGTGTGAAATGTATTCAAGTTTACTGTGTGTCACTACCTCATATCAAAAATCGGAATAGTGATAGACTTGGCATCACCAATAGTGCAAACTTTCTTGGTCTAAAATGACATTTTTGTCATGTATTTCCTATATTGAGTCTTTCTGCACATCTGCATTGTGGCTTATTTTGGATACTCATGAAACGCTGGCTGCTTTGATTCCCTCCATCTACCATGGTCCTGGGCACATGGTTGATCACAAAGCTACCATTGCAATAGACCTTAACTAATAGTTTCCTTGATGTCATCATATACAAGTAGTTTTAAGACTTATTTCCATCTTCTTGCAAAGCCCGGTGTAGAAGTCTAGAAATATTTTTCTTAAGAAAATAGGTAACTACAGGATTAAATAACTTGTCCAATGTCATCCCATTCAGAAAATCCAGAGGCAAACTCAACACCATGTTAGTTACTATTTATACTCAATGGCCGTCCTTCTCGTGTTGCTGTTACTCTAGTAGGATTCTTCATTAATGTCTATGAACCACTTTAATGATGGGGACAATGGGCACAGCGGGTGTGAGGTGCTTGAGAAGTCTCTAGGGGGACAGAGAGAACACAGATGCTGCGCCTTTCTGCAGTGTCCTTGAGTCAGCTCTGCCCACTGAGCTCACTCCCCTTTCAGGTATGATGCCTTTGGAAGCCTACTGCTTGCAGAGAATTGATCACAGAGAGACTGTCAGCAAGCAACAGCAGGGGCAAGTTCAAACTGGTCTTTGTTATCCCTGCATACATGTGTGGTTGGGATCAGTGTACAAGGGCAAAGAGGGGAAGGGTGGCAGCTCGGACTCCTACCCTGCAACTCAACGCCCTGTGATTCTGAGCACAAAAAGCCACCATGAGGGTTAGACTGTATTTGTCCACTTCTCTGTGGCAACCAGAGAGATGTGGCTACAATGCTGCTCACTGGAGAAACAAGCGCCTATTAGCCCTGATTTTGTATATTGCTGTGCAATGAGAACACTTCCTGAAATGAGTTAAGAAGTAGCAAGACCCTCAAGTCACAGTGTCTTATTTGTTCTTCAAAAATTATTTTTATTTTAACTAATATATATGGTGTGTGTGTGTGTGTGTGTGTGTGTGTGTGTGTGTGTTCCTGTGGAGGTCAGACAACATTTTTTAGCAGTCTTCTTTCCACAATGTGGGTACTAGGTATCAAACTCAGGTTGTCAGTCTTGGTGGCAAGCCCCTTTACCCATTAAACCATCTTCTGGGCCTGAGGAATTGAATTTAGCCAGGCTTGATGGTGCATGCCACCAATCCTAACACTCTGGACTCTGAGGCAGGAAGGTCAGGAATTCAAAGTCATCTTCAGCTATATAGCCTGGGCTACATGAGACTGTCTCCAAAACAAATAACAAACAAGCTTGAATTGCGGATGGACTAAGCTTTCAAACTATCACTTATAAACAGATAACTTACTATCTTAAAGTCTTTCAGGAGTCTCTTTCTCTCTCTTACCTTAGGGGTGTGTGTGTGTGTGTGTGTGTGTGTGTGTGTGTGTGTGTGTTTGTGTTGTGTATACACTACAGTGAAATAATGCAGTGAAAGGCCCATACGATCTCTTTGGGGGGAATTTTCAGTGGTCTTTACTGTCATGCCTTTGTCCCTCAGGTCATAGTTACCTATGTTAACCCCATATGGATGGAGAGCCATCAATTATAAATAGAGTCTACATCAGGTACATGTATCATACCCCCAAAATCATCACTCAAGGCTTAGAATGAAGTATGGGTGTCTTCTTTGCAAACAAGATGCTTTCATGCACATAGTGTTTGGGAGATATACCTATACAAGAAGCTTGTGATAATCTTTAAAATTTTTTAAAGTTGGTTCAAAGCTTATTCATTCATTCTGTGATGTAAAGCAGTGAACAGAGGCAACAGCCTCAAAGGTAAATGATTCTTCTGTCTTTTATAGTCTACAGACATTAGAAATAGTGATATAATGCTTCTTACTGCCATTTCTGAAAATGTCTTTTTCTTTGGTAGCTTCATAAACATTGAACCTAAGTCAGTGAAACATGATTTCTTAACTTAAACCCAGGGCTGACTTCATGGGTGTGCTACTTGAGCTTAGAATATCATACTCAATATTTTAACGCTCTACTAGTGTTGTCTAGAAATTCTGGATAATGTCATCTTTGAACTTAGGTTTTCAAAGGAAATGTGAGGGGCAATGGAACTTGCATGGAATGTGGGAAGCAAAGGGTGAGTTGTGCAATACACATATCCAGCATGTTTTCACAGCCCTGTAGCATTCATGTGCCCAAGGAGAAAAGAGTTGTGATGGTCACACACGCTTTAGTGAGGACCTCTGGGACTTAAGGAGGAATGCAAACAGTCCCTACAGGCCATATTTCCAGTGTCAGCCAGTGCTTTCTTAAAACAGAGAGATATGCTAAGGTCATCCCAAGAAGGCTTTATGGGCAAGGAGCCCCGTCACCTCCTGTCTTACTTGTGTGCTTAGTCACTAGATAAGCCAATAACTACAGCGATAATGATGACACAGAGGAAGAGGGAAAGGCAGAGAACAGACAGTTTCTGATAATGTCAGTTTTTTCTTACTTCTCAGTAAGGCAAAGCTAGACTCAGTAGAGAAGTATGTATGAAAAGCAAAAGAAAAACCTCTGAGTTCATTTTGTGGATCTTTTCTGTTGTTCGGGTAAATAGCAAACAAGCCTACATGTATTAGCTCTGACAAAGTTTGGAGAGATAGCTCAGTTGGTAAAACGCCTTATAAGTCCAAGAACATGAGTTAGAGCCCCAGATCTCACATCGAAATTCTGGGCATGGTCGTGCCTGCTTGTAATCACAGACTGGGGAGGCAGAAGCAGGAAATCCTGGGCTCCCTACGCAGCCCGTCTAGCCTCCTTGGAGAGCTTCAGGCCAATGAGCAAGCCTTTCTCAAAGTAGGCTGACAGTACCCCCAAGGAACTTCTTTTGAAGTTGTCCTCTGCCCTCCACTTGCCTGTGTACAACCTTACCTCTCCCACACACAAATTAAAAAAAAAATGATGTGTAATTTTGAGAATGCTTCCTATAAGTTAAATAAATGCTCTCATATTTGCATTTAAAACCAGCTTGGCACAATAGAAAGCTGGGTGGCAAATTGAATGTTAATAATTTAGAATGTTAGCTTTTCTTTAATTTAGAATGACATAAAATGAATTAAAAAGGAAAAATATAACCACCATGGCAGATGCAGGGAGATTTTTTAAAAAAGGACAAGCTTTAGGTTTCAACCCTATGAAGGCACTTTTCTCCTGAATTTTTAACTCAAGAGCCCCCCATTTGACCTCTGCACAGTCACTCAGCTGACCCTGCTCAAGACCTATGTAAGTTCACAGATTGACAGTGCAAAAAAGACTATGTCCACTCCAGGTTCAATGTAGGAAAAGAACACCATAGAGAGCTCAGTTCTTTTGAAGAGAAAGTGACTGAAACCCCAGTGTCCTTAACAGGATAAAACCTGTGGGTCCCTCGGAGGTGTTCTTTTATTGTAATTGGTCTGGAAGATCAGATCGGTGTTCAGGAAGGTCAGTGTTCTGGAGGACAGTCCTGCAATGCTCCCTTCCATCTCTACATATCCTCACTGCCATTGCTGTCCGCCCACATGGGAGTCACTGTGACATAATCACAGAGACTACAGAAAATGGGTTTGAAAGCAGTTCTGAGGGAACAGTGTCAGGATATCCTTTTCAGATAAATATATAATAAAATAACCAATTAGGAATGTATTTCTTCAAAAAATAACGCTTAGGGATTTGGTGACCCACTTGCCCCTAGTTAAAAATAAAGATAGAAATCTCAGCCACAAAGGCTGGGAAGACTTCTGAGACCACAGGGTTAGTCATCTGTCTGTTTTGACATGGATGAAAGGTTGAAGGAGGTTTGCGACAGCCAGGAATAAACTACTTTTGAAAATGGAGTTCATGTGAGTGAGCCAGCCAGTGTTCTTAGAGCATAGATGAGCCAAATGGAGTGTGTGTTGTGTCTTCAATTATCATTAGACAGTCATGAGAATTTAACAAAGGCCTGGATACACTTAAACTCACAATTTAAATTAAAGAAGAGTTTACAATTAAAAGGATGCTTTTTTTTAAATCCCAATTTAATGAAATATCATTCAGATATAATTAGGGATGGAGAGACAATAAACATCATAACAATTATAACTAAGAATCATAAATCAGTACAGAAGGCAGAATAGGGTAGGCTCTCGAGGACGCTATGAAAAGTCAGAGAAAGGAATAAAAGCTACCATAATTAAATTACTTGTGTTTTTCCTACAAGTGAAGACCCAGGTTCTGAGACTGAGTGGGGTGCTGTCTTTATGTCTGAGCTGTGCCTCTTCCTGTTTCATCCTCACATTTGCTCATCCACACGCAGAATCTGATCACCACGGAGATGCCATTATCTGATTTATTGTTCATAAACCCCAGGTTACTTGAAAACTATTTTGGGTTTCTTACTCAAATCAGATTTCAACTTTGATTTTTCAAAGGTTAATGGGTTAGTACAGTGGCCTGTTGTGTCAACAGAACCCTGGAAAAAATTAATCATGAAAGCCATACGAAAGGTCAAAAGGAAGAGATTGAAAGTGCTTTCACAGAGAAATCACAGAGTATGTTGTATGTGTTTCTAAGGCATTTTCATTGAAATGCAGAGGCATGGGGGAGGAAAATATGATATGGTCCAGTTTTGGTCCCTAAAAGGGAAACACGACAAGATATCACCAAAGCAAAGCTCATTTCTTTTTTTTAAATTTTTGTATGTATATGAATGTACTGTCTGCATGTAGGTTTGTGCACCCATGTCGTGCAATGCCGCGGAAGTCAGAAGAGGGTGTCGGATTCCCCTGGAACTGGAGTTAAAGACGGTTCTCAGCTGCCATGTGGGTGCTGGGGCTTGAACCCTGGGTCCTCTGCAAGAGCGGTTGGCGCTCTTAACCGCTAGCCTATCTCTCCAGCCCAGCAAAGCTCATTTCAACGGCTCGTGATGACCCTGTGTTCTCACAGAGGCTAATAAAACAGAAGCAGGGAAGGAATCTGAGTCAATATTTTTTTAATGTTAGGTGGAGTTCATGTAGCAGGCATTAGCCATAATAGAAGAGGCAAACATTGATTACTTCAACACTGAAAAATCTGAATCTCTGAACTTCATAGCGTATAAGTGTGATTGATTTTCCCTTCCCATAGCGATAGGACAATGTAGGGATACAGAAGCAAAAATAGCTTTCTTCAAGTCAGCTCCACCTTGACCAGCTTGCTGCCTTACTGATGCCGTTTGGGGCCTCCCAGAAGTCACAAGCTGCTCTGTAGGTATCCCAGCAAAGCAAAGAATTCGGGAGCAGTTTTGTGGTGTGTCTCCACGTGTGTGTGTGGCGGAGGGTGGGGGTGGGGTGGGGGGTGGAGAGGAGGATCTTGGTGCTTTTAGAAGCAAAGAGAAAGACCATGTTAAATGCTGGTATTCATCAAGCTTCATGTGCCAGCAACAGATTTAACGATAGCCCCTGCTTCGATTCATACTCCATTAAACAATATGATAGTTTAAGAAATCCATGTTATTCATGTCTAAAGTAATCATGATAATTTCAAAGGCTCAAAGAAAATAAGGAAAAAAACTGTAACCCCAAATGTGAGCATTAGAAGATGAAAACTTGAACAAATAACCAAAATACAATATATAATTCATAGGACCCAAGGATAATAATCGAAACATGAAAGATTAATCTTCAGAGTAATAATCAAGACTGGGTTTCTTCATTTCCTAGGATATTCTTGTTTTTCAATTAAGTTTGCTGATAAGACATTTGAACTGAATCCTCACTCAATACACAGTCTAGTGGACAGTGAGGTGCGGAACACTTTTGAAATGGCTTTATTACCCTCTTCTCTCACACTCCCAGAGGCTCCCCACAGCCAATTAAGTAGATGCAAATGCCTGGCCAAATATATGTTAGCTTTCTATCGCTGAGCAACAAGTCAGCAGCCATGTAGTGGCTTCAAACAGCACACACTGATGATCTTACGGCTCCTGTGAGTTCATGGCTGCTTTATTGCTCTTCTAGGTCAGACCAGGCTATAGTTAAGTTGCTGGCTGGGCCTGGTTTCTTGTCAGTTTAGACAGGTGTCTGCCTCTCTGTGCTTTTGACTTATTATGGAAAGATTCATGACACTTTGGATCTTAGTGGCAGGATTGGAGAAAGAAGGGATTTCATCCCTCCATAAATTAATTTCTTGAAGTTTAATAAATATTCCATGGAAACAGGACCTCGTGGTATTAAACATTCCCTCAATTTTAAGCCTTTATATGTTTGCATAAATGGATGCCTTTACTGAAATTCCTTCTTAAAAATCATTTTCGCTTCTCTAAAGCCTATTCATAGTCAATCTCAGATGCACACTGGGTCTTGAATGTGACACTTCAATAATTATTCCCACAAAACAAACAGTAAGTCTACCTATTATTTTTTGTCTATTTCAAAGTAATCATCTTTAAAATACAGCTGAAGTTTGCCCAAAAGGTGCCTTCCAGAATTATTGGTCTAGGGACTGATCCCAGACTACAGCAGGGTTTCTTCCTTCTCTATTCTTTCATTTCTCAGGGTGGTCTGTTAACACTTTACAGCTGCCCATCATCTCAGTTTAATGAGGACACCTGCCTATTCTGGCTGTCATGTGGTTGTTTTTCCAAGTTCTGTCTTTACCCCAAATGAGAGCTGCCCTCCCCTGCTATGAATCTCCCACCATTGATCCCCTTCCTCCACTGACAGACTGTGCCCTAATTTCAGAGTAAGAAAATATCCCCAGGGAATCACTGATATGCAGATGCATGATCATCATCCACAGGTCTGATGAGAGCCCTCAGACTTCCTACTTTATTTCAAGTGTCCCAAGAGTCTCTGATGCCTGTAATCTATAATTACACCCCATGGAACAAAGTTGTACCTATTCAACTTCATTTTCTAATTTCAAACCTGTATCAGTTTTCTCAGGTGTTCTTCCTGGCTTGGCCCCACTCTACCTCAGAGATGATTTAGCTCCATCCTTGTTAAACAACTGCCTGGGAGGCTTATAGAAATCCCAGTGCATCATCCACTTCCCATACCAATTAATTCAAGTCTTTCTTGGAGTTAATTTTTAATCATGGTATAATTATATACAGTAAGTGCACAGATACCAATAATCCAGTTCAATGAGTGTTGACAAATGTATTTTTCAAGTAATTCATACTATAATCAAGCCATAGGACATTTGCATCAACCTGGAGTCTCTTCCCTTTTTCCGGACAATGCTTCTTCCCCCCTAGAAGCAACCACTGTCCTGTTTTTAACCCTCACAGATTCCTTTTTACCTGATCTTAATGGAATTGAGATGGGATCATATTACATGAGCACCTTTGCCCAACATGATGTTTTTAACATTTGTAAATATTTGGCATCACTTCTCTTTAAAAATGTAGAATTTTTCATGATAACCTGATGACCTCTAAAAAACAATAAAATGATGTCTACCTTGAAAGGTTTTGATTAATGGGCTTTTGCAGGGATCTAAGCATTTGGTATTTGTCATGGGTTCCTGATTGATTCCAATATTGTGCCAGGGTCAAGAGGCCCTGGGATGGTAATGGAGTTGCACCCTCACAGCCATCTTCCTATCTCAAAGACCAATGGTCCTTTTTTTCTTTTTTTTTTTTTTTTTATTATTATCTTTTTTTTTTTTTTTTTTTTTTTTTTTTTATTTTTTTTTTTTTTTTTTTTTGTTTTTTTTTTTATTTTTTTTTTTTATTTATTTGTTTTTTTTTTTTTTATGTTTTTTTACATTTTTATTTTTTTATTTTGTTTTTAATTTTTTTTTTTTTTTTCTTTTTTTTTTTTTTATTTTTTTTTTTTTTTTTTTTTTTCATGACAAACTAGTTGTTTTTCCTCATTCTTTTGATTTCGTGCATGCATACCCTCCACCAGTATACCAAAAATGCTTAATTCTGAAAATAAATGGTAGCTTAATTCTAGAACTTGTTAAGGGATTCACAATATAGGAGCACAGTTGTTTTCACATCATGAGGAATATAACATTAATGTTGCTTAATTTGCCTTACAACTAGGTAATTGGCACTAGAATCTACAGATAAGGGACACCAGTCATTGTTTGTTTTTCTGGGACTGTGTTACTTCACTTAACATAATATCTTCTAGTCCATCCATTTACCTGCAAAATTAATGATGTCATCTTTTTTTTTTTAACCGCTGCATAGAACTCCACTGTGTAGATGTACCACATTTTCTCTATCCACTCGTCAGTTGAGGGGCACTTGGGTTGGTTCCAGGTCTTAGCTATTGTGAAGAGAGCTGCAATAAACATGGGCTGTGCATATATTTCTGTGGTAGGATGAGTCTTGTGGATATATGCCCAGGAGTGGTATGACTGGGTCAGGTGGCCTATTTCTCTTTTAACTATCTCTCTTTAATCTTCCTATATCCTTTGGCTTGTTCGATTTCCCTCTGTCTAGAATAATGGTTAACTTTCTGCTACTCTCAGAGAATAAATTAGGGTTTTTTCCTTTTAAATATGTCAGCTATAAAGCTAAATCTTTATATCTTTCTTCCTGTCTCTTCCAATACATCATAGCTTTGCATTTAACACTTCTACTACTTGCACAAACTGGCATGGCTTTTGCTATATGACTGAATGTTTCAAGGTCACTAATGAGTTCTTAATTACCCAAATCATTGGTTTCATTTTAATTTTCCTTCCTTCCTTCCTTCCTTCCTTCCTTCCTTCCTTCCTTCCTCCCTCCCTTCCTTCTTTCCTTCCTTCCTTTTCTTCTCTCTTTCTTCTAATTTATATATATGTTTGTATCCGTGTGAATGAACATATGCCATGATTGTGCAGGTGCCCCCAGAGGCCAGAGGTGGGTGCTGGATCCACAGGAGCAGGTGTTACAGGCTGCTGTGAACCACCAGATTCGGGTGCTGGGAAACAAAATCCAGACCTCTGGAAGAGCAGCAAGTGCTCTTAAGTTCTGAGCTAGGTCTCCAACTCTTCTTTCTTCTCCTTTCCCCCACTTCTTTGTTTTTCTGTACTGAGGAGTGAACCTAGAGCCTAGAACATTCTAGGTAAGTGCTCTACTACTGAGCTAGATATTCAGTCTTCAATTTAATTTTCATTGTGTTAAGTTCTCTTAAAAAACTTTCTTTTTTAAAATTATAATTATTAAGCTATGTTAGTGGTTTCCACACCTTTTCCCAAGTTTTTCTTTTTACAGATGCTTACTTATTGGACAGAGGTCAGGGGAAGCAGCTTGGTGTCACCCAGCAGCTAACATCTGAAGACCTTAGCAATAATTAAGGTCGAAGGAGGAATAAGATTCCTAACTCTAGTAATTGCCTAATAACAAGAGGTGACTATTTTATTTTTTAATTTATTTATTTATTTATTTTTTAAGGGGAAGAGGAGATTATTTTTGAATGCCATACCTATTTAAGGTGCTATATATAATAGTTAATGAAGAGACTATGGACCAGCTTCCTTAATCTTGTTGAATGGACACAACAAGTTTAAGAAAGTATTTTTGTTTTAAATTTAGTTAAACCTCTTAAAACTAAATAAATGCTATATTCTATGGCAAAGTCTAAGTAAGTTAAGTATTCAGATGATGGAAATGTATTTCTAGGCAAATGTAGTGTATTTTTTTTTATTAAACTTTAAAGGAATGATTTGACCCAAATCAGAAAGATGGATTGGGGAAAACTGTTCAAAGGGAAGGTCTTGTTAGAAAAGGCAGAGCTCAGTTTCTTGATAGATCTCTCTATTTTCTTGCTTTTCCATATGCACCTACATACCTGCATATAAGCTCCTGCCTCTGTTTTTCTTTATTTGCTGGGGATAGAAGGACAGAAGCCCTGGGTGTGCTAGGTGACCCAGCTACACCCCAGCCCTCTGCACTTCCTTCTCTATTTCATTCCCCTTCTCACTCCCTGCCTCCCTTGCTCACTGTCCTCTGCCCTTTAATTCACAGCGGGCATCCTTTGCTGTGGTTATCTTTCTTGTCCAACTCTTCCGCTTTCTGACATTTTACATACTTCTAGAAGACTCTAGAACCATCCTCCAAATTGAACTGAAATTGGATCCAACCATGGATAATCTAAAAATACTTTTTCCTAATAGTTTTCTAAAATTGCCTGGAAAAGCCACTTTTCTAAAATGAAGACCTGTCGATGATACACCATTATGGAAACATTTAACTATCAGTGAATAAAGTTCGTAGGGAAGCTTAGCAAGTGATTCACAATGTACAGTAACAGCATACTGCCTGTCATAAGAAATCTTAAGCTGCTCTAGGTTTTTTAAATTCTATGACCCCTTTAGTATGTAATTGGCCTTGGCGTGTCACCGATTTTCCTGGATGGATTCAAGAATGTCTGAATAGAGAATTTGTCTTCCCAACTAACTTAGTTGCTTTCAAACCTAAACTAAGTCCTTAGACTTTGTCTTCCTCATCAAAGAAATACTGCAGGAATCTGGACGTCATCACAATAGTGGTATGTGTTGCCTGGTATGGTGTAATTTAGATTAAAAAAAAGAATTTTATTTAATCAGGACACTTTCATTTAACATTCACTATAAAGGTATTAAAAATGTCAATTATTTTCTTAGACTATGATAAGTCATCTCATGAGAATATTGCTATTCCATCAAACACAGGAAAAATCTACAAACATACAGAGTAGCAAGACATAAATGGTCAGGCACTGGAAATGTGTTTATTGGTCAGTCACATTTTAGGAAATTACAGCTAGAGGAGAGAGAGACAGGACGGTGCATGTTTAGAGCCATTGCCTGTTCCTGTTACCATAAAACTCTGAACAGAAGCTAAGACTATTTCTAATACATTATTCTCTGCTCTCCCCCAGCCAACCCAGCTTGATAATTAATGGCTCTTGAGAGCAGGCTGCTTGGCTTTGCCTTCTCTGCAGAGTTTCATGGGGTTTGGGGAACAGGGGACACTAAGATGCCAGTGCTCCCTAATTAGAGAGGTTTGAGCCTATTGATCATCATGGAGATAAGCTGGGGCCGTACTTCAAAGGAGCAATTGCAGTGCGTGACAGGTGACACCTGGGCTTCTAAAGTAGCTGTGACTGTAAGTGCAGAAATCCTGTTTCATTGGGTGCTCATTTTTAAAGAAGAAAGTGAACTGTTAAATTAGGGCAAAAGACCAATTATAAATAGGAGTTGGAGTTTACCTCTACCTAAGTCCTACAAGTTGGTTCTCCATCTGAAGCTTAGTATCTAGTCTAAAAGAGTGACAACATTTTATGCTGCATGTTGTTTCAAATATATAGAATTTTATTTCTCCATTTCAATTTGCATTGAAATCTTTGTCCTTGAAAAGCACTTTGATCTTTTGGGAAATTTGAATTATAAGAAGTAATATGTATAAACATTAAAATATTTAAACACTCTGACAATTAATTTATAATAATTATCTTGTCAATGGATCTAATTTAGAGTATTGGGTTAGAGCAGAGCATTGTCTGATAAAATAATGTCTTCATTCAGATAGCCCAGCTGTTCCCAGAATGGCCCATATTATACAAACAGGCGCTGGTACATTGATTTTATATAGACCTGAAAGTTTCTTACTTTAGGCTCCTCATTTGAACATCTCTGATCCTCAGTATTCTTTTTTAAGTGATACCAAAAGTCTTGGGTTTGGAAATACTTTAGAAAATTGTGATAAAATACACATAACATGAAATTTAATCTTAGTCTTATGAAAGTGTGCAGGTCAGTGATATTAAGTAACTCTACATTACTGTAGCCATCACCGTCTCCAGGACTGTTTTCATCTTGCAAAACTGAAACTCCATCCTCAGTCGCCAGTTACTGCCTATTCGGCCTCTCCTCAGCCACAGCCAGGCACCACTCTACAGTCTACCTCTGTGAATTCGATAACTCTGGAGAGCTTGTAAAAGCAGAATTGGACAGTATTTATCCTTTCGTGACTAGTTTATTTTCATCCACATTGTAAAGTGTCAGAGTCCTTTCCTTTTTAAAGATGAAACACATTCCGTTTCATCCTGTGCACACGCCATGCTCTGCTCATCCACCATCTGCTGATGGGCACTTGGGCTGCTTCAGCCTTTTGGCTATTGCGACTAAGACTGCTGAGCATATGTGTATGCAAATATATCTTTGAATCTCTACTTTCAGTTAGGGGGATGGATAGACAAGGAAATGGGCATTCTACTGTATTTTTCTATATATGCAACATTTTACATTTATAGGAATGGATGTTTTTATTATTTTAATTTTAAGGTTTTGTCGTTGTTTTATACTGGATGGCATAAGGCCATTTCCACGCAAGTGTACCATGTACTTGCAGCTTATCCCCAGTCTACTCTCCTCTCCTCTTTCCCTCTGCCCCTCTCCCATTAGTCCTTGTTCCTTCAGACAATTTCACTTCTATTTTCATGTCATCTGGATGCATACGATTTTATGTATCTACAAGGTCTAGGACCCATAATAAGGGAAATCGTGCAGTATTTGTCTTTCTTTAAAAATTTTTATAATACTTTTATTGATGTTTTGTGTATTTCAGACATCATTTTCAGTTCAATTTAGACATATTCGCCTTTCCCTCCTACCCCACCCCAGATCATGCATTCTGCCATACATGTCCTGCATCTTTCTCTCAGTCTTTTTAAAGTCATTCTCTGCAAAGGTTTATTGTTTGGGGCAGAATTTAACTATATCAGTCTGTTCTTTGACCCAGTCCTTATGTTGTTGTGGTTCCCTAGATCTTTGAACAAGTCTTTTGCTGTTGTTCTTCCTTTTAATTTTATATTACTCCAGAGTACACATATATAAACTCCACACATTTACCAAAATGACAGAGTATATAAGTATGTAGTGCCAGGATCCACAAATGCCATAGGTTGTTTGTTTTTATGGGACTGTGTTACTTCCCTTAGCATAATGGCTTCTAGTTCCGTCCTTTTAACTGCAAATTTCATGATGTCATCTTTGTCTGTCTTTACTACTTCATAAACCTCCATTGTGTAGACATACCACATTTTCATTATCCATTCATCAGTTGAGCAACTTGGGTTGCTTCAGCTCTGTTCGCTATTGTGAAAAGAGCTGCAAAAAGCATGGTTGTAGCTGGGCATGGAGGCTCACGCCTGTATTCCCAGCACTCGGGAGGCAGAGACAGGAGGATCTCTGTGAGTTCAAGGCCAGCCTGGTTTACATAGCAAGCTCCAGGCCAGCTGGGACTAACAGGAGACCCTGTTTCAAAAAGACCAAAAAAAAAAAAAAAAAAAAAAAAAAGAAGAAAAAAAGAAAGTTGTGCATGTATCTCTGCAATAGGATGAATCTTTTTGGTTATATACCCAGGAGTGGTATGGGTCAAGTGGTAGGTTCATTTTGAATCTCTTAAGAGTTCTCCACACTGCTTTCCATAGGAGTTGTACAAGTTTGCATTTCCACCAGCAGTGGATGAGTGTTCCCCTTTCCCCACAGCCTCTCTAGCATTTGGTATCATTTGTTTTTTGATCATAGCTAGTTTTACTGGGGTAAGATGAAATCTTAAAGTGGCTTTAATTTGCATTTGCTTATATTAGTGATGTTTATCACTTTTTTGGGGGGTTGTTTTTGAGACAGGGTCTCAACTGTAGCTCCAGCTGGCTTGGAACTCACAATGTAGACAGGCTGGCTTTGAACTCACAGAGATCTGCCTGCCTCTGCCTCCCAAGTGCTGGGATTAAAGGCGTGCGCCACCATGCCCGGCAGGACTGGATATTTTTATGTGTAACTTCCACATCTAAAATTCTAGGCACCAATATTTGTTCTAAAATATTTTAATCCATTTTCTTTTTACCCACAGAGCTGTGTATCACATCCAAATTTTTTTCTTGTCCAACCCCCCCCCATAAACTTGTTTTGAATGCTTTTTTCTATCCTTGTGTTACATGCCCTGTAACACCCTTATTTACCATGGTCAAACATCGTTTATTTTTCTTTAAGGCATAAGCTCCTTGAAATTACATGGTATTTATCACCATCTCCTCCATACCTGACACACAACAAACAGCCAGTGTTTCCTCAATGAGTGTATGGATCACAATAAAACAGTTCCAAATGATGAATTGAAGAAGTTATTAGAATAGTAAAATTCTCAGGCTGGGGAGTACGTCTTTCTTCCTATTGGGGCATTCTCCAAGAATGGACTACATGCCAGTCCAGAAGGGTCATTCAACATCATTCATGACAGAGCACCTATCAAGTGGTTCAGAGAACTTGCTTTTGTTCCTAGAAGATGTTGGAGTTCAGGGTCCCTCTTTCTGTTTTCTTAAATGACAGATCTACCAGGTCTGTTCCTAGGTCTCCCGGCAGGAGGGCTACTTCTTAGAGCTGGAGAGCCAGACTAAAGTGAGACTAAAGCATAGAGTTAGGGAGGGAGGATCCTGCCCATGGGTCTGCTGGGGCAGACTGCTGGGAGGCGGTAGCCGCTGGTGAGGCCCGGGAGGAGTGGGCGGAGCAGGGCTGGACAGGCCTAGTGCGTACTTTTCTGTCCTACAGGCTTCAGCTGGGCTGCCAGTGCCTGGCAGTGCACAAACTTGTCGGTATTGTCTGAGGCTGTCAGGTGAGCCTTGTATGGTGTAGAGCTGGGTGGGTGGCTGAAGGGAGGAAAGGAGAGAGGAAGGCAGTAAGGGAGCCTTCTGCAGAGTCCTAGTATGGTTTGGAGTGACCAGGGTGGAGCACAGCTCCTTTATAGTAACTTCTCTTGGGGGCATCAGGAGCACCCAGAATCCTCCTGAGGGAGTGAAGGAAATTTAGGGGCCAGAAAGCTATGGCTGTCAGACATTTTTCTCAGAGAAGCTTGGAGAAGTCCAGGGCTAGCCTTCATGTCTTTTTTTTTTTTTTTTTTTTTTTTTTTTTTTTTTTTTTTTTAATCACAGGGAGTGTGGTGTCTTTTGAGTCCCCACTCTTCAGGGTGCACTCCAAGCTCAGAGCTGCATGGTTCTTGTTCCCAAGAAGCAAACAAGTTTTTTCTTTGAGACATCTTTTCTGCTGCTTGTTCTTTCATTGTTATAGACTTAATCAACTTGCTTGAGGATTTCTCTGAGCCTCCAAATTGCATTTACTTGGGGCATCTCTATTGTGCTTTTTTTTTCCTGAGGAGAATGTGCATAGATTTAATCGGATCCTTTCAAGACCAAATAGCTAAAACCACAGCATTGCGATCCACCAACTTGGTGAGTTTCAATTCTCTTCAGAGTTAGAGATTCTTGTTTGTATATTTCATGTTGAATTTTTGTATATTTCATACTCGACATCTTAATCATCTTTATCCCCCTTCTGCATCGGGCACCCTCCCACAGTCCCACTCCACCTACTGGATTTCATCTGTTCCATCATGTATGTTAAGGCCTGTCCAGTCAAATTAGTGTCACTGGACATTCTTCAGTACAAGTTCATCCAGCGGGGTCTGCAATGGAGTCAGCATGTACAAGGACCGTGCAAACTCAGACAGACAAAAACTCAGCATAGAACTCAGGGAAGGGGCAGCAAGGCCCCAAGGCCAAAGAACTATTAGGCAGATTATTACTACTGGGTAAGGAAGAGCTAATGTGTTTTTTTAAAGTATTTATTTACTTTTTTATATGTATGAGTGTATTACCTGCATGTATATAAGTGTACCCATGTCATGTCACCCCAGAACTGGAGTTGTGGAAAGTGGTTAGCTGCCATGTCAGTGCTGGGATTTGAACCCAGTCTTCTGCAAGAACAGCCAGTGGTCTTACCTGCTGAGCCATCTCTCCAGCCCTGAGCTGGTCTTCTTTAAGAGAGTGACTCTATGGAGTCTGGAGGGATGGCCTAGTGGTTAAGAGCGCCAACTGTTCTTGCCGAGAACCCAGGTTCGATTTTCAGCATCCACATGGTGGCTAAGAACCATCTTTAACTCCAGTTCCAGGGGAATCCAATGCCCTCTTTTGACCTCCGAGGCATTGCATGACATGGGTGTACAAACCTACATGCAGACAGTACATTCATATGCATAAAAAAATAAATAATTTAAAATTGCATTAAAAGAAATTGCAAAATACATAAAAAATAAAATTAAAAAAAGAGAGTGACTCTAGATAGGATTACTAGACCCCCACTGGATGAACTTGCACAGAGTTGGATAGTTTTAATTGAAAGTGGAGACCGAGGGGGGTTGAAGAGAGAGATTCTTTGGGGGTTCAAGGGAAGTAATACTCCATGTCACAAATTTCATGGGCTCAAAATTATTGTTTCTACTAGTATAAAGTCAGATTAGTTTGCAAATATTTAAACTAGAAAACCAAGCTGCACATTTGTGAATGACAGTTCTGTGTAGATTCTTTCTGGTGATCACCGACAGCCCCAGCTGCAGAGCTTCTGAGGACTGTCTGGAGAAAGTCTCTGCATTGTTGCAGGTGAGCACCTGCCTAGACCATGGGCAGCGTTTGATAAGGAAGAGAGAGTGAGCTGTGAACCTGACCTTGGAGCAGCACCAGAAATGCTCATGGTGAGAGGGGGACTGGAGGGAATGAAAGCTGGTGAGGGGTTGGAGGAGGGCATTACAAAGCCAGTGTACACCGTAGGAAAACTGCATGTCAGGAGTAATCCCAGCACAAGGGCAGAAACCGTGTGAAGGCAACGAGGTGCAGACTGCCCTTGACTAGATAGCATCCTCAATCCTGCCTTCCTGAGTCACTTCTGTGACTGCCAGACTCTGGGAATCTCCATCTGTGAGGTTCCAGGGTTGGTGGGTGGGTATGAAGACAGCAACCTTCCAAATGTGCAGTCCTAAAACACACACTGTTGCTAACTTCGAGTAGTGAAATATCTTCCTGCTTTCAGAGGAAAACAAAAGAAATCAAATTCTGTTTTTTCTCCTCCATAATATGGCCCCATGATTCTTCCGCTCACTCACATTCAGTCACACTTGACCTATTTTTCAGAGCTGACCCTCACTGCATCATTATTTCTTCATAAAGAGCCGGTTAGTTATGGAAGTGCCTTATTCACATTTGGGGTCCACTACTATGGCACAAGACTGGGGTACATTCTTTTCCAACATCCTCTGAGTGGAGCTGCTGGGGTGTGGACCACCAGACACTCTGGGTTTGGCAGTGAAGCATGTAGAACTCGGCCCAGAAACTGCTTCTCTCTACCCAGCTCACTGCCTAGACTGGTGTGTGTGTGTGTGTGTGTGTGTGTGTGTGTGTGTGTGTGTGTGCTGTCTTAAACATAACACATATTTTGTAAACTCAGATTGTACTTTCAGTGAGGTTTATGCAGAGGTTTAAAATTCTGAGTCAATCCCCATTCCCTTATTACATTTAGTCACCTCCGTTAAATTCCAACTTGAGATGTTGTTTTTCAAAACATGAAGGTGGTTGTGTCTACCTTCAACTTGCCTTTTCTTGTTATGATTATTGTTGACAATATCCCCATAACATTACCAGAGGTTTACTTGGCAATGATGGGAATTGCAATTCTGTTCTTTATTTTATTTATTTATTTATTTATTTTTTTAATTTTTTTTTATTTATTTCTATATGTGTATGAATGTACTGTCTGCATGCAAGTTTGTGCACTCGTGACGTGCAATGCCGCGGAGGTCAGAAGAGGGTCTTGGATTCCCCTGGAACTGGAGTTCTCCTGGAATTGGAGTTTCAGACGGTTCTCGGCCGCCATGTGGGTGCTGGGGATCGAACCCGGGTCTTCTGTAAGAGCGGTCGGCGCTCTTAACCGCTAGGCCATCTCTCCAGCCCACAATTCTGTTCTTTAAAAGAACCAAGTTCTACATTTTCATTAGTATTTAGTGCTTTCTCACTTCTCCAGCATGTGATATATTTTCCCCGATATTACTGATTACTCTTTAATGAATTCATTGCACATATTTTACTTCCTGAATATTGAAAATATTTGTTGAGTCCCTCTGGGTGTCATCCCCTGGGGCAGATATGCAGTAGCTTGTGTTTCAAGGACTTGACAGACAAGCAACTTGGGCTAGAATTCTCTCTCTCTCTCTCTCTCTCTCTCTCTCTCTCTCCCTCTTTTCTTTTGAGCCAAATTCCATTGAGAATGAAATATTCTGAACAATTTTGGGGGTTTTATGAAAACAATCCTATATTCTTTGCTCCAGAAATAACTTGAGCAGGCTAGTGGCCTCTTGACACCTCAGGAACTCACATAGGGAGAGAAGGACTTCAAGGACTTCACGATCAGGGCTATTTCATTTCAGGTTTGGGTTACTGTCTGCTCTTTGTGCATGAGCCCATAGAAAGCAATGGCTGAGAGAGAAACTCCCACAGTGCATTCCTGGTAGCAGCATCCCTGCTGGTCAGAAGCACCTCCAGTGCTGAACAGGCCATAGTTCTATGAATAGCACTTTCAGTTAGAATAAGTTACGTAGCTAAGGAGAAACTCTCTTTTCCCATGGGCAATCCAGGGACCGGGGAGCACCGGCCTCCACAGTGCGGCCTGGCAGCCACCTAGGGCAAGCTCCCTGTCCATGGCTATTGTTTGCTTAGCACATACAGAAAGAAACGAATGAGTCTGCAAATACTTTCTGTTCTCTTCTTGACTTAGTGAGATCAGGAAGACTCTATTTAGGACCAGACAACAATGGAAGATTCTCCCAATTTCTGCTTTTGTTAGGTGGATCAGTATGAAATATAGTTCTGCACTATTCTTTGCAAAAGATTAATGGGGGGAGATTCGGTATCAGATAATTATGATATTTACAGTAAACACTGAATAACCACTTACCAAGAGCCATGTACTCTCCTAAAACTCAGCCTGGCTGGGCGTGGTGGCGCACGCCTTTAATCCTAGCACTTGGGAGGCAGAGGCAGGTGCATCTTTATGAGTTCAAGGCCAGCCTGGTCTACAGAGTGAATTTCAGGACAGCTGGAGCTACAGGGAGACCCTGTCTTGAAAAGACCAAAAAACAAAACAAAACAAAACAAAAACTCAGCCTAAAAAACGAAAAAACAAAACAAAACAAAAAACCCAGATATTATTATTCATATTTAGTCCTATGTTACACAGTTGCAGTGTGAATTCCTCAGCTATTCTAGGGTAACATCTCTCTGATCTTCATAACGATGAAGGTATTTAGAATAATGGGACATTGAGACTTTTTCTCTTAACTTCTCAAGAGAAGCTTCCCAGGCCTAGAACTATCTTGTCTCAGTGTATATTTGATTCACCACTAATGAGCAGTGACCTTACACATCACTACCTTCTCCCTGTCTCAGCTTCCTGATCTGTAAATTGGGTACCATACCAGGACTACACCTTAACACTTGTTGGTGCTTTCTGCAAAGTACCCATGGTCATTTTCTCAGCAGCCATTTTTAAGATTCGTTTTATTTGTAATTATGGTGTGTGTATGTGTGTGTGTGTGTGTGTGTGTGTGTGTGTGTGTGTGTATGTAGAGTGTGGCGTCTGGCACTGAATCCTTTATAACTGGTTATAGGCAGTTGTGAATTCATGGGTGATGGAAACTGAACTTGGGTCTTCTGTAAGAGCAGCCAGGCCTTTTAACTACCAAGCCACCTCCCCAGCCACAATGCCTGGAGCCATGGAATGTCCTGCAGTGCAGCAGCCATGCTGGCTGTGCCCAGGAACCTGGGCCCCTGAACAATGTCACAGATCAGTGCCTCTGCAAATGCCGTCACTCCTGCTCAGAATACTACCTCTTTTTCTCAGTAAGAAAACAACCCTTCCTCTAGCTAAGTTCAGCTTAAATGTTTGTTTCCTCTTCAGTGACCTTCCTTTAGGGTTCATCCCACTTCCTTTTCTTTGTGATCTCAGTATCCTTGACCTATCCATCTACCAAATGACCGGTAAACAGCTATTTAAATGCTGTTGAGCATTTATGATGTAACTGGGTATGCCCCATTTTTTTTTATTATTTAAATGTGTATGGAGTCTCCATTCCCTAGGGGGTAGAGTTATAGCTTGTTGAAATTTGTTATATGTCTGTGTCCTCCAGACTTTGACTGTGGTTTATATATCTGCATGTGCTTGCCTCTTGGACTGGGTAGAATGCCTAATTAGTACACAGTGGGTACTCTATACATGTGCAAGTGGATATAGTTTAGGTGCAGATATTTATATCCAAGTAGTAGGTAGGCTTATATTCAATTAATCCTCTTGTAAATGATCACAATGCTTTGCCTGGTTTGCTGTTAAAGTTTTAAGACAGAGAAGAAAGTTAAAATTACACTCTTTGGCAGGGCATGGTGGTGCATGCCTTTGATTCCAGCACTCGGGAGGCAGAGGCAGGTGGATCTTTGTGAGTTCAAGGCCAGCTGGGGGTACAGGGAGACCCTGTCTCAAAAAAATTATACTCTTTGCATGCCTAAAGAGGTGAAGCAACTTGCTTAGACACAAGCAGTGGTGAAATGGCTAAGGTAGCCTCATTGACTTTACTGCAGAGCCCATGCTCTTAAAAACTGCATTATACAATTGAGTTCCTCACCCACAACAAACTAACATCCTTATGTGAACAAATCATGTTAGCAATTAATGTGGATTAGAGTAGCTGCAATTTGACTTTAAATCTACTACACATCCAGTGTTGCAATTCATCAAATCTACATTCCTGTGATTCTCTCTCTCTCTCTCTCTCTCTCTCTCTCTCTCTCTCTCTCTCTGTATATGCTTGCATTCATATGTGTGCGTGTACATGTGAAAGTTAGAGCTTAATATTAGGTGTCATTCATCAAGCACTGTCTATCTTGTCTTTTTGAGACAGCTCGTTACTGGCCTGGAGTTCACCGAGTAGGGTAGGCTGGCTGGCCACAAAGCCATGGGAATCCCCTCCTCTGCTTCCCCGGTGCTGGGATTACAAACACATGCCACCCTGTCTGGGTTTACTTAGGTTCTCTATTGGAGTCAGGTTCTCATTCTTAGGAAACAAGCACTTCACCAAAGGAGCTATCTCCCTAGGCCCAAATCTATAATTTAAAATTTTCACAATAATTTTTATCAACTCCTCATAGTTTTGGTTTCCTCAGGTATTTAGGACAATTCTTCCCCCCCCCTAGAAATAAATCAAATATAAACTGATGGGGCAGAGGGATAAGGTAGAAGAAAAACAGCTTCCAAACCTAGCACCTTCTAGCACAGGTTTGGACCCACCTAAGCTACTACATGTGTAACTGGGTTCAGGTTTCAAATCCTCCCCTGGTTTTAGTGTCTCCCAAGAATCAGAGATAATAGAGAACACTGGAAGTATTTCATGAAGCTCAGAGGTGCTGTGATGCTGACACAACATGCAGAGGACTTGATTAATGGTTTATCTCTAATGTTAAGTCTCCAACGATGATAGTGATAGCCCATGACTTCCTAAACAGCTGCCCTGACAAATTGTTTCCCATAGCTTCCCATGGCTTTTGTCCCAATCCTTCGTTTTAATTCTCACGGCATTTTAACTTTTATACTATTATTAGATGCTTTTAGTAACTTGTCTCATACTCATTTTCTTAGAAATTCAATCTCTTCTCCACAGGGTCTCTTCTGAGATTAAAGAGGAAAAAAGTGG
This sequence comes from Rhizomys pruinosus, assembly GCA_009823505.1. Lineage (NCBI taxonomy): Eukaryota > Metazoa > Chordata > Mammalia > Rodentia > Spalacidae > Rhizomys > Rhizomys pruinosus. The sequence goes on from VZQC01011362.1 coordinate 63,830, forward strand.
TACATTTAGGAAGTTAGAGCAATTTTCATCTACAAGTCAATCACTGTTTCCATTCTCCCGTCCTTAACGTTTTCTGTTCTCTTTATCAGCTAGTTACTTCCATCAGACTCGTGTGGCCAGACTGTCTTGTTTTCTTGCAAGATGAAAGGAGGGAGCCATGAATGAGCCACTGGACAGTTTAGCAAATGATTCCGATTCCCTGGATTATGTAGCTGCTTTAGGCAACTGCACTGATGAACAAATCCCACTCAAGATGCACTACCTCCCTGTTATCTACGGCATCATCTTCCTCATCGGCTTCCCGGGAAACACAGTGGCCATTTCCATCTACGTTTTCAAAATGCGGCCGTGGAGGAGCAGCACTGTCATCATGTTGAACTTGGCTTTGACAGACTTGCTGTACCTAACCAGCCTTCCTTTCCTCATCCATTACTACGCCAGCGGGGAAAACTGGATCTTCGGGGACTTCATGTGCAAGTTCATCCGTTTTGGCTTCCATTTCAACCTGTACAGCAGCATCCTCTTCCTCACCTGCTTCAGCGTCTTCCGTTATGTCGTCATCATCCACCCCATGAGCTGCTTTGCCATTCACAAAATTCGATGGGCAGTGGTAGCCTGCGCTGGGGTGTGGGTCATTTCTCTAGTGGCCGTCATGCCCATCACCTTTCTGATCACATCGACTACGAGGACCAATAGATCGGCCTGTCTTGACCTCACCAGTTCCGATGATCTCCCTACCATCAAATGGTACAATCTGATTTTGACAGCCACCACTTTCTGCCTTCCCTTGACGATAGTGACTCTCTGCTATACAACGATTATCAGCACCCTAACTCATGGGCCTCAGACTCACAGTTGCATCAAGCAGAAAGCCCGAAGGCTAACCATCCTGCTACTCCTTGTATTCTATATATGTTTTTTACCCTTCCATATCTTGAGGGTCATTCGGATTGAATCTCGCCTGCTTTCCATCAGCTGCTCCATCGAGAGTCACATCCATGAAGCTTACATTGTTTCTAGACCATTAGCTGCCCTCAACACCTTTGGTAACTTGTTGTTATATGTAGTGGTTAGCAACAACTTTCAGCAGGCTGTTTTCTCCACGGTGAGGTGCAAAGCCACCGGGGACCTTGAGCAAGCAAAGAAAGGCAGTTGCTCAAACAACCCTTGAGATATGTCATTTTGTCAAACAAAAGTAGAAGTCTGGGATCAGGGAGATGCCTAAGTGGGTAAAGCGCTTGCTGTGCAAGTGTAAGAACTTGACATAGAGTCTCCAGAACCCACATAAGCTGGGCATAAGCTGGGTGCAGTAGTGAGTATCTGTAACTTTAGTGTTCCTTCAGGAGCTTGCCCTGGACTCATGGGCTAGCTAGCCTGCTGTACACAGCAGCCAGCAAGGAAGAGAACTTGTTTCAAAAAAGTAAAAAGTAAGGACCAGCACTTGAGGATGTCCTCTGATTTCCACACATGTGCTCTGTCATATATGCACCCACACTGACACACAAAAGAACACACACACACAGAAAGAGAGAGAGAGAGATGCATGTGTCATTCACACCTACACAAATCAATCAACCAGTCAATCAATCAATAAAAGCCTGCTGATGTTTTGTATAAAAGTTCTAGAAGTCCAGAGCATCTCCCTCAATGGAACTCCCAGTCACTGCTCTTCATCCTGGTCTCTCTGAACCAGAGGCAAAAGCAGGGCTCTTAGGTGTTCTTTACAATCTGTTTTTTGAGCTCTTCCTTTGGAAGGAGAATGAGATGCATGAGTATCAATAAGGTATTTACAGGATTAGAAACCACAAAACTCAGAGAATCTCTGTTCTGACCAACTTATTCATTCCACAGGGAAACTGATATTTTATACACCAGCCCCAGATCTCCTAATAAATTAGCACTAAGACAGGAAACACCAACACACACCAGAACAAACAAAATAAGACTAAAGCATGTTTTCCTTTCAAGTTTCATGGCTTTTTGTACTCTGGAGCCTGTTTTGACTGAAACCCTAGAACATTCAAAAACATAACTTGTATCTTCCACAATATTTATATTCCACATCTTCACAGCTTTACAATGTTTTCCTTTAAATTTTGTTAGATATTTTTGTCCTGGGCTTTCCTCTGAACTCCAGCTAGTTCTATAGATTGAAGGAAAACATTAATACATGCTTAAAAGAGGATCTAGGGAGATGGCTCACTAGGTAAAGAAACTGATGCTCATGCATGAAGACTTGATGACCATCCCCAGAACCCACATAAAAAAGCCAGGTGTGGTTGCGTGTGCTTCTTCTAATCCTAGCTCTGAGGAGACAGAGGCAGGCAGATCTCTGGGGCTCCCTGAGCAGTCAGTTTAGCCTACTTCATGAACTCCAGGCCACTGGGAAATTTTGTCTCCAAAAACAAGGTATATAGCTCCTGATCCAAACAAGGTTGTCCTCTGGCCTCCACATGCAGAAACACATGCGTGCCCCTATAAGAAAATGAATGTATGTGTGTACACACACACACACACACACACACACACACACACACAGGCACGCACAGGACACACTTAAAAGAGTTAGAGGAGCTTAATTAAAATAACAGGTATCTGGAATTAGCACCTTCAAGGTATTTGGAGTATTTTGACTTTATTGTTGTATACCACTTTAAAAGTTGTGGTTGAATATATAAAAAAATTAAGTTTTATTAGTAATTATCAACATAACCAATGGAAGGAGGCGACATATTGAGGCAACAGAAATACTTTCAAATACGACACATATGTGAGTTCATCCACTGGAGCTTGGCAGCCTATCTAGTGTCACTCCTTTGAAGAAGACCCAGTCTCCCTCACCCAGCAGTGATCAACTACCCAAAGCTCCTCCGCTAAGCTTGGGGATTCTTGTCTATTTCCCCCATTCTGTGCTGAGTTTTTGTCAGGTTTGAGTTTGTGTGGGGCTCACCCATGCTGTCACCATTTCTGTAAGTTCATATGAGCGAGTTGCCAGAAGCCTGGGAAGCTCTTTCCTTGTGGTCACCCACCCACCACTCCTAGCTCATACAGCATTTCTGCCCCATCTTCAGCAACTGTCCCTGAGCCCTGGTCGGTGGGATTTAATATAGGAGTCCTGTCTGAGGACACACATTATGCAGTCTCTTATTCTTTACATTTTGGCCAGTTGTGGCTTTATGTGTTTGTTGTCCTCTTTTGCATAAGGAAGCGTCACTGGTGAGAGTTGAGAGAGGCATCTGGGGACACAAACCTGACTTGATAGGCCTTAGTATGTATATAACAGAATGCACGAAATGTGGTTGGGGAGGCTATGGGAGGGTGTGGATAAAGGAGGGGTCTAAATATGATTAAGATGTATTGCATGAAATGTACAAAAATTCAATAAAAATATATATTAAAAATCAAACCAGGCACGCATAATATGAACAGAAAAATAATTTGTTAGTAAAGAAAAATCTTGCTGGGCATGGTGGTGCACGCCTTTAATCCAAGCACTCCAGACACAGAGACAGGCAGATCTCTGTGAATTCAAGGCCAGCCTGATCTACATAGGGAGCTCCAGGCCAGCTGGGACTAAAGGGAGACCTTGTCTCAAAAAGACATTAAAAAAAAAGAATAATCTTTGCTTAGAATATCATGCATTTATTCAGTGCTAAATCAAATCTAAGATTTCTTTGATTTCCTCCAGTAAACACTAATTCTCTGTACATATCTTGATTTTTTAGGACTATGATGAAAATATGTGTATCGAGACAAAGTTATTATTGAATTGTATGTGTGCTTAATTATTAGTAAGTGTAAATATTTCCAAAAATACCTGGTCTATATAGTTAAACCCTATTGAATGCTTTTGATCCAATTAATACAAGTAAGAGCAATCACTGTCCAGGCTAGTGCAGCTTATTCATCATTTTATTTTATAAATTAAAATTGTTATTGAATTTTGATAATTTCATACCATGTATTTTAAACATATATATATTCCATTTCCTATCTGCACTTCCCTTATTATCCCCTGCCTGGTTCATATACTCTATTAAATATAAATATATATATATATACATATATATATATATATAAATATATATACAAATATACATATGCCTCCTGAGCCTGGGGAGGCAGAAAGCTGGTATGTGTTATTTATTTATTTATTTATTATTTGCCAGGAAAATAGTATTAGGCTTTCCTGTATGGCTTGTGACTTGTCTAGCCACAAGTTCCTAGGTCTGATATCAGTGTCAGGTATGGGCTCCATTTTGTGAAGCAGACTCTAAAAATAATCAAATCGTTATTTTATCCATAGCTAGAGAACAAAAAAAAGTTTGAAAATCAGATGTCCAATAAGGTTGGAACACATATGGCTTTGGCAGAGACAAGGGCACTATTGGGTTTTCCGTGACCTTCAGGGTTCTCTAGGACCTTGTGTCTGACTTAGACCCAAGTGAAGATGTTTATCAAGCACCTCTGCCAGGCGTATGGGGTGGTATGGGGGTGAAAAGAGGAAGGCTCGTGGCCATGAACACGAACTTTCCTGGATGAGAGCATTCTCCTTAACCACTCCTTTCTAAGGCATACTTTCATGAGCTTTCCTGTGACATGGAAGGAGATGTTTCACTAGAGGGCGCCCCTCCATGATGGCAGGCATAGAGCTGGGAGTAGGGGTGGGAGGCCGCTGGAACCTGGCAGCTTTCTGCCTCTCGTTTTCCTCTGTTCAGTGCACAGCCGGCTGCTGGACCATCAGTCGAGCGTACCTTGAGTGATGGTGTACCTGGGTGAGACTCTCCCGCTACTGCTGTGCTAGTTTAACCCTGGACACTAACTCCTTGTCCTTCCTCTCCATCTTTATCCCTTCTTACATCAAAGGTCTCTCCCACCAAAGAAAAGCAGCCCCATCCTCTTTCATGCCCATCCTAACTTGTTTTATTTTGTCCTCTTCTTCCTTTTCACTAAAGTACAGGGAAATAAATCATTTCTCTTATTCTATTGCATCTATGGCCTTATTTTGTTGTTATAGGCACCTGACTCGAGCACTCAGTACAACTTTCCCCAATTTTTAACATTTTTATTACCCTAGATGATTGACCTCGGCTCTGGGGCGTGCATGATTTCGCATTACCCCACAATACCTCTAGTTGATTCAGCTTTCTGTCATTCTATTGCCTGACCTGCTTCTTTCAGTGATGGGTAGGTGCAGAAGACAGTCTGCCCTCTGGGGTTCTGCAGAATGAACATAATCGCAAAGATTCAAGCTAAATTGAATTCAAAGGGTCAACTTTATTTTCCAATGTAAAGACTTCTGGATTCATTGGGCTAGAGGTTGCATTTTGAACTGAAAAGAAAAAGATGGATGATACTTCCCAAGCTACAGTGGGGTCTACAGGATCTTACTTGTTACAAACAGCCATGGGCAGAAAATATGTAAAAATCCAAGAGCAGTATGCACAAGCTGTGTCCACTATAAGGAAACTGTCTGGGTCTGCTCAACCATTAAAAGCTAGAAACTCAAAACAAAGCTCATTGCACCTCAGTAGAAGAATACAGAAAAAAAAACCTACTTGAAACTTGGGGACAAAATAGCACCTCTGCTTTGTTTTAAATATACATCAAAAAGGTTTCAGAATCATAGAAAGTAACAAAATAGCCTCATACCCTCCATCTACACTTCACAAAGGTCCATGTCTCACCATCCTTGTTTATTCTTTCTTATTTAAAAATAAAATGTTTTTATTTTATAACACTTTTTATTGAAGCTTTGTGCAAGTCATACAACATTTCTCAGTCCAATTTAGATTCATTCCCCTTTCCATGTCCCCCACCCCACCCAAGTTCATGCATTTTGCCATCTTGCATCTTTTTTTTCAGTCTTTTTCAAGTTTTTCTATGCAGAGGTTTATTGTTTGGGGCTGAAGTTTACTGTTTCAGTCAGTTCTTTGACCCAGTCCTTTTGTTGTTGTTTCCTCCAATTTGTATTGCTTCAAAATAAGCATATATGTTCTTCACAAATATACCAAAATTATGATGTCTGAAAGTAAACTGTGTGTTAATCCCAAAACATGTTTAGGAATTCACATTTTCTCCTTTGATTTTATATTACTCTAAAGTATGCATACATACCTTCCCCCCCCATACCACAATTGCAAAATCTGAAAATAAGTGGTAGGTTAATTCTAGATCCTGTTAAGTTATTCTCATTATAATGGCACAGTTGCTTTCAGGTAAAAAAAGATACATTGCTGAGCATCTCTCTGAATAATATTGGGGTTGACTGTTTATAATGGACCCTAACGAAGCTTACCTTCCAGGTACTGAGAAACCTTCCTACCTCTCCCCCTTTTTTTGGAAAAAGAAAAACATGATGGTAATGAAACCACTCCCTAACTGTAAACTAGAGCCAACTGTTACAGTGGTAATTTCCTATAAAACAGGCATAACGTATTAACTGATTGATAGGCATAGGAACTGTGAAAGGATATTTCCCTAACTAGAGCCAAATTCAATAGTAAAGTGTTTATAAGTTGTGTAATTAAGCAAAATATATTACTACAGGAAAGCTCTGACATCAGCAATGAATTATTCTGCCTAGGAGATGTTGGCTAGGGGATTCAAACCCGCCCCCCTCAAATTATAAAGGCCTTTTGCCTATAAGTGGGATATATGCAAGGAGAAAGGCAGTAAGTCCCTGTTGTTGAAGACCTGGTGTGAGCATGAAAAATGTTATGAGACGTCACTTGCTAGCATACAATTGGCCTCTGAAAAGGCTAGAGAGCATTACCAAAGGCCACTAAAGCAATACAGAAAAATATTGGTCTCCCTGAGACAAGCAAGACTCCTCCGTCAATATCAGCTACACCTCAACAGCCCGGAGATACTGTGAAACAGTGGCAGCCAAGTGTCTATATATATCCCAAATCTATTTGGCTATTAGCTCTCTCCTTAGAGGAATAACTCACAGTGGATGCCACATGCTTGTGTCCTCGGGTGGTTGGGCGATGTTGTGAGCCACAGTAAGAACTTGTCACCCTTTATAGAGAAACCACAGTTTGCGGATTAGCATGCCATCCAAGCATCTGTGTCTATGCTCACAGCTTAGCTTGACATAATATGTGGTACTGCTTAAATGCCTGTACATCCAATAGCTTGTGCTTTGTTAATATGACTAAAAAGGGTATCACTGGGAAAGCTGTCAATCCATGAAGGGAAACAACCTGAACAGACTGGAGTCCAAAATGACAACTCCAAAGAAATTAGACTGTTTTCTTCTCACCCACTTGTGCCCCTTTCCCAAAGCCCAGGAAACAAACTGCGGAAGAGGAGGCATGGTAGATTGTAAGGGCTGTGGAGAGATAGGGGTGAATCATGCGACTACAGGAATATAGTCTGGACTCCTGATTGATCAACATGTCTGTGCATACAAGCTTCTCCAACTGGTCTATGGGAACCTTGGGTTGTTCAAAATTTGGACATAGATACTTGCAAAATGCACCAATTACCTGATTGTATGACATAATGAGTGACATCAATGCTATCTGCAAACAACTGTGTCATTGTATTGTACAATCCCTTAAAAATAAATAAATTAATTAATTTAAAAAAAGATACATTGCTCAGTTTGCCTTACTGCTAGGTATTTGGGGCCAGCATCCATATATGAGGGATAACATTTGTTTTTTGTTTTTCTGAGACTGTGTTACTACACTTAGCATAATGGCTTCCAGTTCCATCCATTTACCTGAAAAGTTCATGATGTTGTCTTTCTTTACTGCTGCATAGAACTCCATTGTGTAGATGTACCACATTTTCTCTATCCTCTCATTGGTTGAGGGGCACTTGGGTTGGTTCTAGCTCTTCAGTATTGTGAAGAGAGCTGCAATAAACACAGATATGTATATATCTCTGCAGTGGGATGTGTCTTGTGGGTATATATCTAGGAGTGGTATGACTGGGCCAGGTAGCAGACTCATTTTGAGTCTTTTAAGGGTTTTCTACACTGCTTTTCCACACTGCTTTCCATAGTGTTTGTACAAAAGTACATTATCATTAGCAGTGGATGAGAGTTCCCCTTTCCCCAGCATTTGGTGTCTTTTGCTTTCTTAAAATGTTTTAAATTCCTGCCAGGCTTGGTGGTGCATGCCTTTAATCCTAGCTGTGAGTTCAAGGCCAGCCTGGTCACAGCAAGCTCCAGGCCATCTGGGACTAAAGGGAGACCATGTCTCAAAAAAGACCAAAAAAAAAACCAAGTTTTAAATTCCTTTAAAAAAGTTAGGCATGTGACTCAGTATAGATAATTGTCTGGCATGATTATGACCCTGGGTTCCCTTCCAGGACCAGAAGAAAGTCCTTCATATTATTCATTATTGACCCAGCTATCTTCCATTTCCCCCTGTTGCCTCAAAATTGCAACTTTACAATTTCTCACCCCAGATAAAAATCAGAATCCAGGGCTGGAGAGATGGCCTAGTGGTTAAGAGCGCCGATCGCTCTTACAGAGGACCCGGGTTCGATCCCCAGCACCTACATGGCGGCCGAGAACTGTCTGAAACTCCAATTCCAGGAGAACTCCAGTTCCAGGGGAATCCGACACCCCCTTCTGACCTCCGCGGCATTGCACAACATGGGTGCACAAACCTGCATGCAGACAGTACATTCATACACGTACAAAAATAAATAAAAAATTAAAAAAAAATCAGAATCCAAACAAGTTCTGTGCATTGTGCAAATTTCTTTCTCTTATTTTTTTTAATATTTTCATTTCATTTGCATGAATGGTTTGCCTGCATGTGTGGCAGTTCGCTATGTGTGTGCAATGTCTGCAAAGGACAGAAGAGGAGCTGTCAGATCCCTTGGGACTATAGTTATGGATGATTGTTAGCTGCCTTGTGTGGGCACTGGGAATTGAAGCTGGGTCTTGTGGAAGAACAGCAAGTTTTTTTTTCACTATGTACTGAGACTGGCTTCGAATTGGCAATCATACCTCAGACACCCAAGGGCTAGAATTACAGGTACATCTCTCTCTATTGGATTTTGTGTATTTCATACTGAACACCCCAATCGTCTCTACACCCCATTCCCCCACTGACATATTCCCACAACTCTCCCCTCCACCCAGTGGAATTCGTGCATTCTGTCCTCCATATCAAGGCTGATCATGTCAAGCTAGTGCCTACAGACATGTTTCTATGCAAATTTAACTACCGGGATCTAGTCAGTCCACCCAAAATCCCTCCCCTTAAGAAGATCAGCTCTTCCTCACCCAGCAGTAATAAACTACCAATAATTCTTTGATTAAGATTGGGGGCTGCTGCCCATTTCCCCAGGTCTGTGCTGGATTTTTGTCTGAGTTTGCATGGGTCTTGTACATATTGACACTATTGCCATAGGTTCATATGACCAAGGTCCCAGGAGCCTCTACAACTCCATTTCTATGTGCTCATGTACCTCCTCCTTGGCTCTTACTGATCTTTCTACCCCTTCTTCTTTAGTGGTCTCTGAGATATGGGTGGGTGGATTCTGACACAGGAGTCCTGTCCAAGGGCTCACACTTTACAGACTCGTATTCTCTACCCTTTTGCCGTTTGTGACTTTCTGTGTTCCTGGCCTTCTGTTGCATGGGAAAGCTTCACTGATGAGGACTGAGAGATGCATTAGTGTTCTCTTTACCCATTGCTCTTTGTTTCTTGTGTAGAGGTTGAGTTGTAAATGTGCCACTTAGGCTTGGGCAATTCACAGACAATCTCTGCATATGACCAGTTGTGGACCTCTGTAATAATCTTCGTTTGTTAAAAAAAAAAGCTTTTTTGATGAGTGGTGACTGGGAAACTTGTCTGTGAATATAAGGATACAAAATCTGCACATAGTAAGAAATTATATTTGTTTAGGGTTGTGACAGCCTTGCTGATTTCTCTAAGGACTATGACCTCTCCAGGCTGTGTATTCGGCTATGTTTACAGTACCACACATGAGTTTCCTCCAATAGAGTGGGCTTTATGTCCAATAGGTGTTTGTCTGTGTGTGTGTGTGTGTGAGTGTGTGTGTGTGTCTGTGTGAGTATATGCAATGAGTGTGCAAGTGCTTTCAAAGGCTCTAAGAGAGTCTGTTAGATCCCTTGGAGCTGGAGTTTCTTGTGTTATTCCAATGTGGTGCTGGGAACTGATCTATTCTCTGAAAGAGCAGTAAATGCTCTTGACCACTGAACCATCTCTCTAGCCCCTTTTAATGTCACTTGGAAAATGGAGTTTGAATTTAAATTAGGAGCGAGTTTCTTTCATCTCCTTCTTCTCCCCTTCTTTATTCCTTTACTTTTCTTTGACAGAAATACTTAACACATCTTCTAAGATGTCTAGGTCTGTATCAAGCTAACCATTCCATCCTAAGATTCTTTCCCTTTATTGTTTTATGTCCACTTTTATCAGTTGCTTATCACTGCTTGATCTACTAGGTGATTTTAACATTTCTAACATTTCTCTGCTTTTATTAGACATAGGGGTTCTATAAAGAAGCCCTTTGGCTGATCAAACACCTTTCATTCCACTTTTAACATCATTCCCACTGTTCATATTTAGCTACTCTCTCTTCGGGGGAAAGCACAAGGAAAAGATGAAAAGAGCCAGGAAAGCTGTCTCCCAGGACTTCCTCAATAAGCATTTAAGTGCTGACAGAAATTTAGACACAATCTCCTTTCATTATGGGCCAAATTCTTGTCCTTTTGGCTCTTTGGGGTTAACAGCAAAGCTTATGACTGTGAGGAAGGAAATGATGACCTTGCTGTTGCACAGGTTTGGAAGCCCGCCTTAGTATCTTTCAGCATCCTGATCAACCAATGAAGGGGATTTTAGTCTTCCACCGTGTGGCTCTGAGTAGTAGAACAAGTTATTAGTTAACTATTGAACTATGAGACACTTGGTTCCAAACACTCACTTTAATTATAATTTCGTCTCAGATTCTGTCGGGCAACATCATTCAATACCATCTATCTGATAGTATACACTGAGCTTGAATGTTACAAATTACAAATATAGATAAGTTTGAAATATAAGAGGACCTTCCGATATTGAGATTCCAGAAAAAAATTATAATATGCACTGACGTGTTTCCAAAATTCTATTTTCCTGAAGATGCTTAAATTGTAATTATAAACTGAGCTTTACTGATACAAGTTGCAATTAAATACTTTCCTTTGACCTTATCTAGCATTATACCATAAATAATTTGCTGCTAATCTGATCCACTGAGTTCCTAATTTCAAATATTGCAATGCTTCATTTATAGGTTGATTCTCTTTATTGATTGGGCCATTACAGGGAATTTCTTTGCTTATAAGCTAATTGTTTGCTTCCTCGTATGGTTTTCTGAACTGAATTTTGCCACTTTAAAACACTTAGGTGTCCTTCGGAGACCTGAATGACTTTGGCTTATGCTTCTGGTTTTTGTCATTAACTTAGTATCTATGGGTCCCATCTACAGGTATGATTACTTTTTTATTGAAAATAGATTTGATGAAATATGGAATTTTATGCCCCATGAAGTTTACCTTATCGCCATTCAGGCAAACTGCTGAAATTAGGATGTGTGAGTCACTAAAGGCTCATGTGTTAAAGGCCTTGTCACCAGCCCGTGGCAGTATTATTCACAGGTGGTAGAATCTTTAGGAAACAAGGCCTAATGGAAAGAGGCTGAATTATTGTTGGTGTGACCTTGAAGGGGATACCAGACCAGCTTCCTCCTCTTTCTCTCTATCCTTTCCATCTCAGTTCCCCTGAGGTTAGCAATCTCCCCATCATTGATATATACTGTGTCAATAAAGACCCAAGGCAACAGGGCCAAATGCCCATGGACATGTCTCTAAAATTATGAGCCCAAAGAAATACTCTTCTTTTGAGCTGATTATCTTGGGTATTCTGGTATGGCAATAGAAAGCTAATACAGAATACATTTTCCTTAAATTATAAATAGGGACCGAGGTACACTGAGTCAGGTTGATGTGGTTCGTTATACCTCTGCTTTGCTTTTAATTTTCCCTCTTAACTTCCCTCTTAGGACTGCTTTTAAGGTATCCCATAGGTTTTGTTGTGTTGTATTGTCATTGTCATTCAGTTCCAAGAATGCTTTTATTTCTTTCTTTATCTCTTCCTTGACCCATTCATTATTCAAGAGTGTGTTGTTTAGTTTCCATGTGTTCTTGTAGGCAGTAGGGCTT